>VXAZ01010260.1:352346-369046 GCA_013399875.1 Gymnorhina tibicen
GGGGGCGCGGCGCGGAGCCCTGGAGCGGTTCCACGCGCGGCAGCTGCGGGTGTCGCCGCACGTGCTGGGGCACAGCAAGGCGCACGTGGGGCGGGTGGTGGCCGAGCTGGTGCGCGCCGCCAAGGCGCAGGGGCTGCAGCCCGGCCCGCTGGCCCTCAGCCTGCGCGGGGACTTCGTGCGCATCGGCAGCGCCTACGAGCAGCACAAGGTGCGCAGCCCCGACTGCTTCGACATCCTCGTGCCCCTGCGGCTGCCTCCGCACCTGGAGCCCCAGCCGCGCTGCGCCGACGGGCTGGGGCCATGCGGCGCCTTCGTCTGCGGCCTGCGGGCGAGGGACGGCTGGACGCGACGCTGCCGGCCCTTCGCCGAGGGCTTCTGCGTGGAGCTGCAGGGCCGCAGCCACCTCTCCTCAGGGCTGGTGCTGCGCTGGTTCCAGGGCCATCTGCAGCGGTGCCTGGGCGCCGTGCGGTACCGGCTGCAGGAGCGCTGCCGGGTCAGCCTCTCGGCCTGCCCCGGGCACCCGCCCACGCTGCACATCCTGCCCTGCTCCGACTACGTCTGCTGCCACATCTCCATGGCCGTGCGCCTCATCCCAGCCATCCCTCTCGGCGATGCGCTCTACCTCACGGCCCTGCCGCCCGAGGGCCCCCACGGCTCCCTGGCCCCCGAGGCGCTCTGGGGCCTCAACGCCTCGCGCCAGGAGCAGCGGCTGCTGGGCTGGCTGAAGGAGCAGGCCCCGGCCTCCTCCTGCCACCTCAAGTGCCTGCAGATCCTCAAGGGCCTGCGGGACCTCCGCAGGCACGGCCTGGAGGAGCCCTTCTGCTCCCAGTGGGGCCGAGTGCTCTCCTCCTACGTACTGAAGACTGCTCTCTTCTCCCTGCTGCTGCAGGGGCCCTTGGAGGCCTGGGATGAGCGGTTCCTGGTGGAGCGGCTGGAGGACCTGGTGCTGTACCTCAGGGACTGCCTGCGCAGGCAGGTGCTGATGGATTTCTTCCTGGGCAACACCAGCGTCCCCGAGGCCGTGGCGCTGCCCCGGTTCCTCAAGGAAGCGGCCCCCGTGAACTTGCTGTCCGCCTTCGACGGGCCCACGCTGGACCTCGTAGCCTTCCAGCTGATCAGCACCTGGATCCAGGCCCCCCACATCATCAGGATGTACAGCAGTCCCCGGTACCTGCGCCCGGTGCCCACCCCGTGCCGGCACATCGCTGAGACCAAGCAGGAACCCCCGGCAGAGTGAGCTGGTGGCTGGCAGAGCTGCTGTCACCCACGGGCACGGCCGGGGCACCGCACGTTCCCAGCCTGCCGGTGCTTCGAGAGCCTGCATCTGCCTGAGGATGGTGGGACTGACGGAACGTGCTTCTGTGGCTTTGTTCCTGGCCTGGGAAGACCAGGCCAAGACTTACTGAGATTGGGATTCTCGTTCTTTAATCTCGTCGGTTGTACGTGGGAAAATGTTGAAATTTCTGGGGAAATGCCGTAGTCGTCAAGTGTTGCCTTTAGCCGACGGTTTGCAAACTAAAAGGCTCAAACTGGCGTTTTTAGAAATCCACGTTAACTTTTTGTCTTACTGGCAAAATCGAGCTTCTTCCGAGATTTTCTTTTTATGATACAAATTCCATTTGGGATTTAAAAATCCTTTTAAGTGCAAACAGTGCCCCCCTCAATGTACCAAGATGTTCTTAAAATGTGACAAGCGCTAGAGCATGGGTGTGGATCACAGTTTGAAATGCTCAGTGCCATGCTTTAAATTTCCTGGGTAATCGAGCACATTGTGCTAAATAGAAATGTAACACGCTAATGTAAACTTGAGGGAAAAAGTGAAACTGCTCTGATAACAGGATGAAGAATCTCGTTTCACATTTGTGTTCAAGTGAAGGTTATACTGAAGGATTGAAATGCAGACAGAAGGAAACAAGTAGCACTTTATTTTCACAAAGGCCTTATTTTTAGGATAATTGGCTGCACTAAATATTGCTATTGAGAAGGCATTAGTATTTTGTTAAAGGAGTGATGTTTGAATTATCCCAAGGAAAACCTTTTAAAGAAACACTCGAAGTTCATCTGTTTATGGGTTCTAGTTCAGTTTTATTATTTGTTTCTGTATTCAAGTATTATTTCCTTAGAATATGCTTTACCTCAAGGACCAACAACAAAATAAGAAATTCTGTATTATGTTTTGGAACAAACCTTAAACCAGTCCAAATCTCAGTGCCATAAGCTGACTGAGGCACCCTCCTGCTCCCTGGTAGGAGTTTGGTGGGATTTTTGGATGACTGCCTAACCAGTCATCTGATTGTGTCAGTGTTTGAACCAGATAACCTTGACGAGATTTTCTAGTGCTGTACTATAGCAAATTATTTTATTATGGGGAGAAGGAAGTAAAATATTTCAGGGTACTTCAGAATTATTTAGCACTGATTCGTGGTACAGTCTTAGGCAGTCTTAGGCTACAGATTCTGGTGTCCTCTAATATAAATATCAGGCAGAGAATTGCCACTTTTTCTCTGGTTATGTCCCAGTTGCTGGGATAACCTGTTGAGTTGTAATGCAGCCAGGTTTGCAAGTGGCCTTAGCTACTACTGCAGGTCTGCCAGGGTGTCAGAAAACTCAGAATTTCAAATCCTTGCTTTATTTGGTCACCTGCTCAAGTATTTGATGTGTTAAGTCCCAGAATGTGTTGCTGAATTGCTGGTGCTCAGGAAGCTGAGCATGTGCCTTATCACCTGCTGTGCTGTGTCCTGAGTGAGCACTCTGGAATGACTTGTGAAGGACCAAGTGTAAGTTCTGGGAAGCTTTAGGATAACTTGAAGTTACTGAGCTGCTCTTCCTCTCCCTGATATATTGGTGTGCCTTATTCACAGTTCTGTGCATCAGAGCATAAAACAAACATTTTCAAAATCCATGAAGCTTTATACAAATCTATTTTTCTAAATGGAAACACTCCCTAGGCAGATGTTTGCCTACTTCTGTCTATTTTTTTAACTGCTCTTGCAGTCTTATTTTCAGGTAATTATGGCATAGGTCACACCCACAAGCTGGGTTATTTTTGTATTCGAAGCACTGTGCTTCTTTCTACAAATACAAATAGTGTATTTATAGGTAGTATTGATCAAATGTTCTTTGCACATGGTATTTAAGACTAAGTCAGCTACATCGGTGTTTCTCGTTTGGTTTTTTTTTTGGTAGCAGACCATGATATGTACTATTTTTGCAGGCATGTGTTTCTTGGTATTTAAAATAAGATGCAGTTCTGCAATCAAAGCCATTGAATCCTTTGCCCAGAGAAGAACTAGATGGCCAGCCCAAGGTATTGTGGCTGCCTGAACTGTTGACATAAAAACCCTTGAGCTGTTAATTCTGGCATCATGACCGCTTCAGTCAGCTGTCTGTCTGTTTATGTCACTGCATCCCTGTCTCTGAAAAGGGATCTTTCCTCTGGAAAGGGGTGTACATTTGTTTAGTATTGCCACAAGACATGGAAACCTGTAATAGACTTGGTAAGGACTTCCTCATTAAGATGTAGTTAGGTCAGGAGAAGAGAGTTGCCTTGGGAAATGCGTGACAAGAAGAGATGGTGGAGAACGTAAATAGTATAGAAAATGAAAGTTGGGCTGAGGGGTGAGTGGGGATGATGGTAAACTCTCAGTGAAGATGCACTGCAAACAAGCCAAAGGACATGGGGTAAAATTGGAGGAGAACTATTGAAAGCAAGTGGGTTTGGAGTGTAGGGTAAAGAGATTTAAGTGGGTTTTGCTTTGACAATGTTCCCAAAGCAGTTGAATCCATCAGGATAAAAAGTGAGGCAAACCCTCAGTTTATTAGCTGTGCAGGCAGATCTTCAGTGTGAGTTTTTGCTCAGCAAGGCATGTTTTGAGTTCATGATGGAGAAAATGCATGTGTTTGCTTTCACTTTAAGCTTGGGTAAGCCTTCTTAAAGTGAGGGGGCATCCTGCCATGAGGCAATGTGTGTGCACTTGGTGGCCCAGCTGTACAACTGAGATGTTAAATGTGTTTTCTTATCTGCTCTAAAGCCTGCATTCATGAATACGATTGACAAAAGGAGCTGATAGAAGTCGGGTTTGTGTTACAGTATTCATCTTACTCCACAGAAACACGACAGCACCGGTACCTGCTGTGTGCTGGAGCTGCTACAGGGCCGGATCTGCAGGGAGGTGCACAGAGAACTTGACCCGTATCCTGGGGGCCTTTTGCTTTCTTCCTCCTTTCCCAGCCCATGGATACACAGCAAGGTTATGAATACCTGTTTGCTAAGGCTGTAGCTGTTGTAATGTACCATGGATTCAGGAGGGTTGCCTCTGTGTGTGTAAACAGAAACACAAACACAGAAGAAAGAGCATGTTACTTAGCACTAATGTGGGCTCTTGGTTCTCTTACCTGCAACCTAATTTTGCAAAGATTGTGCAAATGAAGTTGTTGTTATTGAACGTTGATTGGGAAGAGGAGTCACACCTGCAAGAGAGTTAAGTTCATTTACAGTACCAAAATTCATATATGTGATTTCATTTTGTATTGAAAAATGCTGTGTATTTCTCAAAGGCATTATATTTTATCTGACCAAATATCTTGCAAACATTCCTCTTTTGATTTTGAATCTCTGCAGAGTAATGTAAATTTTAAGTGTCTGTTTGTAGTGGACATTCCTGGTACAACTATTTTTTGCTGGTTAATCATAAGACCAAAGATAAAACTGAAGTGTTCAGCTGCTATTGTTTTGGTTTTTTGAAAGTGTTTATAGGCTCAAAGTGTCAGCCCATTTTAATGAAACATTTATAAATTCATTTCCTATTTAATACCAAAATACATTTGCACTTTTATTGTTTCCATAAAAAGTTGGTGGTTTTGTTTGAATATTTCACTGTAATAATAAAGAACTGTGTTAAAGCATCTGTGCCTCAAGATTTAAATTCCTTGTTACCTTTTTTTCAGTAAAAGCTACCTGCAGCCACAGAACTGTGATTGGCAGGTTTATGTACTCTTTAGGATGAGACTACTAAAGTGGCAAAATGATGGAAAAGCAGGAAGGCCACGCCTTGGGAGTTGTGCAGAGGGATGTGGAGGAGAGCCAGAAGAGAGAGTGGAGCACGGCTGGCACCGTCTGGTGGTGCTGACCTCTGAAAAGGAGCACGTTGGCATTTGTGGTTGGCTTGCTCAGAGCTCTTGTTTCCTCGGCTCCAGTGTTGGGCTGTTGCAAATCTGCTCTTTCTGGTGCTTAATGAAAAGCAAGGACTGCATCTCACAGTATCTGTGTGATCTCCTCAGCGTGGCACGTGCAGACACGTCTCCGTTCCAAACCGTGCAGGTCGCGCTTTTATTAAACGTGGGAGAAGCCCTGCTGAAGGCAGCGGGGGTTTTGTGAGTCGGCCAGCACATTACCCGTCCTTTGTTAGTCTTTGGTGAGGTGTGGAACTACACACATGGCTTGTGCTGGTGTTCCCTATCCGTGAAGTAACAGCAAGACCCTGAGCTTTCAAATCACTGAATCAAAGCCAGGCTGGAAGTGGCTGTTCCAGGGCTCTGTGTGCCTGCCTTCAGCTTGCAGGGAGCTGCTGCTCTGAGGGGCAGCGCTTGCTGGCGCTGTGGCTAACGGGCTCCTTGCTGGCAGAGACCGGGAAAGCGTCAGCGTTTAGTGTCAGCACTCAGCCATCCAAGTTGGCATGGTGAAAATGTATTTAGAACTTCACCTCTAATAACATTATCTCTTATTAATGGCTTCCTTAAAAGCAATAACCATCCTCTGGTCTCCATTCAGTCCTTGCTCTGAAGTATTTCTCTGTTTGAAGCCTGAGTTCCTATTCAACAGAAAAGAAACACAGGACTTTCCTTTTGTGATAAATCTGTTAAGAAAAAATTAACTGGCCTAAGGACTTGCATGCTTGGTGTTTAAAGAAAAGCCTGTTTGCATCCAACTCATTGGATAAATTGTTTAAAATCTTTCCATCCTTGTGCAAATACCTCCTTGTAGTGCAGCCAAGGTCAGCAGTGAATTGCTGATTAAATACTGCTAATGCAAGTTAAAGCTGTCTGGCAGGGAAGGGAGTCTTATTTGGGCATCCCATTTTCATAAGGCTCCAAAAGAGTTCAGACACGGGAAATTTGCTGTTCCAGGCTGGTTTATTTCTTGTGCCACCTCTTTAAGTGTCTGCCTGGTGAATCTTCCCTGAGGTAAGTGGCATAATTTCAGTAGCTGGCAGAAGAGCAGCCAGCCCCACTTTCCTTGGGCTGACAGCACTAGGAAGCTGGTCATTGAGGAAGGAATAAGGACTGGCACCCCTGGAAGCACAAGGATTCTCCTTCAGTGCTTGCTGATGCTTTGGAGCACGGTGCTGTGCTCACTGGAGAGGCTGAAGGAGCTCCCAGCTCTAAAATAAGCAGGATATAGAGGGCTGACTATGGATAGATCTGTCTGGGTTTCCCAAACTTATGCGGTGCCTAATTAAGAGACTACCTCTGCTCTTGTGCATGTGCCTTCAGTGTCCTATTTTAAACAGGTAACCAAGAATTGGCACATTTTCAACTGCTTTACGAGAGATCAGCAGCAGAGCTATGGGTAACGTGTGTTCTGTGTCTGTAACCAGCCTGTGGATTCAAGTAACATTTATACGCAAAACGCTTAAAGGTTGTTGCCAGCGTGTGTGCACCAAATGTCATCGTGTACCAGGCTCTGTGTTAAGCCTTGTTTTTTTTCCTTTTAAAGAATAGCAGCGCTGATTCAGAGACTCGGAAAAATTCAGTGTACTCCAGTGACGGGCTGCTTTTCTTGACACCTCTGGGAGTTCCTCCCCCCTCCAAAACAAAGATAAGAAAAAAACAAATCCCTGAAAAAATGGGACCAGAGCTGCATAGAGAATACACATCTCTCTGGGCTGAATGTGATAAGGGTTTGTTAGTGATTTCATGATACTTGTGATTCTCTGTTGGCTTTTATCCCTGCCACAGAGTCCGTATGATAATCTGGGGGCGCAGGGGGGGAAGGGGATGTAGGGACTCGAGCAGACAGGCTTGGTGGAGATTGTGCTGCCAAGATTACCAGCTATCAAATTGAGAAGAAAAGTTACCAAAAATTACCAAAGATTTATGATGGATTCCTAGGGGAGAAAGTGAAAGAGTTGCTTTGAAAAGCCTCACTGTACTGACCAAAACCAAACAGCTGTAGAAAGAGGAAGAACAGCAGCGAGGTCCAACCAATAGCCCACTTCTCCCCGGCAATTTCAGTCCACTCCTTTCAGTTTCAAGTAGGGGAGAAGAGAAACTTGGAGCTGAATTCACTGGCAAATCCGTGTGCTCCTGCTTCAGGGGAGGGCAACAGAGAGGGCAACTCTTGGCTCTCTCTTTCAGGGTTTAATCCTGTGCAAAATTAAAATGCTGAAATACAAAACTCCCATCGAGGGAGGGAGTGTTCGGGCACGGTTTGCCAATCTGTCTCCTGTGCTCCACCAGGTGACAATCAGGGGTCACTGGTTTTGAGGCAGGCAAGTCAAAATTCAGTTAGGTTTACACATGCTGGAAACTGCTCTTGAGTTTCCCAGTTCCTCCTGACATGGCACAGGGAGCTGCTCCACTGCCTGTGCAAGTGAAATGCCGGAGCAGCCGCTACAGAGGAAATGAGTCATTCCTCTATTTCTGTTGCAAAAGACTTCTCTGTGCTGTGCAATGCATTTAGGAATATATTCCTACTGCTTCTTGGAAGTTCTCCTAGGACCACGTTTAGGCATAAAAACACCAGCAAATGAACAGGCACATTACAGACTTTTTCTTCATTTAAATCGGCTGTGCAGGCTTGGCTTCTACAAGAGGGATTTTCAGGAACCCCGAATTTTGTGCAGTTCTCATCTCTGGGTCTGTTTGCTGGTGGAGGGGCTGCTGCCCCAGAGGTGATGGTATGGGGGTATGAGTGTGTCTTCTGAGCATCTCTTTTTGCCATGCCCCCTCGAAGGCTTGTTGAAGTGTGTTTCAAAAAGGAGAAACTTGCTCGTCATAAGGATTGTGAATCATGGGCACTTCTCCAAAAAAATAGTTCTGCACAGAGCCTGTGTGTTTTCCCCAGAAGCCACTTGAACTCAACAGTCATTCAGGCCCTACCAAAAACAACAACATCTCCTGAATAGTAAAAAAAAAAGGGGAGTGGGGAGGAGAGTAGCAGCAGTAGACTCTGAGAAAGCAATAGGCCCATTTCTCCCCTTTTCTTTTCAGTGTGGTGTTTTCCAGAGCGCTGTGAACAGACATTAAACTGCCTGTTGGCAGTGTGGATGGGGCAGTACCTGAGAAGCATCAGGCCTCTCTGTCTCCTCACTGCTGCCCTGACAGATGGATGACTAAATAAAGTGAACTGGCACTCAGTTGTATCTTCTGTGGGAACCCTGGAGATCTTGGTAAGAATTTGGAAAATTGTCCATTTTCAAATCTCTCAGGAGCCTGACTCATTCAGGAGCGAAGGAAGTCTTGGCCGAAGCTTTGTATGTGCCCAAGGATGAGTTTTGTCTGACCGTCTGTTTATCTCTTGGCTCTTTGAGCGCTGTCTGCCTTGAGATGCAGACTGTTCACGGTGTCCTGCACCTGGCTGGGGGCACCAGTTCCAGCAGAGCAGCAGCAATGCAACTTTACTGTGACATTAGCCCCTTGCATTTCACAGGTGCTTCTCAGAATGTTCCCACTGTCAGTTACATGACACAACTTTCAGACGTGGTGAGTGCATGAGGGAGGGACAGAGGGAGACTGGTAGCAAAACACACTGACTTCTGTGGTTTGCTCCTTGGAAATGCTACTAGTGCTCCAGGAAACCATATAAATCTTGTGTGCAGAGCTTGTGTGCACAGCAGTGTTTTAAATTTGCCTCTTGAAATCACTTTCATTACCCAAAGGGTGCATAGGGGCACATAATGAGCTTTTAACACTCAAATAATTCCTCAAGGAAGAATTGTTATGGCCTTCAAAACGATCCCTGTGTTAAGTGGCAATTAAGAGCTAATTATAATGAGATGCTGTTGGATGAGATTAGTATCTGACTTAGAATGACAACGGAGACATCCACATAGATAAACTGGAGGGGAGAGGTGGGAGAAAGGGGTGAGTAGGGAAGGAAAAGCAGCAGCTACAGGAGGGGCAGGTGATCCCCTGGGGGAACATGGTCACTGCCTGGATGGTCATCAGAAGAATCAGCCCTCAGTGGAAAACATGACCCTGTTTCTGAGGGACAGCCATGGGATTTGCATGAACTTCTTCAGCCAAAGCTTTCAGGGCTTGTAACTCTTGTGGAAGGAGATGTGGTGTGAGCTCTGCTTCCCGCCTTCTACAATGGCAGCTGGTGAAAGTTTTGTTCACCTGTCTCTGGCAGCTGGAGGGACCATGAAAAAGGGTAATTTCA
Organism: Gymnorhina tibicen; assembly: GCA_013399875.1. Taxonomy (NCBI): domain Eukaryota; kingdom Metazoa; phylum Chordata; class Aves; order Passeriformes; family Artamidae; genus Gymnorhina; species Gymnorhina tibicen. The sequence goes on from VXAZ01010260.1 coordinate 361,729, forward strand.
GTGGTGAAATTTATCTCTTTGGCTGATAAAGACCTTCATAATGAGACTTTGGTTTCAAAGGGCTCCGGCAGTGCAGCAGTTTGAGTATCTATTTGCCCGACTGCCACTGGAGTAGCTGTATGTGAAGTGCACAGGTATTTTATTTGTATAAAACTGCTCTCTCTCAGAGGTCAGCAAACACAGCTACCCCAGAAACTTTCAAGTTGCAGAGCAGAAGGTTAATTTTGAGTGAATAAGGTGCTTCTCTGATTGAACACAGGACCCTGCACACACCAGAGTATGCTGTCCTGACTGCTCTGGCACATCTTTTGAGAGCACCTAGGGTTTGTTTTCAGCAGATTTCCCTGGTCCAGGCTCACAGAGGGAGCAGGCCCTTGCAGTGAAGGGAGCATTGATACCTCCTTTGTCCCTCCTGCACAGTATTTTCATAACCTTTCAATGGCATCCCTGCGGAATGGGGACAGGATGGCAGTCACACTGCTGGCCACAGCCACTCCGGCTCTTCCAGTGGGGGAGGAAGCCGGGATGAGATCAGACTTACTTCTGTCCCTTTTCTGCTTGGAAGCTTATTTGTGTTGCTAACGAGGTCCCTGCTCCAGCGCTGTAAAAGGGAGGCTGCAGGGAGGAGGACAAGCAAGCTTCCTCCCTTGGGAGAGGGCAGCCCTTGGCTCACAGGAACTGCTCTGCTGGGGCCAGTGGAAATAGCTGGTCACCCGTCATGGCAGGTGACACGGTCTGAGCTATTGGCACGCTGGGATGAGGTGCAGGGTGGGGCTGGACCCACGCCAGGACATTGCTCAGGAGCAGGGACATCTTCCCTGACAGCACTGCTCGATCAACTGCACGTTACTGGGCAGAGGAACATGATGTGCTGCTACCTATGCAATATAAGGAGCAGCCCCAAGACCAAAAGGGTTCCCATCTGATCTGTAAGAACAGGGTTTGCAGTCAGACACCCAGGAGAACTCCTAGCAGCAAGGAAGAATGTTTATCACCCGGATTTTAGCAGACTTTTGCATAGGAGCCTGGTTCAGTCTGTGATGAAAACAGGTTTGCCTTCCCAGCACGGCTCTGAACGGCAGAGAGCACGGTGTGTGATGCTGTATGTGTAGTGATTTTGGTTTCCATTAGTGCCCAGAGAAGAGATTCCTTGTGAGAAGGAAATTTTAATTTGGAAAGGACTCGGTTCCTTTCTATTGATTGCATTTAGCTGGATTTGCAGCCTCCCTCCTCAGCAGAGCTGTGTCCCACTGAAAACGCCGCAGGGTGAATGCATAGAATGGAGAGGAGGGGAGAGAATTCAACAACACAAACAGACAGGTGAGACCAAGGTCCTTTCAAGGCAGAAATATTCAGGAATTCCATTTTATTTCTCAGCTACAGCACTGCAGCGCTTTAGAATGCAAATTGCCCCTTTAGCCCACCAAGCTGAGCTCTACTGCATGATACAGTATTTTGCACATCTGCTTAATGAGATGTGCAAAATGGGAGAACCAGATGTAATGGTCTCTGCTGCTGTGAGGAGATGGTTGGAAACAGAACCTTTTCTCATAAAAATAGTCATGCCCTTCTGAACCTGTTGAATTCTGAAGCTGGCTTTGGCATATTTTTGCAAATCATGATTTGGTATTTGCAGCTGAATGATCCTGAACACCTTCGCGTAGCTGTTCCTTTGCAGCTCGGAAGTGGGTTTTGCTGCTGTTGATACTGGTTTTTTCCAAAAGCTGTAAGCAATCTCTATTTTTCTGTTTTGTTAATTTGTTTCATCATTTAAAAGCTTTTCTCTTACGAGCTATATTTAAATGGTTTTGGATAACTTTTCCTGTATTTCACAGCTGCATGGCCCAGGGCTCAGTTATAAAGCAATTGCTGATTCAATTGAAGAAAGTGCTTGACCACATCTGCTTCTGTGTTAATTTACATCTTTAAGCCACTGCTGGAAAGGAGAAACCTATAAATGCCAATTCCTTCCCTGTCCACTATCTAGGTTTGATGTAGTTTTTGATGCTCCTATGAACAGGAATTGTGACTTACTAAATTAGTGTGAATCAAATGGGAGGAGTCACAGCACAGTAATTCAAACAGCTTCCAAGGGATGGGACTGTTCTTCTAAAATAAGTCATCCATGAGTCTGTAACACAACCAAAGCTCTCAGCATTTATTTTACAGTTCTGTCCCTGAGTCTCAGAGAGATGATGTTGAGGCAGAGTTTGCCTTATTCTATAAAATCCCACACTCTGGCCTTTTCAGAAGATATTTTACTTTTTGAGGTGGGCACTGGAAGTATCTTGAGTACCTTTATTTCTACAGTTGTGTCACTATGAAGGCTGGGTTCTGTCCCCTTTTGCTCAGCCCCTTTGCCAGGATCACACTCAATCCCCCAGGGCTTGGGAAGCCACATCTGCAGCTCCCACCCAGCTCCTCTTGGTCGAAGTGACTCTGGGTCCACTGAGTTTGTCTTCCTGAGAAATGGGGACACCGCTCGGCTTCAGACCGATGTTGCTCGTTTCTCAGTCATTAAATTAAAACAAATGGAAAGTAGAAATTTACTTTTAAAATAGAGCTCACTTCCTTAGGAATTTGCTTCAGTGGGGACTGTGAGATATTCTCTCTGTAATGATTTATATTACAAAAATAGCTCTGTCCTATGTCTGCAAACAGTTAGAAATGTGAGCCCGGAAAAGAAACCCAGCAGCTAACTCCTCAGGCCTACAGCTTGAATAAACTGGTCATAAACAAAATTAATTACAAAAGCAACTGAAGAACTAAACTTCCCTATAAATACAATGTTCTCTCCTCGGAAGTCTGAAAATACTCCAGGCTTTTTAGCGTGACCCAGAGCCTGCCGTATCCAAGCTTTTTTGGCCTCGAAGCGGGGAGCGAGCTCCAAGGCAGAAGAGCCCCAGCGGCGCTGTGCCTTGCGCGGGCTCTGCCCGTGCTGAGGGGGACCCGGCGGGGTCACAGAGGTCCCGTCGTTCCCGCAAAACGAGGTCGCTGAGAGGACACGACCTCAAATTCGTGTTTACACGTCTTGCCCTGGCAGTCCCGCGCCCCCCAGCCCGTTCCGCTGCTGGCGCTCGGCTCGCACGGGAGACGCCGGGCGAAGCCGCCGGGGCTCGGCCGGCCCAGACCGCGCTGCAGCGGAGCGGGACCGCCCCGGGCGGCGGCCGCTCCCTCCGGGGACAGCTCTCCCTCGAGCAGCACTCGGGTTGGCGTGCTCGGTGCAACAACGCGGCGCTCGCTTCCTCGGAGCCTGCATGCCCTTTGGCTGTGGTTTTTATCTCTGTTTACTATAGAAAAAGCTTTAGCAGATTATGCTGTGTCATTCAGTTCCCTGCCAGAGTGTATGTTAAAGAGAAACTAGAAAGTGTGTGAGTGCAAAAAAAAGTAGCTGTAATTTTTTATGGCATAGGCAAGGCCATTACAAATTTATATGAGGCGATGAGGATGTGAGGATCTTAGATCAAATTTAACTGCTTTATCTGGGGACGTAAGAAAAGAGAAAAATGTGCTTTTACTGATATTGCCAATTAGGGAGCTGCCAGGTGGCCAGTTAATAACCCAGATGTGCTGCAAGATGCAGCATCAGCAGAGGCTGTTTGTGAAGTGAAGCAGAGGAGAGTGCTCCAGGGCACAGCACCAGCCAGATCCTCCTGGGTATGGGCGTGAGCTGGGTCCGGGAGTTGTGACAAGAGGGGGAGCCCGGGGGAGGTAATGCCAATCCAGAAAGGGACAAGAGCTTAGGAAAATTGCAGAGAAGACAGAGGGAAATGCGGTGAAATCTAAAGAGCAGTTGGCCACTGGCAATGCAGGAGCCTGGGAAATGGTATCTTGACTTCAAACCGCGCCGATGCTCAGGGGGTGTTGATGGGCTGATTTAGAGGCAGCTGAGACCAAAGGCTGGGTGAGTCATGGAAACGGGTTGTAGCACCTTCCCCTTTTGTCACTAGCTGGAATCTGCGTCTGTCACACTGATGTCAGCCCAGTTCCTGCTGGAAACTGCATCATCACTGGCACAAGATCAGTTGCTGTGACTCCCTCATGCCTCCAGGGACCAGAGCCTGGGATAGAGGCGCTGGAGCCCAGGCTTCTTGCTGATCCCTGAAGTACACCAGGAATGATGTAGGAGAAGGGGGTAACCTTTCACACTCCAAACTGAGCTGTCTGGGCATGATGCCCGCTGGGAATTTGGGAGAAAGGATTGAAGGGAACAGCGCGTGAGCCTGGGAGGCAGCCGGCAGGGTTGAGCTTGCAGCTCTGCCATCAGCAGGAAGCAGAGCTCAGCTCAGCTCACTTCAGGCATTCCCTGACACTGCCCCTGCCACAGAGTCAGCCATAGAGCTAGAATAAATGCGGGTCCCGATGGCGAAGTCAAAGCTAATCCTTGCTGCTGAAAGACTGGGAGGTGTGGGGCCTCTCCTGGGTACAGGTTGTAGGGAGCAGCCCCGTTCCTGGTTGCCCAGAACTTCTTGAATAAAACCTCCTGGACTTGCCTCTTCAGTGAACAAACCCAAGGCAGAAAAAAGCCTGAAAATCACAGTGGGAAAGTGAAGGCTTCCCATGAAGCCTGTAAAGAGACAAACATGTTGCTAGAGATGGTTCTGAAGAGTTAATTGCAGATACTGTTATTGGAGGGATGATGCTGCAAGGAAATGAAGTCAATTCTGTAACAACAAGAGAAGCTGGACCTTTATCAGCTGCCAACAGCAGTGGGGAAGCACCAGCTACAGTGGCTTGCCATTTATAAAAACATCTGGAGATAAGGTTGTTTTTAGGCAGAGTGGTAGCTGGCTATTCCAGCGGGCTCAAGTGGTGATAATAAGGATTTGGCAAAAGAGCAGCAGAGGAAGACACCTCATCTTACATTGTATAGCCTCTGTTCCTCTCGCTTCCCCCTCGCAGCAGAAAGCACTGTCAATTGCTTTAGGAGGATTTAAATGAAAATGCCTTGAAATAGCCATCAGATTGCCTTCCTTTGCTTTCTTTACTTTTTCAGAGGGATGCTCTTCTCTCTTAACTTTAAGGCACGAAGAAGCTGAAAGTCTTTGGGTAGGTTTGGGCATGGCATGGCGTTTTGAATACCAACATCCCTGGTTTGGTTTGTCTGAGAAGCTGAACTGATTTGCTGTGCTGGAGGTAGATTTTGCTACTTGCTGGGCTGGTTGTAATGATTCAAGTGCATGCTTTGGATGTAGCTGATGTTATTCCCAGTGTGTATTAGTAAGAATAGAAATCTGCCATAAAATCATGTTCTGCAAAAGCAGGATTCATTTCCTTGTTTTCTGCTTAAAAATTCTGCATTTGCAAGCCTCGCCATCTGCATCACAGCCATTACATGTGGGAAGTATGGAATGTGTCTTATCAGACACAGAGCGTGCACAGCAAAGGACATCCAAAGGTTATGTTGTCATCATGTCAAATGGATCTGTTTATTCTGAGTGCTGTAGAAGCAGAGCTTAATCAGAGCATCAGCCATATGCAGATTTGAAATTAGATTTTACAATAACCACCTGTCTACTGCTTTGAATCCATCATATTCCTTGGGTTAGAGCTGTGCTTGCTTAGTGAATGTGTGTGCTGGGAGAACACCATCTAAAAGCCTTCATGCCATGGTGTAAAAGGCACTGAAATGCATGTGTGTGTGTGAGTGTGCAAGGGGAGCACGTGTGTCCCACGGCTCTGTGCTACAAGCTGCAGCTGAAGCATGTGAAGGGGAAAAGAGGGCATTCCTTTCATATAAAAATCAATAGTATTGGTGACCCCCTTTTCTTTTGCTCTTCTTTTTGGGCTCGTAATTCTTATATGTGTCAGCCAAAAAAGTCACTGTGAAGTGATGCAGCATTTGATCTTTCTCTTCCCTAAAAGTTTCTAAAGGAATAAGTACAAACACGCACATAATGTTTGTGTAGTGCCTGCCACAGTTTTGTGACTCACAGCATTCTGCCTTTCAGGAGTCAAAAAAATCTGCCTGAAAGCTTAAGCCTCTCTCCACTATGTTTCAACATGAACAAAAAAAAAAAAAGAAAATCTGTGCGTTTGGTTATTGCAAGTTGCATCAAGGCGGTGGTGAAAAGAGCAACAATATTCAAAGTAAAGGTTGACATTTTAAACACTGGCACTTGGAAAGAAGTGGAATTAAAAAGAATTGCAGAGCAAAAATTGACAAATAACTTGTACCACCACTTAATCATATGCTCAAAACTGCCTGAAACAAGTAAGCAATACAGGCTTTTTCTTGCTTATCTTCACTGTGATAATTATTCTTCTAAAGCAGTAGCTGCTCTCCCTGGGGAAAAAGAAAGTTCATTTTTTTTCTTAATTCGGAGTATGGCGCTTCCCACGGAATTCAGCGGCAGTTTTTCATTGAATTCAATGAGAACTTAAATGGGCCATTAAACGAGATCAGTAATGCAAGAGCTTTCCGGAGACATCCTGCCCCAGATGCTCCCTCCGTACCACAAGGAGCAGCAGTCACCCGTGTTCTTAGGCTGGCCGATATCTGAAGCTGTAGTGTCCCCTTCTCCAGAGCAGGAGATGTTTTCACCATTCACCGCAGTAAACTGAGAGTCAGAGCTGTTGCGAGTCAGGAAGGTGCCCCGACCGTCCAGCTGGGCTGAGCTGTAGCTGCTGCCCCTCTACCTCTCTCCAGGGTTTAGCGTGAATCAATGTACCAGGAAGGTGCCAGAAGTGTAGCCTGAGAGCTTCCTCCCAAACCGAGGGCAGAAGCCTTTGTTTACACCAGGATGCTGGGAAGCCTCAAATTTTTGTGGCACCAAGGGATCAAGAGAACGGACGAAAAGCTCCACTTTTCCTGTGCTTTCCCTTCCAAGAGTTTGACCTCAAGAGTGTTTTGCTACTTGAGTTCTCCAGGTCCAACCACCCACGTGGTGGGGTTTGCCCATTGCTGGACCGCGTTCCCTCCCACCCTGCCTCTGGCCGGACCCAACACATCAGCGCAGGGACACGATGCTCACTCCTCACTCCAGCTCCTCATCTCGGCTGGGGAAGGTGTGAGTTTGTACGCTTTGACTTTGTTCATTCAAGCTCACAAAACAACTGCATCTGTCTCGAAACTCAGGTGTGTCTCCTCATCCAGCGAACTCTTCCCGGGAAGGCGCTGCCGTGAAATCGCTCTATCAGCCCCGGCCACCGCTCGCACCTGCCCGGCCGCGTCCCGGGGGCCAGGAGGGGTTCGCATCCCTGAATTTCCGCGCCGGGCCCTCTGGAGGTCAGTGTTCGCCCGCGCTGCGGCGGACCTGTTGCGGGCCCGCGGAGGCTCCGCGGGCAGGGCAGGGCCGGGCGGGAGCCGCCCGCCCGC
>VXAZ01010260.1:369580-404971 GCA_013399875.1 Gymnorhina tibicen
CACGGTCCGGGGCGGGGGGCACCGGCGGGGTGGGGGGCACTGGTGCCCTGGGCTGCGGGGAGCCCCGGGCTGCGCGGTGATGGATGGGCTCTCCCAGCACTGTGGGGCTGAATTTTTGTCGGGCTGGTTCAGCTCCTGAGCGACCCCCGAGCCGCCCGCTTCCCGGCCATTGCCCCGAGCGCAGCCGCCCGGTTCGCGATGGACCCGAGCGGGGGGTGCATCTCCGGCCGGGCGGGCGCTGGTACAGACCCCGCTACCGGCGCCACCCGTGCCCCCCGTCCCGCGGGGCCGCGTCCCCCTCCGCCGTGCCCCCGCGGTCCCCTCCCGCTCCGGGCTGAGCCGCCGCCGCTGCCGGCGGGTGGGAGCGGGGATGCTCAGGGAGCTGCCCCGGGCGTCGGGCTGGAACGGCCGCGGGTGGACCCCGCCCGAGGTGTCCTGCGGGGCTCGGGGCTCCCGGCGCCCCCGGCTCGGCGGGGTCTCGAGTGGGGCCGGGCAGGCCTTCAGCAGCACGGCCGTCGGGGACCGTGGGTACAAGGTGGGGGTACCCGGGTGCGGACCAAGACAGCAGCAACATCCCGTTATCCTCACACCGGCGTCTCAGTCATGGGGGGGGATGTGTGGCTGAGGGGACCGCACTGTCCCCAGGCTGCGGTGTCCACTGCCGATGGAGCTTTTGAGCCTTTCCGGGGGTGTAACTGCGGGGGCAAAACACGGTCTGTGACCAGTGGGGACCCCACCCTGCTGCAGCATCCCTGGGGATACTGCCGTGGTGGTTTGTTGTCATCGGTCTGCGGGCCTGGCTGGGATTGGCGGCCGTGCTAACCTGGAACAGGTAACCCCCACCCAGGGGCCCTGCAGCAGGTTGTGGAGATGGAGCCCAGCCCCCAACCTCGCCCTTGATGAGGGTTCACTCGTGGCTGGAGACTCCCATCAGGGTTGTTCTCTGCTCGGCCAATTGGGATGACGTGGCAGAGCGTGATGGTGCCTCCCCGACCATCTGAGGCTCAGTGGAGGCTGAGCCCTTCTCCAGGGGCTGAGCACATCGCAGCAGCTGTGCTCCTGGGGATCCCCCAGAGCCAGCCCGCTGGTGCAGCCTTCCCTAAACCCCTGCCCTTCCCCAGCCCTGACCCTCGGGCCAGGTGCAATCGAGGTGGGTGAACAGGTGGTTGTGTTTGCCTTCCTTTCATGGGCCCCTGCATTTCAGCCCTGTGTGGTGCTGTTGACTTGTTTGCCCCTTCAGCACTGTAATACTCAGTTCTTACCCCTGCCCTCCCACCTGTGGGTGGTCACAGGCTCGCTCTGTCACCGTGCTGTGGGATGGCTGCGTGTGCCCTGGGGCTGGTGGCACACGGGGGTGGGCTCGCATCCCTGGGACGGATGGTGGCCAGGAGGGCTGTTTGACGTGAGCCTGTCGCGTGTCCCTTTGGGCCGTTTGGAAAAGCCCTCACTTCCCACGACACGCTCCGGCGTTCGATCGTGTGGCACCGCTCCAGCCGCTTTGTTTTAGAGCAGTTTAAATATCCTCCTTGCAGCTCTGCTAAACCGCTGTAGCTTTGGCTGCAACTTTGCATTAATAAGGAATGATAAAGCCCTTTTAACTGTTTAGAATTTTCTTAAACAGTTGGCCCGTGGGTATCTGTAATCACTGTCTTGTATCATTGCACTGCAGCTCTTCTAGTCTTTTAACTGCTTCTAACAAGTGGTGGCCTTTTTGAGAAGCACTGGCTTCCAAGAAGTTTCAAAGGAAGGCTTGCACCAAAACACGGTCCATGGGAGAGTTCTTGGAACAAAAGGCAACTTCTGTGTCCCAGCTTCTTTAGAAAAGGCTGCTCTTGTCCTGTCATGAGCGTAAACCTAGGAACCAATTTCTGTGTTTGGAAGAGTAGGATAATGGGTTGAGAATAATGTTCCGAGGGTGGCTTTGTGAATAAGGAACTGGTTTGTGATGCCTCCTTCCTTCGCTGTAGATTTTCTTGGTGGCTTGGGGGAGGTGGCTGCAGTGCAGGTTTTTGAATGGGAGTGTGGGACTCCAGCCTTTAACTTCTGTCTTCTGCGTTCTTCGAGTCACATCTGAGGATGAGGCTGAAGGAGCCCAGTGATATAATGGAGAGTATTCAGTCTTTACCCCTTCCTAGAAATGTTGCTTTAATGAGTTGGCATTGGAACTGCATTTATGTGGGCTGAATATGGAGAAAAGCCTTTTTTCCCACTGAAAAATTTGGATGTGGTTTGCTGTCAGCAGCAAGTAGTTGCTGCAATTAGAGGCAGGTTACTGAAGAAAACAAAATAAGTGGTTGCATGTGATACCCATTAGCAAGGAGCAGGATTTTGATGCTTCAGAATGGGTTCGGGAGTTTTGCCCCTGGGAAAGGAGGAGCGGAGGGAGCTTTGTGGGGAAGGACTGGAAATGGCAGAAGCTGATGCCTGGTCAGACCTCTCCGTCCTCTGGTATCTACAAGGTACTGTCTTGCCAGAAATTCAGGCTCATCCCAGGCTGGGGCATGTCACGGCAGAAGATTTAAAGTTGTTTGAGCATTGCTAACTTGTTTTTGTCTTTTTCATTTTGTTCCCCTTTGCTCCATCCTGGATGTCTAAAAGGACAGTTGGAACCAATAAATGAGGTGAGTTAATCTGATGATTCACTCCCCGCTCTGTCTCCTCGCTCCATCCTGAGGGGATTGTGTCGTATTTTCTGACTCTTTACTGATGTCCTAGATATAAGTAATGCACTGCATTTTGGGCTGATGATTTTTTGGCTTGCAATGCCCAGATTTTGTTTATGGAAAAAAGTGTGTTTTACTGTAGCAAAAAGCCATGTTCCTGTGAAGTCTTCTCTGCAGATCAGGTTCCTCTGAGGAAACCCCTCCGCATGGTCCACGCTCATGAATACTGCAAATGTCTTGAGTATTTTGGGGAGATAACTATGGAGAATCTCTCATACACTTCATTTCCTCAGTTTCTCAGGAACTGAACCAAGGTCACGTACAGCTGTAAAGCAGTTTGACACTGGGTGCAGGTGCTGTGCCCTTGCAGCCCTGTGTCTCCCACCGTGCCCACAGGGCAGTGCCCTTGTGCTGCTTAAGGAGCCCTCTCACAAAACTGGGGCTGGCATGGGTGGGAAATGAGCTGAGGTTTGGCTCTCTGCTCCTCTCAAAGCAGAGCTTTGAAGTGGGAGTAAGGCTTTGGGCATGGCATGGAAATGGGGCCACAGGGTGCTGCCCCTCGGGTGGGGAGCTGACACAGCACTGTTAAAAGTGGTGCTGCCAGTGCCACCACGGAAACCTAAGAAATTAAAGACTTTTCTGGGTCAACTGTTCTTCCAAAAAATATCACAGAAGGTTCTTCATTAAATTAATCATTGTAGTAGAGGGAAGCATGAGGATGGTGTGCTCTGGCTAATCCATCTTAGCGGTGAGTTTGTTGGGCTGTAATGCTCTGTGTGTATGGACTGTACAAATATTACTGGTACATCTACAGGGTTGAAGTGTGTTCACATTGCTGTGTTAATTAAATAGGTCCTTGCTGGATTAAATTGAAGCTTTCACTTACCTTCTGTTTTTAATTCCTTCTGTTGTATGTTTGCTGATCTATTAGATTGTTGATGTGTGTGGAGGAATACACGTTTCCACTCCAGCATATTGCTGTGCCACAGCGCTTTGTAAATCACCCTCTTGCCAACCTACATAATAATACATTGCTTCTAGAGGGGAAAATACCTGCAGAGAATGCTTATTTTCCTGCCTTGTTATGGCACCAGTGGCGTTGGGCTGGTAACTGCATAGCACTTGTCTGTTGGTATAGATGAAATAAATATAGTTCTTAATGTTCTGTTGCAGAAACACAAACACAAATACAGCTGAGTGTTTTTTCTCAATAGCTATTGATGGGTTGTAATCTTGTGCTTTGGTTTCCAATGGCTCCAGGGTCTGCTCGCTCGAATCTCGGATCTCTTGCTATGCCGCTGGACTTGCAGGAATTGCTGTCAGAAGTGTTTCGACTGTAGCTGTTGTCAAACAAATGAAGATGAAGTTGAAATCCTGGGACCTTTTCCTGCTCAAACTCCAGCCTGGCTGTAAGTTTAGATGCACGATTTCCTAGCTTTAACCGAGGAGTAGGACTGCTCAGCTGTGATGAGAATGTTGATATGAATTGCAATGGGACATTCAGAAGGTGCCACTGAAGAGAGCAGGAACCTCCCGAGGGTGGAATGTAGGCTACTCCTGGCATGGTGAAAAAGGGCAGCTCTGTTAACTCAAATAGCAAGGTTAGTCTTTGTAAAAACCTTTTCTGATGGGTAAAACAGACGTTGTTTTGTAAGCTGGCATAACAAGCTGATAACTGGTTTAGCTGTGCCCCAATCTCTAAAGATGCCTTTCATCTTCAGTCCTGTTTCCTCTTCTAATGGACCAACCCTTTGGAACACTCCAACTTGGCTGAAATGCTGATGAGGTTGTTTTGAAATACTTTCTTATCCTGGCATGAAGGTGGTTATCATATAGGCAGATGAAAGGCACAGCTCCTACGTGCTCTGAAGGGGAAATTCATTTAAAGTTTCATTTAGCAGGACTTGATCTCCTGCGTCACCATAGTACTCTTCAGAATTTCTTCTCAAATCGTTAAAGAACCACAGCACCAGGTTTTATCTGGAGCTTTGATGAGTATATTTGCAAATCCATTACAGAGGAAGTCAGTGAAGTCTTCCCTCTTTTACTCCCTCTCAGTCAGGGATCTGCAGCACAGAGGTGACCCTGGGGAGGCATTAGTGAAGCCCAGAAGGGAGCAGAGCTCTCTGGTGTTTTAGTGGCTGCCTTGCCAGCTGGGCTGGGCTGTCTTTGTGGAGCAGACCATTTGATGGACACGGCTTCAGTGTGTCCAGAACTTGTGGCACAGGAGAGGCCCATTCAGTGCATCACATGATGCCCAGACTTTGGTACCTGGGCACTGAGACACTCAGGTAATTTTATCTACTCCTGTGAGTGTGTGCTGTTACTCTGTGTCAGCTCTGGAAGGTTCATGTCTTGGTGCTGCATGAAATAAATTTTCTCGTGTTTAAATCGCAGTCTTGTCCACGTACTCTTTTGAATTCAGGTAGAACAGGGTGGTAATTAATACTGGAGCAATAAAAATAGAGCTGTTCAAGATGCGTTAGAGTGGTTTTTAAGTGTGGAGCAGCATATTTAAGAGTCTGATATATGCTCAGAAATGGATTCACCTGCTATTAATGGGGAACGGAAACAAAATCAATGCTAAATAGGAAAGCATCACACACAGGAGAGCGCAGTGATGAGGCTGCAGTATTGGATGTGGAAAGATTGGTGCAGGAGCAATTACATCTTGGGAACAAGTAGCAGGGCTCGTGGTGAGAGGGTGATTCAGAGCTTATGTGGTGTGCTGAGTAGCTGAAGGGGCACCCTGTGTGTGTTGGGGTGTGGAGTGGTTGCACCAGGGTGTGGTTTTTGACTCTTGGATCCTTCTGTCTGGCTGAAGGGGCGATGCGAGCACTGGAGCCCTGTTCCTATCATCTCCAATCTCCGATGTTTGGTGGCTTTGCAGATGAGTTGGACTTTGCCACAGGCAGAGAACGTGGAGACCTTTGGACTCATAAAATGCTCTCTCCAGCCCATATTGTTTCCCCCCGGTCCTGCTCCATCTGAAAGCCCCCACAATAACATCTTGGAATGGCCATAAGCAGATGACAACACGCTCTGGAATAAAACAACCCAGTTCTTCAACCCTCTTGCACTTTATGCTTCACCTGTGGATGCTCACAGCCCTGGGAAGGGTCCCTGGGACCCCAGCCCAGGCCATTTATCCATCTTTCCATCTAGCTCTGGGTGGTTCGGTGCAGGTAGGGTCTCCCTGTCCTGCTGTAGTGCTGAGAGCAGGTGAGTTCCCAGAGGTGAAGCCTGAGAGGGGCAGCAGGCACCAAAGAGGAGGACACAGGGGAGAAGGAGCTTTGCTTTGCCAGGAGACCTGGATGCTGCCATGCCTTGGGATCACTGAAGTCTCCATCGCCTGCAAACCTCTGATCTCTAGGGGTGCCCGTTAACACACACTGATGTACAAGCTGGACACGAGGCTTTGCTTGCCTGAAAATGCTGCAGGCTCCTCTTGAGCTGGCATGGACCCAGAGTGGTGCCAGGGAACGTGGCAATGCTCTGTGGTTCCAGGGTGATTTTGTTGGAAAATGGTGAGGGGGCACAGAAATTATTTAAGTGAGGAGGATGAAGAGAACAGAGGAGATAGGGAGAAACAGAGGACCCAAAGGGATGTGATTGAGATGAGAGGGGGAGAAAATGAGCCTGTAGAGGAACAAGGGTCTGGAAGATGAAGAGGAAAAGAAAGTAAAAGGCAGGAGCCAGATTTGGTATATTTTTTTTGCTGACCAATGGGAGAGCCAAGCTCTTTGTGTGTGCATGTTTAAGGTGGAAATGATCCCACATTGACTCAGAATTCAGAAACCAAAGAAGAATTCTGTTTTCACTGTGCTGATCTTACGTTTTTATATCTCTATATCATTTTTGGACGTGGGGAATGATCTCTGGAGTTGGATGTGTGAGCAGAGTTTGGACTTGGTCTTAAAATAAGATGTTTAATGGGTATGTTTTTAACTGCTCAGAGATCTGTGTATGCCAGTTGACCCGTCATTCTTTTTTTTTCCCCCCTCTTGTTTTTGAAAAGGGGGCTTTTGGATTTAGTGGAAACCCCTACAATGAAAAACAGATTTCACATCACCATAGATGGATGCACTGAATTTGGGAACAAATCAATTTATTGTATTCCCTGCTCGCAGCCTGAAAGTGTTTTAAAAATAGATCTAAGTTTTCAGCTTAGGTCTTTCCATCTTGCCTCTTCTTCATGGGCCTGAGACACTGGTGTCATGTAGAATGTGATTTGTTCCTTCCTCACCTTCCTACCCATGCCCCAGGGGAAAACTGTTTTTATGGTCCTCATTGGTGAACGAGCAAACATCTAAATGCCCGTGGTTAATGGCCCATCCTTAATTTTCTGGCCCTACAGTTTTCCCTTTGGCAGCTCTGAGACACCTCATTGTCCTGGAGATCCAGGAGTGGGTGATAAAGCTGCAAGTTTAAGCCCTTCCTCTTGAAAGAATCTGGATTTTTCTCACTTTCTGAGTTTTTTACAGTGGCAACTTAGAAAAAAAACCAAACCTCATTCCTGCCATGAGTGCAGCTGCATTGACCCGAGTGCATGGTAACTTCTGTTACTGCACGAGGAGCACTTGCATCCTGGCCCTTGCAGAAATGGCCTGGGAATGAGGGCGTACGTTGGAGCTGCCTCTCATGGAATATTCTGCACAAACCCCAAAGATAAACAGAGCACACTGTGAGACTGAGCCGAAATCAGGACACGGCTCCTCTTCCCAAAGGTTCGGATTAAACAGAAACAGAGCTGCTTCAACCAGAGCCAAAGTTTATTTGAGGAAAAATTATTGTGGCTCAGTAGCAATTTCCTTACTAAAGGTCATCTGTATGTTATTAACTCACTATTACGTTTACCCATTGCAGAACATCCTTAATGCCTCTCTTCCTGATTCCCTTCTCGCCCTGCCTCGTTCTCTGCATTTGCTTCTCAAACACAAGCATATCCAAATGCCACCTGTGATTGTGTGGACCTGCATTTGGGCATGAAAAAGCTATTTGTGTTCCAAGTACTGATTATATATCAGACTGGACTGCCTTTAATGGGCTGCAGAGCTGTGCAAACATCGTATGCCCCTTTTAGCAGAGGGTTTGGTTCTGGTTATTAACAGAATTTTGTTGTTTAGTGTGGATGAGTTGTGTGAGTCTGAATTGGTGAGGTGCATGGATCCTGCTGTGAACTCTGTGGGCTCAGATAAGAATTTCCAGTTGGTTTTGGGGGTTTGTTTGTTTTTTTTTAATGCTTGTTGGGCTTTTCTGCAAGTTTACTGCTTTCTGCAGAATATGTCAACTGCTCTACTCCAGTCACTGGTTACTAATGAAAATTATTCAATATATTTCATTTATACCCAGCTGAGCTGTGCACACAGAAAGGGTGGATTGGAAGCAAAATTCACACAGAATTCCCCTTTGCTTTGCTCATTTCGTGCTGATGCTTTCCTTGTGATCTGCTGCTGTTTTCTGCCTCGTGGATTGGCTGCTTTGCAGGATGCACCACGGGTCACGTTCCCACTGTGTGATTCCATTTCCATCGGCAGCACTCCCCTCTGAGCACGGAGCTGCAGACCTTCTCTCCTGTAGTTGTTGCTGTCTGCTCCTGCCCTTCTGCCAGTCAGAGCTGGGAGATCCTCACTTCTTTGAGGAGCCGCTGCAGCTGTGACACGTTGGGGTTTTCAGCCAGAATGTTGTTGTATTTAAAAGCAACTTGTGTGTACACATCCACATTTAAACAAACTGAAAGGGGAGTTGCGTGGGGATTTCTCTGGGATGGCAGCCTTCTGAGGAGTCTTCTCAAAGATGCTGCAAAACTTGCTTTGTCATTTAGATCCTGCCAGCTTCCCTGCTCCCACCAAGACCCCTGGGCAGTAAAAGTATTGCCTGGTGAGAATCACATCTGGTTTATAGAAGTGGATAAAAACCAGCCAGTTATTTAAAAAGGCATTCCAGTACGTAGCAAAAAATGAATTGCATTTATAAGATCGAGTTTTGAAACTTTACTGGCAAACCTGCAATATTTTACCAGGAGGTGTGTGGTAGGTTTGGGATGTCTGAGCATGCTGGTTTTTCTGTGCTGGTTCATTCCTAGTGAAGTCTGTGCTTCCAAAGTGTAGCTGTGAATTACAGCAGGAAGCTACTCTTTGAGGATGGTGGGGTTTTGTTTTTTCTTCTTTTTGTTTTCCTTAGAGAGAAGTATAATATTTCTGATCAGCATCTGAGTTATATGTGCCTCAGTGGCCTGTGTCGTGCTCTAGTACTGATAAAAGTCTGCTTGAAAGACAGGCAGAAAGGTGAGGAATCTGGTTTTGACATAGGTCTGTGCCCAGTTGCTCAGCCTTTTGCTTGCCAGCTAGATCAGGAGATAGCCCGTGGACCGAGGGACGAGCACCCAAGATTAGCCCCGGAATGCCAGAACACGCTGTTATTCTGTATAAACTCCATGTACTGGGCTGAATCATCCAAAGGTCTCTCATTGTAACAGGATAAGCAGCCAAAATGAGGACAAAGATGGAGAATCTGATAATACAATCAGCGAGCTGCCTCCCACTCTTCAGGATGTTTCCCCTGACAGAAGGCGGTCGTCGTCAGATACATCACGGTCCACTTACAGCCTCACGCGGCGGATTTCAAGTAAGGTCGTCCTTCCAGCATTAATGTAATTCTTGTGGGGGAGAAAATCAGGCTGTGCTGCTTGCTCTTTCATCTTTTAGAAAGGGAACCGAGTCGAGTTGAAGGTACATCGATTAAAATCTCCTCCTGTTTTGCAGGAGCACGGTGGAAGGGGCCAGCCCTGTTTTTCTTGCTGAAGCATAAGCGTGGTAACTGCACGTGTGAATGGACAGGGAGGGAAAAGTGCAGGCAAGGTGGTGCTTCAGCGTAGCTGAGGGTGCTTTAGTTGTTGGCAGTGCCAGGGGGAAAAGCCCCGCTGTGGAGCCTGTGCTGGCACTGCACAGACACACAACAGCTAAAAGAAGCACCCAAAGCCGTTGTGCACCTGTGATTGCTTTGGTGGACTTTCTAACAACCAGATTTGTGCGTTTCTCTCATTCAGGTCTGGAGTCGAGGAGGCCAAGTTCTCCGCTAATCGACATCAAACCCATCGAGTTTGGAATAATAGGAGCTAAGAAGGAAATAGTTCAGCCAACCATCCTGCGAAAAACCTACACCCCCGATGACTATTTTAGAAAATTTGAACCAAGGCTGTACTCTCTTGACTCAAATAGCGATGATATGGACTCCTTGACAGATGAGGAGATCTTGTCCAAGTACCAGCTGGGCATGCTGCACTTTAGCACACAGTATGATCTGTTGCACAATTATCTAATAGTGAGAGTCATCGAGGCCAAAGATCTGCCTCCCCCGATTTCTTACGACGGCTCAAGGCAAGACATGGCTCACTCCAACCCCTACGTGAAGATCTGCCTTCTTCCCGATCAGAAGAACTCCAAGCAGACCGGAGTGAAACGCAAAACGCAGAACCCGGTGTTTGAGGAGAGGTACACATTTGAAATCCCCTTTTTAGAAGCCCAGAGAAGAACTCTGCTTTTAACTGTAGTGGATTTTGACAAATTCTCACGCCATTGTGTTATTGGCAAAGTGTCAATGCCCTTGAGCGATGTAGACCTTGTGAAAGGTGGACACTGGTGGAAAGCCCTTGTGCCTAGTTCCCAGGTAACAGAATTTATCAGATTATTGCCACAGTTTTTCTCGTTGTTCTGGGGGGTTTTTTTGTGTGTGTGAGTGCATGGTTCCTTTGCCTGTTGGCAAGTAATGCTGTTTCTAATTAGTGATTGTCATCTTGTTAACGCAGCATCTGCTGGGTTGGAATAATGTGGGCCTAGGACTGGTTTCATAACTAACAGTGTGAGGTAGAGGAGCTGTCTTTAGCAGTCATGACCTAAGATCCTGTGTCAGCTTGAACGAGAATAACTCAAGACTGCTCTGGAAGTCTGCACCTTTGGGAAGGTGTTTCTTGTCCCTGCAGTGACCTGCACCCGTTCTCAGGAGTGCAGTGACACTGTCCCACCCAGGCCATTCCTGTGCTCTGAGGGCATGAGGGGAGCCACTGGTGCCAGTTCAGTCATGATTTGACTCAATAAAACATGCAGAAGATGAAGTCTCCACAGACTTGTGGTATAATGCATGAGCAAAATTCTGCACAGGAGTGGTAGGTTTATTGTCATCAGATCCCTGACGGAGCTAAACTTGCCACAAGTATTTGTCTAACGCAAGTGGAATGTTGCATGCATTCTGGGCATTTCAGCCATCCAGTGGGGTGGGAAGAGGAGATGCAGAGGCTCTGTGTGCTTTCATCTCTGTTCTCAGGAAAGGGCCACCTCCTTGCTAGCCAGGTGAAGGGCTGCTCAGTGGAAAGATCTGAGCTTTGCAGTCAGGAATGGTGCTTATCTTGCCAGTAGTGGTATCACCCACATAGCTAGAGGCACAGAACACTGTGAAAAACCAAGAGAAGAACACAGTGTGGGCAGCACCTCAAATGTTTGTACTGAGGACAGGAGTATCACACGAGGTTGGTGTAACAAGCTTGCCTCTCCCACTTCTGTTCCAGCTCTGCAATTGCAATTTCCAAGGAGTCTTTGCTGAATTAAATCCTGCTGGATGGTTCACTTTTTCTTTGATTTTTAGGTGTTCACAAAAGGATGCTGTAGCCAGAGACACTGGATGAAACGAGCAGTAAATCATTGGCCTCCCTGCTGTTTTACACTGTGGGTTCAAGATGTGGAGTGGGAACTTGTGGAAGGGAAATACCCCAGGCAGTGTTTGTCAGTGAAGCCAGCTGGGGCTCTGACTCTGCTTTGCCCCCTCTGTGTGTGCAGAGGGGCTGGGAGCACTTTTTTCTCTTGCTCAGACCTGCTGCGTTGTGTAAGGGGGAGGAAGATCAGGGCCCCAGGTGACTGCAGGACTGTCCAGCTGGATCTCCTGTGACAGAAGCAGGGGCGTTCTGGGATTAGCTTGAGCAGTGTTCAGGCGAGAAGGGAAAGTTTTGAAAGTTGTGCACAGGTCAAAATCACGGGGTCCCTGAACGTGTGTTTGTGTGGGGCATGTCTGTGTCAGTGGGATCTGCTTGGCTCCGTGAAGAGGCAGTGGGGGGCAAGGGGGCAGTGGTTACAGAGTGATCTGTAAGGAAAATCATGGAATTGTTTCGGTTGGACAAGGCCTTAAGATCATCCCAGCACTGCCAAGGCCACCACCAAACTGTGTCCCTCCTCTCACTGTCAGAGCTTCTCCCCAAAATGTTCGTTTACAAATGCCTGCAACAATTTTTTGTTTTCCTTTTTTTTTTTTGGTGTTAGCAGCTCATCACGGGCTCTGTGTTGTGTATCTGAGGGCAGAGCCCTCCTCTTTGCATCCCAATATCCTCCCGTGATTCCCACCATGCAGTTTTGCTTCTCCCCCCTGCTCCCTACTTTTGCATGATAAATACTTCTCTGTATTTGGCATCTCTTTGAGTTACATGGACTCATTCCACAGCTAATACAGACCTTGATTAGAAAAGATCATCTCTGCCTTCATGTGCCAAGCTCGGAGCCAGCTCTTCCTTTTCCCCTCTCCAAAGGTTCATTGAAAGCTGCTGCTGTTTTCAGCAGTGCTGTCTGCTTCACCAGCATTCAAGATAAATTATTTATGCAGAAGTTGGCATTTCTGATGTTTATAAAAGGAAGGAGGAAGACAAAACTCCATTTGAATGGGCAGCCTTAGAAGGCTTTTGCATTTATCCCCTTGCTATCATACGGAAAAATGTAAGCAAAGAGTCCTCCACACTTTGATCAGTAAAGTGGTCCTTTCATACCTTCTTGCTGTTTTCACTTCAGCTGGCAGACTGCAACTGTAAAGGGAGCAGTGCTTGTACAGGACATCCAGGGATGATGCTTGGCATCATCTTCCCATATTTTCTCAATGATAAAATTTTTAAAGTTCATTGAGTGAGGCGTGTTTCATCCTAGTGGTGATTAAATTCTTTGATCAAAGGGTTAAGATAAATCCTGGAAGAAGTAAAACAATAAAGCTTATGGCTTTGAAAAAATACATTTTAATGTCTTTCGATAACAGTGATGTTTGTTCTAGAAATTTCTGAGGTTTTTGTTATTGCTAGTTGGAACCTTCTGCCTGTGGAATGATAGATTTGACACGTTGACAGTTTTTTTTATACTTCTCACTTTTTTGCTTGATTAGCTGAGGGACAGACAGCCTTTATCAGTTTCTTGTTGGATTGAACCTGAGCCTGCTGAAGTGTGCTTTGTGCTGAGAGATGGTGACAGACGGGGACAAAAAAAATATCTACGTGCAGTTGCATTTTATTTTGCAGAAGGTGTTCTTGGATCCCGGCGAGCAGCACAAAGGGCTGGGGTGCTGTGGTGCAGCTCTGATCGTTGGGTGAGGAAAATTTGCCAGTCTGGGTTGGCTGCCCCGGGGCTGTGACACGGAGCAGCAGCTGGCAGCACCCCACAGCCACAGGAGAGGAGGCTGAAGCAGGTGCTTGGAAAAGCAGTAACAGGAGGGAGAGAAACACAGAGAGACGTGATATGTGAAGATGAAAGACACAAAATACGTGATTTTTTTTTTCTTTTTTTTTAACTGGAATTTATAGACAGAAACATCATGAGCTGGAGAGAGATGGAGGAAAGTGAATCCAGATGGCAGGAGCTGTGGATAAGTTTTCTCTTCAGACTGGTGGGAGTGGGAGGGCGGCAGGCTTTGTGGAAGAGCAGAGAAAGTGGCCAAATGACATGAGTTAAGATGAACATCTGTTTTGCACTTGCTGTCTCCACCCGGAAGCCACTGACACAGAGTGAGCTGAAAAAGTCAGGTGCTGAGTCCTTGTCCCACCATCACACCGAGCCCCCTCATCCCAGAGCTGGAGCACTGCCCTACTACAGGGCTGTGCCAGCACCAGTGAGCTGCAAAAGGTGGGGGAAGCCAGGAATGGTTTGGTGTGTGCAGTGCCAGCAGGGACAGAGAGCCTCTCCCAGGTGAGGCGTGGTCCAGCTTCTACAGCCAACAGAGCTCTGCTGGCTCCACTGCGAGCTGGACCAGGACCAGCTCCTTAGGCCTGTGGATGGGATGTACAGCTCCTGGTTACTGGAGGAACATCTTCATCACCAGCTCACGGAGCTGCTCGCGAGCGGGCAAGCAGAGCACTTTGCTGGGGCGGCCGTGCCGCGCTGTCCCGGCCACGGAGCCCAGCCCGGGCGAGCAGCGGGCTGTGCTCTCAGCCCGAGGAGCCAGCGCCACAAACTGCTCGGTGCCGAGCCCCGGGCAGGAGGCTGTACCTGCACGTCAGCGCTTTCTGAGCTTGGATCACGCTCTCGGCGTTCAGGGGGACCGAGCCCGAGGCGGAGGCACGGGGGAGCTGCTGCCCGATGCATCATCAGAGCCAGCAGCTAAGCAGAAGGACTTACCCCTCGTAGAAAATGTCAGCGCAGGTATTGCCAAATCCTTTCTCCGTGGTGGTTCTGGGAGGCTCTCTCTTGCAGGGTAATTAATGCCTTTCTGAAGCGTGGTGGCTGCTCGTGGAAAGGCTCTGGAGTCCAGTCCCCATAGGAACACCCCGCACTCCTTAAATATCCCCCGAAACGTGTGTGGCTTTGCTTAATTACCATGAATGAAGTTGGCAGGCCTTGCTGTAGCTGGGCTCAGATTTGCATATTTCGCCGCTAAGACTAATTCTGAAGCACATGTTCAGGACCCCAAGTTTTATTGACATATGATTCATTTCTCTTTTGGCAGATTTGAGTGGGCAGGAATAAATGTTGTAGACCAGCAGTACTGAGAGCTTGGAGATCATTCCGCAAAAGAAAAAAAAAATTGTCTAGTTGTGGTGGGAAAATAGCATGAAATTCCTTCTTCCCTCGAATTAAGCCATTTTTATAGTAGAGGGAGTATATATTGGACTTGCTTTTTTAACTTCATACTATGAGTGCACTGGAATGACCTGTCAGTCCTGATGCTCAGGATGGTACGAGACGGTTGCCTGGGGCCGTGTTTGCTCAGCAGCAGGATGTTAAAATCACCCTGGAAGGGATTTACCTGTGGCCAGTGGAGGAGATGCCCTGGGCAAAGCCTGGCAGAGGGCAGGATACACCCACCCTGCAGGTCACTGGGGCTGGAACTGTGGTGGGATGCTGTGATGGATGCTTGTCCATCATGATAACAACATTTTAAGCACTTAACCTGTGGTTTGTTTTCATATTTTGGCTTGTGTTGTTCTACTATCTTCTCTTCTTTCACTCTGTATGTTTATTTTCCCCCAGTTCCATTTCAGTGGGTTTTTCCCCCTTTCCCTTTTCAGTCTTTAAAGCTGCAGCACTGAAAAATTTTTCTTCTTGGTGGTTTTCTCTTTATCCTTATCTGTCTTCTTGGTCGCCTCATCCTTTCCCCTCGGTGCTGCTCACTCCTTGCCCTTCCTGCAGAGCACTGGGATGCTGTGGCGTGTGTTTTGCTGAGGAGGAGCCCGGAGGAGAGGCTGGTGGGCCCTAGGGGCAGGACCTCTCCATAGGGCATCTTCTTCCCAAAGCTCTTTGCTCAATAGAGGTTTTCTCACGGGCATCCAAACTGACGCAAAGACAGACTTCAGAAAGGATTTTGTGACTCTCCTCATCATACATCCAGCTGGTGTCTGTTGTGTAGGAAACACTGCTCCTGTTCATTGGTAAGTGTATTTTTTCTCAGGTTCCGGTCCTTCATAGCTCAGCCTTCCCAAAACTATGGCTGTGTCACAGGATGCTGTAGAAAGCCTGCTAGAGCAAACTGTTCTAAACCATCAGTGTTCTGATGTGCCTGGAGGTACCAACACAGATAACCTTGAGGAGGAAAATCAATCTGAAACTTCATTAGGAGCGATGCGTGGATGTCTGTGCTGATGTAATGTGCTCTGGTTCCTGTTGGGAAGGGTTTCAGCTGCAGAATTTTGCTGGTGCTGTAGCACTGCACAAGGAACGGTCGGGGGGGCTGTGAGGAAGGAATTACCTGGTCCGAACAAGATGTGCGAGTGGCATTTATTAAAAGCTCATCTTCCTTTGAGGGAGCCTCTTTGTGTTTCAGAGATGACGTGAAAGAACAGAAAAAATTCTGGTTCAAAATTTCTGGGTTCAGCCCAGGCAGTAACCGGAGAAGGTTCTGGATCACAGGCGAGCCCAAGGCTGCAAATCCAACCTGGCAGTGTAATACAGCCGGGAGTGAAATGTTAATCACAGCTTCAGGAGAGGCTCAGACATCCCAGGCTTGGTGTCACTCCGGCATCTCATCAAACAGGAAATTGCTTTTCCAGGGTCATCTGGGATCTCGAACGAAGCAGCGCGTCATCAGCATAATAATGGCAGCTGAAATGATGCCTGAGCAGGCGCTGCTGAGGGGCACCTCTGCACGATGCTGCTGCGAGCCAAACATTGAAGGCAAAGCCAACAGCCCTGTCGTTTCCTGACGAAAAGACCTAGGAAATGTAAAATCCAGGCACTTCCTTGCCCTACGCCGAGCAGCATGCCGATGGCACCTCCCGTGCCTGGACTCACATCCCCTCTTCTCAGCCCAGCCCCCACGCCAGCCTGAGCCCTGGGGATGCTCCAGTGGGAGGCAGAACAAGGGTGATCCTTCTGTGCCTGCTCAGGATGCCTCCGAACAAGGGGCTGGGCCCGGGGCTCGCCGGCTCGGGCAGCGCAGAGGGTTTCCAAGCTGTGCGTGGGCAACGCCGTCGCATCAGCAAAGGCAGCCGTGGCATGAGCTTGCTGGGAAAAGCACGGGGAACTAAAACCTCCTGCCTTGTACCTCGTGCTTCTTGGAGCAACCCGTGAATTGTGTGCTGGTTTGCCAACGATGGCAGGTGACCGAAGCGCAGGAGAAGCTGCTGAGCCTGGTGCAGCACGGCGCAGGGGGGCAGTGCCAGCCTGACGTGTGGCGACTGCCAGCCACCGATTCATTCTCCTGTGTGTTTGAGGTCCCCTAAGGCTCCGGGGCAGCGTTTGAAGCATGCTTCCCAGATCCTCGTGGCTAAGCTAGAAGTAATGCATTTATAATACCAGAGGCAGTTGGCTGCTGGCATTCAGTGCCCTGACTGTTCTTGATGATAAACGTGTCTGCAGGCTGTTCCAACCACAGACCTGAGAGGAGCATTTTTGGGCAAAATCAAATGAAAGATGACAGCTTAAATTAATTAGATGGTGTTGAGACCACCTTGGATGTGAGACTCTTAGATCCTTGCACTGTGCCACCACGGGGCACCACGGTGTACGTGGGTATGGCTTGGCCTCACCAGAGTCATAGGCACTGTGTGCACATTGGGTCAGGCTTGTGTTGGGGAGTGGCTTTCCAATGGAAAGAGCTCAAAACATCGTATGTTGAACAGCACTGTGGTGTGGGAGCTGGCCCAGGTTGGTGGAAGAGAGGTGCCTTCTCGGGAAGCAAAAATACTGTAGCAACAAAAGAAAATGCATGTGGTGAACGTGAGTGTGGGCTGTGCAGGCACAATCCCGCCCCACAGTGGGACCCACAGGGTGCTGTGACAAAAGGAATTTGGGGTAAGAAATCAGATGCTTTTCCTGGTTGGGTTTCCCAGTAGCCCCAGCCTCAGTTTCCCCGAGCCGCTGATGTCTTTGCCAGGGACTGTGCCTTGTGTGCTGGCCCATGTGCTGGTGAACCTGGTTCTTTGGGTCAGTTCAGGCTCTGACTGTTCTGAGAGCCTTTTCCTTTACTGTCTACCCAGCTCTTTAGTCTCTGGTTTCTGTAATCTAATATTTGAGGCATCAGTAAAGATATTTAAGCCTTCTGTTAGGATTGCAGTACCACTGCAGCTCCTTTTCCTCTTGGGAATGGGCTCTAACACCTGATCTAGGTTGATTTTTGGACTGTTTGACCATTTGGGATGAAGCAGCAGCTCTGCACTCCTGCGTGGACCTGACACCAGGCAGATGGGTGGGTGCCCTGCCTGGCCTGGCTGGCGTGTTTCCAGTCCCCAGAGCTGCTTCGGTGTGTGTATTTTGCATCTGACAGTAAGAGCCTCTCAGAGCCAGGTCATGCAAGGGGGGGGAGGTTGTTTTAAACCCTCACATTTGAGGAGCAGTGATGTGAGCTCTCCAGCTCTTTAATTGCTAGTTTTAAGCATCATTAAGTAAAAGGAAAAGAAAGAAGGGCTGAGCAGCTGCGCTGGTGCGGAGCTGTGGCCGTGGTGCGGGCTGGTGAGCAGCAAGGGCACGGTTACGCTGTGCCACGGTCTCTGGTAGATGCCAAGGGAAGGCCTCCTCTGCACGGCCTTGCTGTGACCCAGGAATGCATTAACCCCTGCATGCCTGGGCTTCCCAAGTGGCTGGTGTGGTCCGTGGGGGCTGGGGAGGAAGGAGAACGTCTCCTCCAGTGGGTCTGTGTTCTGCACCTTGCTAAGATCAGAACTACCTGGAACCATTAAAAAGGGAGCTGCTGGAATCTGCTGACCTTGTGCCTCTGCCTCCTTCTAGGTCCTCTTTGCATGGCTGCTGGGAAGCTGGCGAGGGCTCGGTGATTAGAGAACGATCTTCATTTGGGGATAGTTTCTTCCTTGTTTCTGCTTAGCACGAGGTACCACCAGATGGTTCTTGGTTGCAGTTCAGAGCGTGACTAAAATTCATTTTTCAGGCACTTAGACAAATGGGATTTATTTAATTTCTCTCCCTTCTCTTCTCTTCCCCTCCGAGCTCTGTTCTAAATTTCCACATTCTCTTGTCCCTGCAGAATGAAGTGGAGCTGGGAGAGCTGCTGTTGTCACTAAACTACCTACCAAGTGCAGGAAGACTGAACGTGGACATCATTAGAGCAAAACAGCTTCTTCAGACAGACATGAGCCAAGGTTCAGGTAAAGGGCAGTGCATTTCTCACATTACTCATGCACAGATTATGTGTGCCTTTAAAGCAGATCAGCGAGGCTGCAATTGTGGGGGGCCCAGGGAGATTTGATGGTCGGTTCTGATGAATACAAGGCTCTGGATGTCCATCTCGTGTGCACAGCCAACAAGAACGGAATTATTTGGAGCGCTTACCCTGAGACGCAATGGAGGGTTTGCCAAATTTAACGTAAAAATCCCTGAGCCAGGCTGAGGTGAGGAACCAGGGGCTTTGATCTCCCCGTGCTGTGTTCTGTACGGCAGCCCGTGGGCGTTGCTCCCTGCTGGCTCTGGGCACTCTGGCTGGGAACTGCTTTGTGCCTCTGTCCTCAGGTGGTTTTCCCACGTTCCCTGCCCCAGCCTCTGCTGCTGCCAGAATACTGGCATTTTCCAAAAAGAACAGTAGGCTTGGTCTCTGCCAAGGCTGACATTAAGCGTGGTTTTGGCAGGGACTGTTTTTGATCCAGCTGCCTGACTTTTGTCCCCGCTGCAAATCCCCGGGAGCAGCGTGGGGGTGCAAGTCCCAGGCATTTCCAAAGGCTGTGTCCCAGCCCAGCCCATCCCCGTGGTGCCCAGCCCATCCCCGTGGTGCCCAGCCCTCGTGGACAGGGGTGCTGAGTCACGGTCCCCGTGACACAGAGCCTGTGCTTTGTGCTTTTTGCCAGATCCCTTTGTGAAAATTCAGCTTGTTCACGGATTAAAGTTAACAAAAACCAAGAAGACCTCCTGCATGCGGGGCACGATAGATCCCTTCTACAATGAGTCCTTCAGCTTCAAGGTTCCCCAGGAAGAGCTGGAGAACGCCAGCCTGGTGTTCACAGGTAACCGTGGGTGGTGGCACGGTCGTGGTTGGCTCTGAGGTGAGCGGAGCAGCAGCCGTGGGGGTGAGCCTGTGCAGGACACTGCTTGTGCCACCCTGCAAGGGGTGGCCGTCGCTGGGGTGTCCGGGGAAGCTGCAGAGGACAGAGTGCTCGTGAAGGAGCTGTCCCCAGCACTGCCACCCAACAGCTGGGTCTGGCTGGGAGTCGGTCCTGTGCTTGGCTGGCCCCTTTCGAAATGCTTCTGTGCAGAGGCAGAGGAGGAGCATTAATTGCCCTTCTCAGTGGCAACCAGCCTGGGCATAAAGTCAAAACTGAGAAGAATGAGAGGACAGTATGACAGAATGAGAGGTCACTGAGCCCGGGCACTGGCAAAATAACTTGTGGTGCTTGACGTGGCTTGCTGGTGAGAGGATGCAGCTAGAGGAGTTCCACATCGACCTCACCTGTTCTGTGAGCAGGGTTTGCTCATGCCTTTGTTTCTAAAGGGCTGGGACTCCGTCCCAAGCCCTGTGTGGCACAGCTGAGATGGACCCAGATAGAGACCACAGAGCCTGGGGGCCACGAGCAGTCTCAGAGCTGACGTCTAGAGATGCTTGGCTGGGATAGGAGTTTTTATTTTTAAACAATTTCTGAATCTCCTATTTTTGTTGTCAGGGCATGAAGACAGGCAGTAGAGCCTTGCTGCTGGGAGCAGGAGTGGCAGAGCACAGGGATGGTCCCTGGCTGGGCTGCAGTCCTAGGCCAGGGACCTGCTGAGGCTGGTGGCATCCTCTGCCATCTCCCACCACAAAAGCCCTGAGCAGGGCTGCAGGGACCCCTGTGAAGGGGGGCTTCCCTCCCACGCCATGACTTCACCCACCCTGTGGAGCTGTGGAGCTCAGGCACTGTCAGGAGCGGGGTCAGACCTTCTTGCCCTCTGCAGGATTGGAGGGGCTGGGTGCTGGGACCCACACTCTTCTGCCACACTGGGCTCTCATGCTTCACAAACACTTTTTTTGACAACTTGCCACCCATTACCCACTTTTTTTTTTTTTTTTTTAATGAAGAGAAAGAGTTCTGTTTCTGAAAGGATGATTGAAGTATTTTGTAATTTTACTTTTTATGTAGAAGATACAGGTGTCAAAGCTGGTTCAAGGAGGCTTATTCCAACCCATCAGTTTGTTTTCAAACACGCTATGACAAAAAGTGATGCCGATCAGCAATTTAAATTCTGCCCTTCACGCTCAGCAATTTCCTCGGCAGAACACCTGTAATTAATCACTGCTTTGCATGCACGTCACCCTGCCTGTACCTCGCACGTGCAGGATGAGTTTGTTCTCGGAAGCCCCCATCAGGTGATCCCGTGACAGGCGCCAGTCACTCGGATCTTTGTTTTCCCCTCTTGCTGCTGGAAGCAGAGAAGGCAAGCAGAGTAGAGGCTCTGTGCAGTTGGGAGGGTGAGGGGAACACGCTGCTCCTCCCCACAGTGAGCGGAGTTAGGATTAATGAGCGGATCTCTGAGCACTTTTTCCCCCGTGCAAAGGGATGTATTCCCAAACGAGCCAGGGGGAGGTGGCTGGTTCTTCACCCCGTGTCACACGGTCGGAGTTCAGCCCTCGCTAGTGGGGCTTCACTTTCTCAGCAGCACCCTGCTTGCTTTGGACGTTGCAGTGAATAATCCCAGGCCAGAAATGTCCCCAGCAGCTCCAAAGCTGGGAAGGAACGTGCAGAGCTCTGGGAGGAGCAGTGGGGCCAGGCTCCCCGGGCTGCCCGTGCACTGAAGGGTGAGGTGCAGCGTGGGTGCCTGGGCTCCCCGGGCTAGTGCTTCTGCTGTGCCTGGGACACTCGGGTGTGAGGTTTGTGTAGCCAACAGAGAGCTGGAGCCAGGGGTGCTGGTCATGAGTGCACGGCCTTCTGCTGGCTCGGTGCCTGCACTGCCTGCACGAGGAGCTCTGGGTCGGGGGACGTGGTGGTGGCGAAGATGCTGAGCCACATTCAGCGCTCATCCAAGTGACAGATGTGCTCCTGATGTTGGTGGAGGCATGTTTTATTCCTGTGTGCATCTGTGGGGTTCTGCTTAAAGGATGGGAGGTTCTGGGAAGGGGGTTGTGGTGTTCCCCACAGAGCTCCTTCTTGGCACCTTACAGTGTTACGCAGCTTAAGGGCTCGTGAAGGGCTTTGGGATGTTCTGTTAAAAGATAATCAAGCACAGATGTTTGGCAGCTTGGGTATCTTGCAATGTGAGGATCCCTGCTTTGCACCCCTCCATAGCAGGGGCGTACTTTTGTTTTGTTGGTTTTTTAACTTAGGTGATTTGGGGTCCTTTTTTGCTGCAGTGGTCGTTCTTTCTGTTGCGTGTTTTGTTTGGAATTGTTTATTTCTTTTCTCTTTTAATCCACAGCTCTAGTCCATTAGGCCAGTTAATTAAATTTGCTGTTGAGTCAAAGTCCAGTTGAAAAGTAAAATAATCCTGCTTGAAGGGTGGGTGATGATGCTTTGAATGGAGAGAGAGAGAGAGCTGTAAAAGCAGTCGTGGGAGCCAAAAGTGAGTACGTCTTCAATAATTTAAAGGAACCTTTATTGTGGCTTCATATTTTGGACCCAGTCTGC
Source organism: Gymnorhina tibicen (assembly GCA_013399875.1). Classification (NCBI taxonomy): domain Eukaryota; kingdom Metazoa; phylum Chordata; class Aves; order Passeriformes; family Artamidae; genus Gymnorhina; species Gymnorhina tibicen. Next base: position 391,514 of record VXAZ01010260.1, read on the forward strand.
AGCTGTCTTAACGTGCTTGGCTTCACTGGAAAGCCCTGGAACTCTGCCAGTTCCCATCAGCTGGGGCTCCTGGCTCCCAGTGGGGCTGGTACCACACTGCAAAGTAAGGCCCTGTCCAGACAAAATAAGATTAATTTTGTTTTTCCCTGTGTGTTTTTCTGCCGGGCACCTCGAATGAAGCTGTCTGTGTTTAGTGCACTCTGGTGTGGGTTTCTGCACCGTTCTGCTGTGATTCAGCAAGGACTGCGTGTGCAAACACTGAAACACACGGCAAAGCACCGTCCCTGCTTTCCTGGGGGTGCTCTGGAGAGCTCAACTCCGGGCCAAACTCGGGGCTGAAGCTCTGCTGGGTCTGGAGAGGGGCCCTGGGTGCTTCCAAGATGATGTGCACGGGGAGAGCTCTGCGTCAGCCAGGATTGGAGGAGGGGGTGACTGGGCTGGGTCTTTGATCTTTCCTCCTCCTTAGGCAGGCAAGGATTCAATACTGTAAATTATTGGCATTTACGGACCAAAGTGCTTCTCCTTCCACACTGGTGCAGGACGCCTTGTACAAGCTGTCTTCCTGCCTTCCCCTCTGTTCCTTCCTCAGATGCTTACTGGAGCTGTCACTAACTCCCATGTCCCAGTTCAGTGCCTGAAATGAGGTGGGATGAGCTCTGGTGGGAATATCCTCTCCAGGAAAAGCCATCCTGGGGTCAGGATTGCTGCTGCAAGTATTGTCTGTTCACAGCTTCTCCCCAAAAGAGGCTGAAACCAGGGAAGCCACTGACACTCATAACAAGTCAAATGTCCTGACAAAAAAAAGAAAAAAAGATGATGAGTGAGGCAACAGCTGGTGGAGAGGATGTTTGATTTTCATTTACTTCATCAAACGTTGTCTAGGCAATGAGCAGCCATATACAGAAATGCGCTCTTTTTGGGTGGTTCTTTTTTCCCTTTTCTGGGCTTTTTTGGCAACCTGACACATGTCCCCCACGTGCCAAATTCTGCCTGGGTGCAGGCGAGTCACGGGCTCACCTCCTGCAGAGAAATGGGGCAGGCTCTGGAGGGCAGGGTGTTCTCCTAGCCATGTGCACCCGTGAACAAAGGTGTTACTCTGGCTGATGGCAAGGGGAAGGTGGAGTTTGCCCCAGCATCAGGGCTGGCAGCTGCTGCCCAAGGTCATTTCCAAGAAGGAAAAAGAATATTTGAGATACAAATGCAGCCTCTGTGCTTGGGAGAGCTGGGTGCTGGGCACCCAGAGACGCTGTGCTCTCCCCACTGAGGGATTTTGGGCTGTCCTCTAAATCTCAGCCTAACCACCAGCAAGCTTGGGCTGTGCAGCACGAAGGCAGACAACACCTGAAACCTGAGCACTGCAGTATTTTGTTAATGATTATAACGTTGTTAATAACAATCGTCAGTAATGCTGTTTGCACTGCAGTAAAGCCCAGATGGCCCAATAAAAACCACCAGCACTCCAGGGCAAACTGTGTCTTGGGGACTCCTTAGCATCTTTTCATCACTTACCATAAAAAAGACAACCTTCAGCACTCACAGTTAGGGGATGTTTGTCTCCCCGAGGTCCTTGTGGTGACTGTGTGTCTTTCTCCATGTAAATAAGCTCTTGGACATGTTTGCATGGCAGGATCTTTAGGGCTTGTGACACAAGCAGAGTCCCCAAACAGGCAGAAATCACCTTGGTGCTCTGGGTGCTGTCTGTGCGATTGTAGAGGGAAAATGTGCTTTGCCTTCTGACCCGGCCGGGAGCGGAGCTGGAGCTGGGGCAGCGCTGGGGCTGGGGGTGTCAGGTGGGGCTCATCCCACTGCTCCCTTCCTGCCTGGAGGGTGGCCGTGGCTCCAGCAGGGCAGGATGCTCTGCCTGGGAGAGGGAAGCGGGCTGGGCCAGGCTGTGCTTGCTGGTGGAGAGACTGACCCCGGTTCGTGTGTGTCCTTCACCGGGGAGCTCTCCGTGGTCAGTCCTGGCTGAGGGTGCAGCTCACGGGCACTCTGTCTGCTGGCAGGATTTTGTGGTGCTTCTCACTTTTCAATATGTTTTCTAAATTGACAATGCCTCTGTTTTCTGTGAAGATTTAGAACCAGTTTTTCCACTTTGTTTCTTTTTTTGGGGTATTTTTGTTCCCGAGAGTGCTGAGGCTTTGCAGACCTGTGCCTGTGGTTTCAAGGGCTGCAGCAGAGGGGCCCTGGCAATGCCATCAGCCACCTCCATGCCCCAAGTGCTGTAACAACATGTGTCTTCAGACCCCTGGATACCTTTAATGCTTTATCCCAGGGCTCTAATTAACTTCCAGTTAATAGGCAGTACTTGATTAAAAGGACAAACTGCTGTTCAGTAGCAATATACCTGGTTCCTCTGTTGGCTCATTTTAACTTGGCCTTTAAGAAAATGTGGGGACCATTTAATGAAGTTTGTATTTTTAAAGGGGGAAAAAAAAAAAGTAATTGTTGGTATCAAAATACTGACAATGGTGCAGTTCAGGGTATTGGGTTCTGGGTTGCTTTCACTGAAATGTTTTCTTTTTGAGGCAGTGCTGCCTGTTTCAACAGGATGCAGAGATAGCGAGGCTTTTCAGTGGTATTTTTTAAATTAACAGACTGATTTCCAAATGTCCCAATTAGCTGAGCAGGTTGAAAGCTGATAAAGTTTATGTCCTGAGGCTTCTCCAGAAATATATCTGAATTTTGATTTCCCTGGCTATGTGGAAGTATGACCTTGAGACACCAGCATCATCTCCAGGTGCTGTTTGCAGGGATGGAAACCTCCTTGTGTCTGGAGACATCACACATCTACATTTTGACTTGCTCATTCCTCCTTTCTCCTATTGCTTTTGCTTTCCCACAGGAAAACCCAACAAACATGCAGGCACTTTGTCTTCTCTAATATATGAGTCAAATTAAACTGGCTTTTTCCCACGCTGGAATGCAGGAAGAGGAAGTGGTTTCTGTTTTGAAATTCTATCATGTTGGGCACCATAACATCTCTTAGATGGACGGATAATTAGACAACTCGCTGCTAGAAAATTGTTTCTTGTCGTCTATTAGATGTGTCTTTTGGAAGTATTGGACTGTCTGTATATTTCCCATATCTGGAGCTCAGAAGCAAAACTTAATCTCTGATTAAACCTGTGTAATCCTATCTTAGCCAAAGGAGAGAAAATGGGAAAAAACCACCAATGTCAGCACTGTGTTTTCTGGGGATTTATACCTGTTTAATTTGGATCAGAACCTGGCCTTTGTGTCTGGCGTTATAAAACGCTTCGTTCATCTGTGCAGCAGGCACCATATGGTCCGTGCCCAGGGCTGGCAGAGCTCCTGGCCCGTGCCTCCCGCCCTGCTGGGCCTCGCCCCAGGTCTGGTGGCCCCGCAGGTCGTGTGGGGGCACGGGGAGAGGGGCTCGGGGAGGTGTGCTGGCAGGGCAAGCCCAGCCTGCCTGGGAGAGCCTCTGCACGGCGGGTACGGTGTGCAAATCCCCTTTGGGAGGGGGAAGGGCCCCCCTGCTCCCCGTTCTCGGTCCCCTCTGTGTCTCCTGCTCCCCACGGCAGGTGACAGCAGAGGGTCAGGCGGAGATGCTGAGTGGGGTCCTGCAGGCCCAGTCCTGTTCTGGGGTCACTCAGGGAAGATGCTCTGGGGATGGATCTGCTGGCTTTTTGCAGCAGACTGACTGCTCTGACGAGGAGGAGTGAAATGCCATTAATCAGGGTGAGAGCAACAAGATGCTGATGCTTCCTGATCCGATCTGTTGCTCGCTTAGAAGGCAAAATTAGATTCAGCAAGTGGCCTGGGCCTGACTTAGTTAATAAACAGACTGGATCAGATGTGGCAGAAACTGCCTGTCCTGGAGTTCTGTGGAATTTTTTGGGAATCTCTTTCTCCTAAAGAAAGCAGCAAACCCTCCTCTCTCAAGGCTGACGGTGGGTGCTTGCTCCTTTTGCCAAGCACCTTGATTAAAGCAGCATCACGGCTCTCCTGCCCTCAGCCCTTTATCTTGTTTGGCTCACGCTGTAGTGGAAGGAATTGTTCGAACCTCTTGCAAGGCCATAATCTGCCTGTGTATCGGATGGAGAAAAGTCTCGGTGGCAGGAGCTGCCGTGGGCGGCAGGGCAGTGTCTGGAAGTGGAATGCCTGTGCCTGGCCCCGTGGCTGTCACGGGAGATGGATGATGGTGCAGGCAGAGGCTGCCTCCCCTGCATGGCTGTCCCTGCCTGCGTGTGCAGGTGCTGCTTGGTGCTGGGGCTGGAGCCTGTTCCTGTGAGGTGTGTGAACATGCATGAGGTCATCCGTGTACCTCGTCAGATCTGGGGCTCACAGTGCAGAGAATTAAGATGCAATTTTTTAAAAAGAGGAATTGGAGGTGGAAAAAGCCAGCCATAGAGACTCCTTTTCAGTATCCTCTGGGCTGTTGTGATAGAGGCACCCAGCCCATTATTCCAGCTTCTCCTGATGAGGTGATTTCATGAGGTGTCATCCCTGCGTGCCGTGCAGTGGGTCTCTGCAAGACACACTCGTTCCTTTGCACTTTCCCTGCAGCCCAGATCCCCGCTGTCTGCTACAGGACTTCCCTGGCTGAGAGCAGACCCTGCTCAGGCAAACGCCTGGTTCGGGGTGCACGTGCAGGGTCCCCTTCCCCGGCTGCCCCAGCCAGAGCACAGGGGCTGCCCTGGTGGGAGGTTTCCAAAAAGAGTCTCTTGGTGTGCTGGCCCTCTCCCGTGGAGCAGCAGCTGGGAGCTGGGTCTGTGCGTGGCCACCAACTCCAGGAGTTCCAGTTCCCCCTGGAGCCGGGCAGGTGCAGCCACTGCAGGGAGCAGTCGCACAGAGGAAAGGCTGGAAAGGGAGTTTAGTGTGCCCGTCAGAGCCTGATGGAGGATAAACTGATAAATGGGAAACCATGGCATCTTCTCCCGTGCTTTTCTCTCCTCTCTACTAAATATGACAGGCCACGCTCGAGGAGCAAGCGGCGGGATTCGGCCCGTGCCTGTGACCTTCTCAGTGTGCATCATTAGCCCCGCTGCTGCTGCTCCTCACAGCACCTCTTTGTGCTAAACAGCCTTTCAATATTGATGTCAAGCAGTTCAGAAGCAGTTTTCAGTCCTACTTAACCTGGCAGCTCAACCCCACTGGCTGAGGCAGCGCTGGGCACAGAAAGGGCTGGGTCCTGGCTGCTGGGCACTGGCTCCTGCCTGCCAAGGATGGGGTGAGGCACTGCCTGCCTGAGCGGGCAGGTGTGTGAAGGGGGCACTTTCTGAGACCTCGCCAAGTGCTGAGAGTGAATGGGAAGTGCAGGAAGTGTTGATGGGTCAGTGCCAACAGGGTTGTGGTTCTGCCAGCCCGACCACACGGTCCCACCAGACCTGTGTCCTCAGGGGGACTCTTCCCCTCGGTTGCCCGGGTACAGCCTTGGGCATGTTCTTGCAAATTTTTCTTTTCCCTGAGTTAAATGGTTTTAACTGCGTTGCAGGTGACGGTGTAGGTGACTGAAGGAGAGTTAATTATTTGTGGTGGGGCTCTCAGCTGTTGCAGCACGCTGAGACTCCCCCGGTGCTCCTCCCGGAGAGGCAGCAGCAGAGGCGCTGCGTGGCCGTGCGGGGTGGTGCAGCACAGCCTGAGCTGCTGGGTAACTGCTGAGTAACTGCTCAGCACACCTGGCACGGGGTTTGCACGAGATGCAGATGTTTCGTGGCCCCGGCTGCAAGGCTCAAGCTTGTCCCCATCCCATAAATGATACTGATAACCTTGAAGTTAGCTTAGGGAAGTTTTCTGAGTTAGTGCTCCTCCCTGGTCATTCCAAGGATGGCAGTATGTTCGGTCAAAGGATGAATTAATTTCTGAAATGCCAGCTTAAATTCTGCTGTTGCACATAACTCACAGACAACCGTGATTTGCAGTCGTGCTCTGCACAGCTGCTCAGCGTGCGAGTCTCAGTGGAGAGGCAAAGGAGAGGGGAAGGTAAAAGGCATTTTGGCTGCGTCTGGTGCCAGGGCTGATGCCACACTGGCAGCCCCATGGCTTAATTATATAGTGACACAGAAAAGAGCTGACTGGCAAAAAGTGATTCCACGTGACCGAGGCTGGTAGCAGACAAGGGAAAGCTCAGGCTGGAGCTGTCCCCGGAGCCAGATGCTGGAGCTCCAAGGCCCACTGCATCCCCTGGAAGGCGCTGCCCTGCTGGGCAGCAGCTCTGGGCTGTGCAGTGCCTGGCACGGCCATGCCCCCGGCCCTGCAGGGACAGGCAGCCAGGCTGGGGGGCTCAGCCTTCCCTCCTGTGCAGGAGCCCTGTGGGGGACGTGGGCCCCTACCCCAAAGGAACATTTCATGTGGCACCCAGGCCCCCATCAGTTGGATATGGATCGTTTAGGAGCGCTGCATCAATAAGTACATCACGTGAAAATGTTTTATTTACATCATGTACCTTGTCCTCAAGAATTCGACCCTTTTAATGGACATAAGTGAATGCAATTTTCTTCTGTATTTCAGCATTTCTATTATAAAGAATGTCTTTTTAAGAAGCCTTTCTGTTTCCAAATGTGTCCCTCAGTGAAGAGCAGCTGCAGAAGGAATTGGTTTGACCTCTGCTTCTTTAATTGCTTTTTGCTCTGTGTTGGCCTAGAAATGGATGTTGCTATTGTGTAAATTACTGCGATGGTGGAAAAAGAACTCATGAGATCAGGTGTGTAGTTTCTGTCAGGAAAATATGCTTCTTAAATGGAAAGCAGCCTCTACCTGTTCATAACCAGAGTCTGGATCAGTCCAAAAATCCCAAATGTTAATTACTTAATTTTCTGCTATTGAGCAACTCCCTGGAGTCACTGTTTTTGTGGCCAAGGGCAAATTCAATCTGAAATTTACTATGAGCTCCTTCCAGACTCCTTCAGGTGTTGTTCAGACATCAGGGAATGAAGCTCAGTCCACTCGTACAGTCACCTGGACTCAGTGTGCGGCACAGTGCTCATGCCCACGGAGCTTCTCCACCTTCATCCGCTGTGGAACGAGCTGGGAGGAAAGAGCAGGAGTTTTAACCCCTCCCGAGGCTGAAGGGGTGAGTCTGCGTGGGACTGGCTCCGTGCAGGCGGCAATGCAGCCGCGTGTCACTGCGTGCAGAAGCACAGGGCTCTGGCACAGGCTGCCCGTCTGCACCGCTGCTCCAGCTCCGCGGGGCTTTCCTGCTCCGAGGGGCTCCCGGGTGTCCCCAGGGACAGCGCTGCACCAGCAGCTCGCCTTCCAGCCAGGGCAGGGCCAGCCCCGCAGGGAGTGCAGCTGGCCCTGTGTCCCGGCGGTCCGAGGGGTCCCAGGGTCCGGGTCCGTACCGAGCAGTGCTGGTACCGCCCCCGCAGGGTTGTGCAGCGGCTGGGGCATCACCCCTGGGTGCAAAGGGTGCGGCAGGGGCTGTGCTTGTTGGTGCTCGAGGAGAGGGTTCCCCCCCCTACTCGAGGGGCGAGTGCGGGAGCGCCGGGGCGCGGCTCCCCCTCCCCGTGTCAGGACGGGAGCCCCGGGCAAGGCGGGCACCAGGCTCTGCTTCCAGCTGCTCACCCGGGCCCGGGGGCTCCTCCAGCTCTCTCTTCCGAGCTGTTCTTGGAAGTACTGGTGGCAGCAACAGGGAAAATGCTCCTGCGTGTGAGCAAAGGAAGGGGTTTGTTTTCTCAGTGCCAACTCCAGCCCCTTCTCGGGTAAGGTCCATTGCACAGCGCGGTGCAACTCAGCCATCAGCAGATTGCTCAGCAAATCCTGCCCATTCAGCTGTGGAATACAGCAGTGAGCCTCCCAGAAACGCATGTCCTTGAGTTTAAAAGGCTCCTGAACTGATGGGTAAAGCTGAATTTTTGGCACGCAAAGACGTCTCAGCTTTTGGGCAAGCTGCTGTGGTGAAGCTGTGAGGTTGTAAACCTGAGGTCAGCCTAGTGCTGCCTCTGACGGTCTATGTGTGGATAAGCATTTGGCCTTGGAAAATGTCTTCCCTGTTCTTCAGCAGTAAGTCTCTGTGCTATCTGCAGCAGTTAATGATAGAAGCAACAATGCTTGTATAATTAGCCCATTAATAGCCCAAAGGACTCAGCATGCTAATTACCTGACACAATGATATTAGCAAGCTGCATTACAAGAATTCAAAATACTTGGATCAACAGTAGAATAACAGGTGCCCTCAGTTAGCACACCTGCTTGTTTTACAGTCCTGGCATGGAGTACTTCTGAAGAATCAGTATGCCTGGGGTACTTCTCCACTGTTAATTTATCCTGTGATTAATTGATGGCCTGTAAGACTTCTTGGTTTAAATTACTTGGTACTGTCTCCCAGGATTAGGCTTCATCTTCTTTCATTTTGGAAGAAAAGCATGAAAAAAAAAGGAAAAAAAAAAAGAAAATAACACCCTACTGAAAATTTTGGTTTTGGGGTGTTTTCACGTGGTTTTATCACAATATTTGATTTCTGTAGGCTAATAAATCATAGCAAAACATTTAGTATAGTCCTGCTAGCTACACTTGTGATCCATTGCCTTGTAAGAGAACTCGTTAATAACCCTGACAAGCTGTGTACTAGTTGGAGATGGATGGCTTAGAATTCCTCACTGCGTCCTCAGAAGGTGGCCTTTCCAAAAAACACCAGCCTGGCTTCGTGACAGGGGCACTTGCTTGGCAACATCTCCTGCTGGCATCAGCCCTAGATAACTGATGGTGACAGGCAGAAGAGATGCAGTCTTCCTGCTGGGGTGGTGAACCCCAAATCATTTCCAAATGTTGTTTGGAGATAGACTTACAGGGCTCTGAGTTGCAGGGTTGTTTTTTTAGAGCAATTATTTGAACAAATTGCTTGGGCATTTGAAGGTTTGCTGTCACCTAAAATATCCACAGGTAATTTGGTGAGCAGAAGCATCTCTGCCCACAAACTGTGTGTGTCAGAGCTGTCGGAAGGGATAAAGTGAGATGTAACCTGGCACTGCTTGATTTTAGGACTGCGCTGGCAGGTGGTGCCCGAGTCACCCAGAGCAAGATCCCGGGCTGGTACAGAGGTGAGGAACCAGCCTTTGCAGAGTGTGGAGATGGCAGAGGGGCAGGTTAAAGTAATGCTAATCAGCTGGGGGGTGTGTTATAATAGGAAATGCACAGCCTTGACAAAGGTGTGTGGTCAGAAGTGAGGCTGAGCGTGTTGTGCTCGGTGTCCTGCCTGCCTGTGAGGGTGTGCACAGCACCGGGGTGATGCTATCGGGGATCCCAGATGTGGTTTTGCTGCCAGTGCTGGTTTCCAGCAGCCCTGGAGAGCTGGTGCTGCTGGCAGGGGCTCCACGCCAGGCTGAACATGCTCCTTCTGCACAAGCCCAGCTGGATTTGGAGCTCCTGTAGACATTTGTCCTTAAAAATCCCTCTCTTTCCTGGGATTTTTTAATTGTTAACATCCCAGGCAGTGCCTGTGGATATCCTGGCTTCAGCTTGCAAAGACCTTGTTTCAGCTTTCTAATGAGCTGAGGCAGGGCTTCAGTTTGCAACACACAAAGTGCTCTTGCTCCTGTCTGGTGGGGGCGTTCAGCCTTTCCCGGGATCAGGCCCATCATTAGGGATTGCTGCTGTCTGCCATCTTTTGTTCCAGGGGACTGGGCTAATCCAAAGGACAGGGTGTTGGGTTGATGTCTCTCCCTCAGTTGCTTTCCTGGACATTTAACAAGTAGCTGCAGTGATAATTATGGCAAATTGTTTCTGTGTAAACATCCTGCTGACAGCCTGGACGTGTGTAATTCCCATCTCTGAGCAGGGAAGGCTGTCGATTAGCACTGGAGTGGTCTGTGTGATGTGCATTTAGAGGAGGACAGTTTGAGATCATCTGCATTTCCCCAGGCTCAGGCTGCTGGGCTGCTTTTGTGATTTCGTGATGCCCAGGCAGAGCTTTTGGCACTTCTTTACGTGATGTAATTCTCCTTCAAGGCCAGGCTGGACAGGACTTTGAGCAACCTGCTCCAGTGAAAGGTGTCCCTGTCCATGGCAGGGGGGTTGGAACGGGATTATCTTTGAGGTCCCTTCCAACCCAAATCATTTTATGATTCTACTTTACCTATTCATGCTAAATACCGTGGTAACTGTGGATTTGTGTCGTGTTTATTTGAATTGTATTTCAGCCTGTAGTACAGCTTACTTTATTCCTTCCAAGCTCCTGTTTCTCTAACATTTTTCAGATGCTAAGTTACATCCCAAACACGCTGGCCTCTGGCACCTGCTGTGGGGGGACACTTGCAGGACATTTGGGTTCCAGGGGCAGGGCTCGAGGTGGACGAGAGGTGCTTTAGCCTTGACCGCTCTCTGTTCCTGCTCTCCCCAGTGTACGGGCACAACGTGAAGAGCAGCAACGACTTCATCGGCAGAATTGTGATCGGGCAGTACTCGACGGGCGCGCCCGAGTCCAACCACTGGCGCCGCATGCTGAACGCGCACCGCACGGCCGTGGAGCAGTGGCACAGCCTGCGCTCCCGCGAGGACTGCGACCGCGTCTCGCCCGCGTCCCTCGAGGCGACATGAGGCGGGAGACCGACGGCAGCCAGACCGAGCAGGCGGGCGAGATAAAAAATAAACCAGCGACTGAAACACCCCACCTCATACCCCGCACACACCCCGCAGCAGCTCCGTCGGATTAGAGCGGCTGCCGGCGCCCAACCAGCCGTGCTGGCCTCGGCGATCCGTGTCCCGCTGGGTCCCGGCTGTTCCCCTGGGGCCGGGGCTCTGGCTGCTTGCCCCCGGCACCGCTCAGCCGTTTGCCCCCGCGGGAGGAGCGCGGGGCCGGGCTGTGCGTGGACGTGCCGCGGTAAGCACGGAGTGGGCGGAGGAGCTGGGAGTTGCCTCTGCTGTCCTTCCAGTCCAAATCCATGGCTCATCCTCTCGGAGATATAAGTACCCGTTGTGCTCTCATTGGTGAACGTGGTAATTAGGCTAGAATATTTTTTTAAACGGTAGAACCTGTGGTGAAATCAATTCTGACTCCAGTTTTGTCCTTGTACTAGTTTTAACAGAATTAAGCTGCTGTTAGTGTGTGCGTTTGTGTGCCGGGGCCCGCGTGTGGCCCCGCGTCGGACGGATCCCGTGTCCCGTCAGCGGTGACCTGCCGGTCTCGATAGCAGTCTGTGTGCGTAGTAGATTCCGTGATGATATAGCAAAATAAACATTTCCGATAGCATTTGTACTGGGAAAACCAGCTCGTGTCCTTTCAAACCTGTGCTGTGCAAAAGAAACCTGCTCCAGGGACTCTGGCGGTTAAGAAGACCCAGAAAACACAATTTTAATTCTCTCACAGACTGCAGTGGCTCTTTCTGTGTCGTGTGTGTTTACCCAGGTAGTTCTTCAGGTCACCAAGTGAACTTAGCTGCGGTCAAGCTGTCCTGTTGGTTGCTTCTGTGCATTTTATTTTTCCACAGCGTATTGTCTGGTATGATGCAGATTGTATATTTATTGAAAATAAAATTCTATTTAATTGTGCCACGTAGACTGGGGTGATACTTGTTGAATTCACCTTTGTGTTGAGCTCCTTCAGTTACGCTTACGGCAGAAAAAAAGCCAAAATGTTGGCAGTTACCCCATTGTTACTCACTGCAGATGAACTGGGAGCAGTTCGAGAGAAACTGGGCACACTGCAAGGTGAAATTTCTTCTCTGTCCTGCAGCGAAGTCGATGGCAAATCTCTGTTCTCTGGCTTCCCCCTGGTTTGTCTCATTAAAAAATCACAGCAGAGGGGGACCCCACGGGGAGTCCTGGGCAAACACATCCTGTAGGAGGCTGATCTCTTCCCGTAACTCAAGAAGGCTCAGGCAAGGGGCCGTGGTTTCAGCAATTACTGTGGTTGACATTAATGTTCTTCCACATGGGGCCTGTGGACAGCAGAATGAGCTCAGGACATCCGCGAGAGCTGGCCTGAGCCCAGCCACATGCTTTGCTCAACACTGGAGATGAAATGTGAACAGAAGGCACTCTTGCCTGAGTCTGTCCTTGAAGCCATGAGGTGTCTGTTCCACAGGGAGGAACAGTCGTGTACGCAGGATGCCAAAAATTGTTGAGGGAGCCCAGAGGAAAGGTCGGTAAGAGCAGAACAGAAGTGTGCTGGGCAGCTCCTGGCCTGCAGAGCAAACAGAAGACGGCGTGGGAGGGAGAGGAGCAGGGTGGGTGAATCGTGGCTGTGCTCCTGGGGCTGCGCCCAGCAGGTGAAGCACATCTCGTGTTTGGTGAAGTTGGAAGGTAACCCAAAGTGCAGCTGCAGCTCCAGCTGGCACTGCGTGCACAACGTGCTTGTGCTGTCCCAGTGCTGGGAGCAAAGCTGGTGCCAAGCTGCCGTGCCAGGCTCAGGGCTGCGGCTCAGGGGCAGCACGGGGGGCTCAACTGTGCTGGGGGGGATGCTGCTGCCAGGAGTCTGGTTGTTAGAAGCCAGGATAAAAATTATTCAGGATCTCTGCTCCCTCTTTAATATGAATATTTGTGCTTTGGGAGTAGATTAGTATGCTCAAAGATTTTTGTTCCATAGTTTGCTGAAAGTTGTTAGTAACACTGGATTTATCTCAGGATGGCACACAGGAAAGAAGGGAGGAGGCATGCCTTGACTTCTAATAATCCCAGTTCCTTCATTTTTAGTGGTCTGCTGTAGCAGTCAACTTTTCCTTAAGCCAAATAATTTCAGATCAATGTATGGAAGGGGGGAGGTGTTCTTAAAAGGCTTTATTTAATACAAAGAAAACATAGAAAAGTTGATTGAATGAGTTACTGTCTCTGGAGTAAGTCTGGATGTTTTACTGTACTGAAAGCTTGGTGTCACCCCAAATTTATACTTGAATCTCTAAAAATGGATCGAAAATGCTGAAAATTTTAATCTGTAGCTAAGAATAAAAAGGGAACAGCATTGAGAGTGTTCCTAAGCAGTTCCTTCAGTCCTGATTTAAGGCATAAATTGGAAATGGAGCAGGACCACAAAATTCTATAGTATTTGTGCCTGTACTATTTCCCTTATGAGTATAACAGTTATAAAAGGACTTTATACAGTATTTTTAAGAATCTGAAGTTAATGTCTAACAAAATGTTGACCACAGGAAGGAGACATGCTGGACAATATTGGTACAGAGTGCTGTATCATATCAGGTTTTCTGCTGTTACATGAGGGCATGGACCCGGCAGGGACCTGGCAGATGAGCACAGAGTGAGTTCCTGAAACAGCCTTGGAGCCCCGGGCACAGCTGGGGGTTCCCTCTTCCAGGCTGTTTAAGTGTGTCAGAGCATTGCCTTGCTCTGGGGAAAAAACCCAACAAACCCCATCCCCCGAAAATAAACCAAAACAAAAAAAACGCACCAGGCAATGGGGCACTGACGTGTGAAACCCCACTGCCCCCACTGCCCTGCAGCCCCGGGAGCCTCTCCCCTGCCTCCCTCCCCAGGTGCCCCCTCCCTCCGCCGCCGCCCCCGCCCGGTCCGTGCCGGCCCTGCCCGCAGCGGGGTCCCGTGTGTCACCCC
>VXAZ01010260.1:405272-426510 GCA_013399875.1 Gymnorhina tibicen
GGGGAGCGCAGGCGGGAGCGGTGCCCGGGCGCTCCGGCCATGGGCCGCGGGCGGGCGGTGTGCGCGCTGCTGGCCGCCGCCCTGCTGGCCGCACAGGCCTTCCCCCAGACCAACATCAAGATCAGCCAAGGTGAGTGCGCGGCGGTGGCCGCGGGGATTGAATCGGCGATGGTTTCTTTGAAACCAGCTTTCTTCTTCGCCGCGGGGACGTGCCAAAGGCAACTCCGGTCCTTCTCTTCGGGATGCCAAAGGTCTGCGGGCTGGCTTTGTTTCTGTGTGTCGGGTCAGCTCTTTGGCCTTTGCCGACCCGCGCTGCCGTGGCTGCGGCCGTGGCCCTGCCGAGGGTCCGGTGGCAGCAGTCGCTGCACGAGGCGCACACATGAAGGGTGCAGGGCTGTGGCCATGGGGCCCAGCGGGGCAGCCCGAGGGCTCCTCGTTTGTTCACACTTACTGCGTGTGAAACAAATGCGGGATTCTTCCTTATTCCCCTTCTTTGCTGCTGCTGCTGGCTGCTCTGTGTCACTTACGTCTCTTCCAAACTTTTCCGCGATGCTGGTGCAAGTGAGAGTTGCTGCTCCAAGTTTGTTTGAACCCTGTTAGGTTTATTGGGACTGTGAGTGGAAAGGGGCTCCTTAAGTGCTGTTCTTTGAGGTCGTGAGAAAAGGGATCGATACAAGCCTGGCTTTCCTGCCAGACGCCTAATCTGTGGGAGCTTTGCCAAAACTAATTAAGGAGGAAAAAACCTCTGCAAGATAACTCCTATCTGTCAGTGCCAGCTGCAGGAGTGCTGCTGCCAGTATTGGCTGTAGCCTCACAACTCCAAACATACCTGGCAGAGGATTTGAAGCGGTAAAACCAGCTTGGTTTCATTAAAGAATTTTTAAAAGTGAAGCCCTCAGTGTGAGAGGATGTCCCTCCCAATCTGCTTCAACTGATGTTTAATATTTTACTTGGAAGCTTGTGACATGTGCCTTAAAACCACTTCAGGGTGTGTAAAATACTGCCCAGTTATGAGATTCATGTCCATCAGTGGACATACCATCCCCTGCAGCTCCAAACAACCCCCAGACACACTGAGACCAGAGTCCCTCCTGGATCACTTCCTTCGAAGGTGGGTGCTCAGTGTGAGGCTCTTTCATCTGTTAATGAAAGACAAATATTGCAAGTAGCATGAAGGTGGCATTGTTTGTCCATGGTGCCTATAATGTCAGGGCTTAAGGACTTGCTGCTAAAGCCATGGGTGAGTTGAGGCGTCCCAGCATCACACAACAGCACTGTCTTAGCCCGTGCCACACGCTCCTGCCCACCAGCCCCCTGTTTAAATGGTTATTCTGTGGGTTTGCTCAATAAAGAGGATGTGGTGGGATGGACATCTGGCTCAGCTGGCACCCCCAGCTCAGCCACAGGCAGTTCCTGCTGAAGTCATCCTGGGGGTGGGTTCCGGGGGTCCCCTGTCCCAACCCTGTTGTCTCACCCATCCCCTCTGACTCCCCACAGCTCCAGCAGTGCTGACCCTGGGTAAAGCCCTGCTGCTGGCCCTCCCCGTGGCCTGAGCTGGTGAGAGGTGACTTGGTGTTGGTGAGCACCAGGATCCTGGTCCTGAGCCCGAGCTCTGCCAGCCGGGACCGCTGCCCATCCCTCACTCTCACCACCACAGATCCTGGTGAAGGGGCTCTGCGCTGGGAGGGACCCAGACTTCCACATGACAGGGATCTCCTCAGCTCTTCTCTGCTGACATTCATTTCAGACAAGCCTCTTGGGCATTGATGGACGCTCTCCAAACCCAGCTGCTGGCCAAGAGCTGAAGAGGTTCACTTGCCTTTTCAGGTCAGATGGCAGCATTAGGTTATGGATGTGCCAAGGGGGGTGTCTCCTAGCACCTCTAGGTTTTGAGGAAAGCTGTCGGCTGTTGTTGAAATGGAGCTCTTTGATGCTCTGCAACAAGAAGAGCATCTGCTGCCAGCACTGACCTGAGCTGGTCTGCTGTCCAAAACCCTTTGATGGAGCTGCAGCCCCTCAGGAGCCCTCCTTGCCTGGGCATCTCTTGCCAACCTTGTCCTAGCCCCAGATTTCACATCTCAAACCTGCAGATCCCTGCAGGTGTGGCAGCCTTGCTCCTTGGGATGAAGTTTTCAGGGGTAAACCTGCTCTTCACCAGCTGAGTCCATGGGGAGCCATGCAGCTGGTGGTAGGTTTTTTTTCCAGTAGCATCCTGAAATGAAAAGAAACCCTTGTGAAACTGGCTAAGATTTTCTCAGTTAATTATTTCTAGTTGGAAATAGGCCAGGTGGGGAAGTGAAACTTTTTTGGCAGAGCTGTGCCAGCTTCTGTAAGATTTTGATAAGTGATTTTCCTGGTGGTTCTACCATGGGGCTCAGCTAGGAAATAAATAAAAAAGCTCCAATTTGGCACTGACACAAATGCAGAGAGCACAAAACTTTATTTGTGACCCCAAATATTTGTTTTCCAGCTTTTCTTAGTTAGTAACAGCTGCTTGATCTGAATCTTATCCTCAGCCAAGTCTGGACATTTATTTTCCTGGTGCTGCGTTAAAACATGGTCCTGCCCTTAAAACTGCTGCACTGTAAATAAGCAAAGGGAGAAAGGACTCTTGCCATCGTTTTTCACCAGGAATTTGGAGACAAATGGATGGACTGACTTGGGGTTGGCAGGAACCCCCATCCTGCAGGCGCTGGCTGTGCTGCTCCTGCCCAGTGTGGAGGAGCTGGTGCTGCTGGGGCGATGTTTTGCTGGTGTGCTTAAAAGTGAGGATCTGGTCTAAAAAGCCCCCAGCTGCTTCCCCTGTCCCTTTCTAGATCAAAATACCACACACAGCTGCTGGCTCGGGTTGCGAGGCTTTCCTGTAGAGCCATGAGTAGGCCCCTATGCTCACAACCCTACGTCAGATTTCTTACGGCCTTTCTGCTACAAATATTCCGAATAAAGCAGCTCCCCTAATTGTTCCTGCCTGAAAAACTGGGACCAGTAGTTCTCCTCCAAAGAGACAGCCAAAGCCTCTGATCCTGACCTAACAGAAAAGATGCTAATTAAAAGCTGACCTCCCATATTTTCCTTTTTGGTATATTTAACCTTAAATTCCTTCAGGCACCTCTGGTTCACTGAAGCTCGTCAAATTAATGCTACCTAATGGGAACCAGTATGGAATAACAAAGAAGGACTGTCTCAATTTCTGACTCGGTTTCAGCTGCTCTGAACAAACACGAGGCTGATTTTCCCTGGAAATCGGGGTGCTCGTGGGCCGGCTTTGAGCCAGGACACTGGGACGCCCACTGCAATTAGCACTCAGCAGTGAAGGCTCCGTTTGCTGGGGATGCTGCTGGGTTAAGCCCTGTGAATTTTGCCACCACGCTGCCAGAGGTGAGGATTTTGTCAAGGCACTATAATAAAATCCCAGTTGCTGGGGCAGCTGGTGGTGCCTGTCTGGCACAGACCTCTGGGCTGTCCTTGGCAGGAAGGAACAGCAAGCTGGAGTCTCTGCAAGCCAGGACCAGATCCCAGCCCTGTCCTTAATGGGGGTACACACCTCACCTGTGACCTGGTGGCAAAGCCTCGCACTGTAGGTTTGACCCCCTTCCCTTGTTCTGCTTTGGTTTTGGTGGAGACAGGGAACCCTGGCCAGCATCATGAGGGGAGGAGGGCTTGGCTCCCAGGAATCACATCAGCTCTCGGAGTTCCTGGTCCTGCTCTATTGCTACAGTAAAATAATTTGCACCTCCTAGGGCTGTTCTAAGGTTTTTCCCAGTGTAGGTATGGCCAGGTGTGAATCAGAGAGCTGAACTCTGCACCTCCACGGAGCTGGCTGCATCTTACCCACTCCCCCCAAAAGCTATTTTGCTCTTCCAGCCCAGGAAGCCTTATCTTTTTTCCTCCATAGCCCATAATTAGTGCTGGTGAGGACGGGAGAGCCCCTTGAGCCCCTCAAGGGTTTGTTGCTGTAGGGTGCAGAGCTGCCCCCAGTCTCAGCTCCTCTGGAGGGATGACTGGGGGTCCCACGGCAGGTTGATGGGGTGACAGCCTTGCTCAGGAGGAAAAAAAGACTCTTTGCATGTGTGGTTTGTCTCCTGGGAGGGGGGTGTGACAGCAGGGACCCGTGGGCTGGCTGGCTGCTGTTTTGTGGAACACTCAGAGATCCCCATGTGGAAAGAGCTGATGAAAGATGAAATTACCACCCAGAGCTGCCAGCACTGGCACAGGGAAGGATTTGGCTCTATGAATGCTCACACAGCTGCTTTGGATTCACCTTGCCTCTCTTTTTCTCCACACTGTTGCTTCCCTTGGCACGGCCACATCCCTCACTGCTGCTGGCAGGGTTTTGCTCTCCCCACCCTTGGGGAAAGCCATCCCCCTGGCCCCTCAGTACTCGAGGCACCACCCTGACCTCTCCGGGCTTGAGCCTGTTACCTGCTTGGATAGTCTGATGGCATCTGACGTCTGCCAGCACCCCCTGCACGCCCACCCTGCCCGCTGCCCCACTCGCTTCGACAGCAGCCCTGACCCCGGAGCATGACCCCGTGGGGACGTGGGAACTGGCTCAGGGGGAGCTGGCAGTGCCCCCACATCCACAAACCAGCAGCTAAGAGAGTTAAGTCTGTGTGCCCCGAGATTTGAGGGTCCCGAGTGCTGCATCCTCCCCACAGGTGGGGGTGCAGGACGGGGGGAGGTTGGAGCAACGCTGCTGTGTTTAGACAGCGGCAGCTACAAAGGCTCCAGAAGGACGTCCTGTCCCCACAACGGCCTCTTTTGGGGCAACTTCCCCTCTGCGCTGAAAAGTGACAGGGGAGGAGGAGCAGCTGCGTGGCCCCCGCTCTTATCTGTTGGTGGGAGGCAGATAGGCTGGCACCGCTCCCGGCGGCACGCGCGCCCGTTCCCGGGGCTCGTGTCCAGCGCCTACGTGCTCGGCTGCATCCCAGCCACGGGGCATGGGGGGTTCCTTGGGGGGAGGCGGTGCGGGCTGTCCTTGCAGGAGGGCAGAACATGGCCACGACCCTGCAGCCCTGGCTGTCAGCCCCCATCCCAGCACAGTGGCCCCAGCGGTGCTGATAGAGGCGAGAGGAACCCTTATCTCGCTTTTAGCAAATGTCGGTGCCTTTATTTTAAGCATCCTCTACCTAAAGTGATGTCAGGCTGGCTCGGAATGTCCCTCCTGATTTGGGCAGATGCTAAAACTGAGAAACCCGTGACTTGTTCACAATTTGTTTTGACTTTTGCAAACTTTCCCACGGCTCCTGCACCAGTTGGGCTTTGCCTGCGTGTGTTTGGTGGTTGCTTGCCTGGCTGAGGTGGGGGAGCAGGGCTGGGCACTGCTGCCTCCACCACCTGCTCAGCTGCCTGGCCAAGCTGTCTCACCACCAGCTGCTGGATGCCCTCTGCTCTGCCCACAGCCTTGCCTGAGCCTGTCCACGCCTACTCCTGCCCACTCTTCTGGACAGAGTACGAGGGCCACTGCTACCGGTACTTCCCCACCAACAAAACCTGGGCTGAAGCCGACCTCTACTGCGCCGAGTTCTCCATTGGCATCAGATCAGCCAAGCTGGCCTCCATCCACAGGTGAGCTGTGCAGACACATGTCATCCCACACCCATACAGCCTGGGGAGGGAGGAAATTGGGGGCAAAGTCCCATCCCACGGCACAACCTCTGTGTCAGCTGCAGGCTCATGTTCCAGCCTACACATCCCTCTGCAGCAGCGGCCCAGTCACGTCTGGTGCACTGGTCACACAAAGGCAACACAGAAAAGAAGTGGCTATTCCTGGACTGGCAGGAAAACTGGCATAACATTCCCTAAATTTCCCCAAACTGTGTTTTTTACTCTTGGAAAAGGGATAGAAGTACAACATGATTATACAGGCTTTTTTCCCTATTCCCTCTCCCCCAGCTCTCACCAACACTACTCTCCTCTTGCACAGACCTGGGAAAGTAATCATCAGCAGTAAGAGGGGGACCCATTTGGCCCCGGGTGCTGTGGCAGGGGAGTGCTTAGGGACACGCCTGACCCTTTGCTGACATACCCTCTTGATGGCCCCGTATTGCTCTGTTTGCCAGCTGGGAAGAAAACGTCTTTGTGTACGACCTGGTGAACAGCCGCGTGCCCGGCATCCCCACCGACATCTGGACGGGACTCAACGACCTACGGCAGGTGGGAGCTCCCTGTAATCACCTGGGAAGTGGCCTTGGAAAATTCACCTCTCTGTGTTTTCCTCCTGGAAAGCCACTTGGTTTTCTTCTTTGCCCCTTATACCCTCTTTAATCAGGAGGTGGCATAGGGTCTGTGGTGCAGCACACAGAGAAAGTTGTCATTTCACCCCTTCCAGTCTGCTTTTAAAAGAGAAGTGTTACTAGAATTAATAGATTAATCAATAATTGCTCATACCACATTTTATTACTGGATTAATAGAAAGAGTATTGTACTGCTGGTCCAAGAAGAGCAAATAAACTGAAAAGGTCTTCAGTGTCAAAAATCACCAAGTTCCATTGCTCTCCTGTGATACTCTGTGACTTTTGAAAGCTGACATGTTGGAAATATATAGTCTAATATGTTAGAAAGAAAAATGGAGACCATCAGGAGAACAGTCTCTTGTCAGCAAATATTTTGTAGATTCTGGAAAAAGAATGGAAAATGAAGAGGACAAGGAACACGGAACTGGGTGGGGGTGTTAAAAAATATATAGATTTAATTTCTGGGCTTCCCCTGGTGAGAACACTGCAAAATCTGGGGCTGTTCTTGGCAGGTTTCCAGCTGTAGAACCCAAACGAGCTGTTTGGCCTTTGCTGCGTGGTGCCAGTCTCTCCCGGTGTCCCTGGGCTGTTTCACTGGGAATGGGGGTGGGGACTGCTTGGGACTGGGCCTCCCACCCTCCGCCGTCGCAGCTCCGTGCTGACGGCCTTTCTCCACTGGCCTCACGCCAGGAGGGTCACTTTGAGTGGACAGATGGCTCCTCCTACGACTACCACTACTGGGATGGCAGCCAGCCGGACGATGGGATCCACTCCATCCCGGAGGAGGAGGACTGCGTGCAGATCTGGTACAGACACAGCAGCGGTGAGTGCCCAGGGCACCTGCACTGTTATTTGCATGTCAATGAATTCAATCCACCGTGGCTCCTGCTTTTCTGAAGAGGTTGCTGGCAGGCAGAGGGTTTGCATTTTAATTTTTTAGTATTATTTTCTTTTTTCTTTACAGTGGAAAGGTGTCTTTTCCCTTTCACCGTGTACGTACATGCACACATACTCATTTTCCTTCTGCCCCCAGCCCATCTCCCTCTCCCACAGTAGCAGCAGGACAGGAGCATCAGCTGCCTTGAAGAATTACCAAATTTAGTCAAAGGTCAGATTTTCCCATTTCCCTTCCCACACAGGAAACCCCTGGAAACACTCCAGGTTTGCCAGCTTTTCCCTCCCACGCTTGGGCCAGGGCATCTTGCTGAAGTGGGACAAGACCCTGCCTGTGCAAAAATCCCACTTCACACCCTCACTGCTGGTGTCCAGAGCCCCCAGATGTACCTAAATGTCCTGTCCACGGGCAGCCTGCTGATAATTTTGGGGGTACAGGACTGTGTTTGCAGCTGCCCCTGCACTACTAAGTCCAAGCTGGGGCTTGGCCTCCCCTCCCACATCCCCCAGATGGGGAGGGGGATGCTGGAGGGAGGCATGACTGCGAGTGGCACAAATGGGAGCACATCCAGGGAAAGCCTCCCGCAATGGCAGGAGGTCCTGGCCCCAAGGGCAGTGAATGTTCCCTCCTCTTGCCTTTTTTCAGCTAATGCCTTGTTTCTTTTGGGGGGTAGCACTGCGCTCCTGGAACGACAACGCCTGTGGCAGAGCCTTCCCCTTCGTGTGCAAGATCCCCTCCCTGGCCCTGGACTGAGGCTGCTGGTGCTGCCCACACCCCCCTTCATTTTGGGTCACCTCTCCAGCTGTGCCGGGGAAGAGCGGTCAGGACATGGCATGGGTTGGGAGAGCCATGGAGCTGCTTGGATCCCCAGCCAGTCCCTGGCTGCAGAATCCCTGCTGGGAGTGTGGTGGGGATGAACCTGGCACTCAGCAGGGACAGGAGCTACGTTCACCAGCAAAGGAGCCCCCAGGCCCGAGTCTGGCTTGGGATTTCAGATCAACTCTCACAGCGTGTTAGAGGAAGCCCATGATTTTACCAATACACCAAACTGTTAGCACCCAGAAATAGCCGTGTGTAGGAAATGCTTTTGCCTGTTGATCTGCGAAGAGTGGAGGAAAAGTGTTGTTTTCTGTTAAGTTATGCAAAATGCCTCTTGTCCATGATATTTTTCTCTCTGCTAAAATAAACGGCGAACAGCAGGTGGAGGCTCCGCTGTCTTTCTTGCACTGGAGTAGCAGCGACTCCCCCGGGGGCTTGGGGTTTTGTGTGAAAGAAGCTGTTTTTTCCCCAACCTGCTCTGCATCACAGAGGTGTGCTGGGGGGAAGCAGCTGCCTGGGAAAGTTTATTTCACTGACCCTGGCTGTTTGATGGGGTCCGTGGGGCAGCCTGCGTGCTCACCCTGCCCTTCGCCCGGCCCCCGGCAAACACAGAGTCCCCACGGAGGGTGTGTGGGGCCAGTCAGTGCCCCACAGCTCATCCCTGAGCAGCCAGGTGAGCAGGGTTTGGCCCTGGCTGCTTCCAGAGGGCTGGATCAGCTGGAGGGCAGGTGCAGGGCTGACACACACCAGCTGGGGGTCAGCCCACCCTCACAGCCCTGTCCTGGGTGGGGAGAGCTTGCAGTGTTTGCTGCAGCCCTGTTTCCTAGTGAGATGATGTTTCTTCCCTAAGTCCTTGCTGATGTCCTCCGCTGCAGTGGTGCCACAGAAGCACTTCTGTCTTCCAGGTAGATAATTTCTGTGGGGTATGTGTGGTTGTGGCAGCTGCTGTGTGCCTTGTTTGAGCTGCTCGGTGTGGAGATGGGCCACTCCTGCTTGGGCGAGGGGGAGTCCACGGGGTTTGGGTGCAGGCGGGGCTGTGCTGGTGCCAGGGCCCGAGGGAAGGGCAGCGCTGTCCAAGGAAAAACACGCTCCTCCCTCAGGGGACACAGCTCCGAGGGCACTGCCGGAGCCAGTCAGACACAGGAAATCCAGTGCTCCCCAGGGAGCCCCGGGGGGAAGCTCTGGTCCCCCACAGCCCTGTAGCATCCAGGTGGCTTGGCGAGGAGCCATCTGCGGAGGGGCCCCTTGCCCTCTCCTGGGAGCCACGAGTCCCTTTTGTCCCTGCTCCGGCAAAGCCCCAGGGTCTGCCCCACCGCAGCTGCTGCCTGCAAAGATGAGTGAAGCACTGGCAGAAAATTGTCAGGTCCCCCTTGATGCCACCATCTTAGAAACGTTAACATTCCAAAACTCAGACTTTCCAGAGTGATCACACTGGATGCAATTGAGGTCAGCAGCTGAGGCTCCACTGGGAGCTTGGAACTGCTTCCTCAGATGGCAGTGGAGCTTTCAGCTGAGATATGTTTCCACTTGGAGAGAAAATGGAAAATTTGGTGGGGGTGATAATGGTGGTGTAAGTGGAATGTGTGTACTGGAGCAAGTTTCTAAAATAAGAAAGTGCTGTCATCCCTCATTACGTATTTTTAGATAAATAAATATTTATATATATAAATGGATAATACATATAAATGAAACTAAATTATTTTTTATTGGATTTTCAAAATTTATATACACACCGTTCATATATTTATATGGAAAGTGAGCCATTTGTGTAGCTTCCAGTTCTGGATTTCAGCATCAGATGTGTTCTCTAGAGGCTTTTGTTTCACCTGAAAATAACAATATGTGGATGATAACAGTACGTAAAGAAACCAGCTGCTTAAAAAGAAAGCTCTTGGATCCAACAAGCTGGGAAAAGTTGGTCTGGGGCAGGAAAGGGGCTGAGGAAGCAGGCGCGGTGCAGGACGTGTCTGAGGGCCGGTGCCGAGCTGAGGTCCCGGCTCCGGGTGGAGCTGAGCCAGCCCGGGGGAGTGGGGACAGCCCGGCCCGGAGCCCCCGGTGCGGAGCTGAGGTCCCGGCTCCAGGCTGCCTCTCCCCAGCCCCTTTTCCCCTCTTCCTCCCGTGTCTCCCGTTCAGAGGAGCTGGGAGCTCATCAGGGCTGGGGATTGGTATGCCTCGAGCCAAACAAGTGTCTTTTTTCCCTGCAAGTGGTATGGGATGTTTCAAAAGAAAGGTTAAAACCTTCCCTTGGGAAAGTGTTTGAAGACCCGGGCCCTACTGTGGTTAAAAATATTGCTAATGGGGAGCCCAGTGAAAGCTGTCACCTCCAATTAACATCTTCATTTCCAGGTAAAAAGAGCTGAACATGCGTGACCTGAAAGTCAGGACCAAAGTTAATAGGGGCTTTGTTTCCCAACCCCCCGTCTTTCTCCTTTGGCTCCAGGGTCCTTACTTAAAAATCAACCCTCTGTCCTTGCCAGTGTCTTCTGTTTCACAGTAATCAAATAAAATTCAGAGAACAACAGGAGTTCTCACCTCCTTAATGAACTTCTAGTGGATCTGGCTTGATGAAAGATGGCCCGCACCCTTTCTCTCGGCATGGATGGTTCCAGACTCTGCATGGCCTGGAGCAGCTCCAGCTCTCCAGGCTGGACTTCTTTATTTTCTGTTCTCCTTGTCCCATAACCCCTCACTCCCTTGTTATCTTGAATTTCTCCCTTCTGACTCGCTCTGTGGTGCGGGCAGTGGGAAACCTGGCAGCAGCAGGACTCTCTGGCACCTCTCCTGCACATCCCTTGCAAGTGGCTGATTCCTGAGGGTCTTTTCGTGGCACTGATTTTCTTAGGAGTTGAACACCTTCTTTTGTAATGCATGAAAGCTGGGGTAAGCGTGAACAGTGGGTGATGTAGCCCAGGAGTGAGCCAAAATAGTGTTTTACCCTCCTGCACCCTGTTTCTGAGCTGCAGAGGCAATATTGCCCCCAGCCCTGGCATGGCAGTGGGGAGAGATGGGCCTGCCTGCACCTCTGACCTTTTGATTCCTTCTATTCCTGCTGTGATTATTTCCTGAGACATGCTGTTGCATGTTGTGGTACGGGAGATGGATGTCACAGCTTTTGGGCATGCTGGTGCTGCCCTGGCACAGCCTGGTGAGGATTTTCCTCCCCGGTGATTATCTTGGCTGCTCCGATGCCTGGGCTGGGCTGGGCTGGGCTGTCCTTTCCTCTATTAATTCAGTTAAGATTTTTTTCTCCCATAAATGACTGGGAGAATAAGGGCTGCACAGCTGAATCATGAGCTTTTTCTTGTGCATTTCCCTTGGATTTAATTGCCTGAGTAGTGGCTCAGCTCCTGCCCCGAGGCCAGGATGCCGCAGAGTGGTTCCCTTTGACAGAGAACAAAAATAATCTCGGGACAAAAACCATGCTTTGAGCAGCTCAGAGAGTACATTACAGACTGGCTGCAACTGTGAGGCCCGTCACCAAAAAGCCCCCAGCCACGAGCCCCTGCAATAACTGGCGTTACCCATCTGTGCAGCGGGGTTGGTGCTAAATCCCGCAGCTTCAGCGCATCCCAAATGTCTCCAGCAGGGAGAGACGGAGCAGTGGGGCACGGGGAAGGCGAGCAGGATCCTGCCCGGTGCTGCGTGGGTCCCAGTGCATGCTGGCTTCACTGAGATGCTCCTGCTGTTCTGCAGGAGGGCTTTCCCATCCCGCCTCATTCCATCTGCTCCCTGCTGCTGCCAGGGAACGAGCGGGACAGTGGGAACCAGTGGGGACAAACCTGCTGGGAAATGTGTCTCCTTCTGGGCAGCCAGAGGGCTCGGCTGCAGCAGCCATCGAGGGGCATGAATCAGGCTGGATTTATACACCCGGGGAGCTGCTGGTGTGTAATGGCACCTGAACTAATTGCAAAAGCTCAGTGAAACTTCCAGCAGCACCAGTTCCCCTCCGAGAGGCTCAGAGCTGCCGGGGGCTCTTCCAGGCTGGGGGACCCTGGGATGGGGCTGGCTCAGCACAGGAGCTGCCTCATGCCAGGGCCCACTGTGCTTTTGATTGTTCCCTTTTGGTACCCCAAAAGTCTCCTCTTTTGTGGCCGAGGATTTCCAGGGCTCCTGAGAAGATTGCCTTGGTGGGGAGAGGTGGCTGTGGGCCAGTATCTCCATCCCTGTTTGGCACAGGGCTCTGCAGCACGGCCACCTAAAACGGGGGGTTATGTTTTCCATTAACCACTTTTGCTTTGCTGGGGCTCAGTAACTTGGCTGCAAACTTTCATGCCTGGGTGCAAATTGCCAGAGCTGCCACTGATCAGAGGCAGAGCACAGAGCTGGCGGGAACGCAATTCCCACTGCGCTCCTGCTGGGAAAGCCGGTCAGCCTTGAAGGACACGGAGCCGAAGCGCAGGTGATGTGAGAGAGAAAGGATCCACAGCTGGCACGGTGCACGTGAGCGCCTGGAGCTGGTCAGAGAGGACAGGGCTGATGCTGAAAGAGCTGTTGCTGCTCAGCAATCCTGGCTGCTGTCCCCAGGCGGGGTCCTGGGCACCGTGCTCCTGCTGCGCTGGCAAAATGTAGCTGTATTTGGGGATCTACCAAAAAAGTCTAGTCCAGCTCTCAGGGTTACCATGGCAACTAGGTATTTGCTCATTTTTGTATTTCTTGAAAATTATACTGGGCTGCTGATTGCCTCGTTTGTGAAGCTCTTTGTCAGGACGCCAACAAATCCCTGTTTGTCAAGGGCTGTGAGGGAGCGAGCGGTGCCGTTGTTGAGCAGATTTCTGAATGGGAGCTCTGCTGGAGTGTGGGTGCGTTGTGACAGCATCCCTCCCACAGACACCCAGGAACATAGCCCTGGCCTAGGAAAAGGGTGCTGGCTCTGCTCATCCCCTCTGACATCCATTTGTACTCGTGCCGTTGCTTGGGTTGACATAAAATCCGAGTGACTTGTCATGGGAGACCACGCTCAGGGTGGGACAGGGGGATGCTTGACAGGAAGCTGTCTTCTTGTGTGGAAAGGACTCAAAATATCCTCCTCTGGCTGTTCTCGAGAATCAGCCACACGGCAGGAAGGCAAGAGGTTTAACCTGAAGGCAATTTGAGGAATTGCTGTGTCCCCTTGTGTTCGAGGAAGGAGGTGGGAGCCACACGACTGGAGGGGCCCCAGGAGCAGCACCCAGCAGCTGAGATGGGATGGCTGTGATCCTGCTCACAGGGGAATAACCCCCATCCTCTGCTTCCAGAGCGCACCGAGGCTCTGAGGCTTGGAAAAATGCCAGCTGGGATGAAAGGCTTGCTGGGTTTTGGTATTGCAGACTGGCACTCACTGTGGAGCAGTGGGGAAGGACGGTGCTGCAGGGCTGGCTGGAACTTTCAGAGGTGGCTGTAGAAAAGGATAGGGCAGACTTCTCTTTTTATCCTGAAGAAAAGATTAATTTGATTTGGATGCTGTTTAGACTCTATGGCCCTGGGTTCCTGAAAGCCAATTGACCCACAACCCAGCAGCTGTTTAAGAGCTCAGCATTCCTTGTCAAGTGTTTGCTTAGCGGCAAAAAGCCACTTGCCATGAGCTCCTCTTTTGTCTCGTTGAGATAATTAAATTAGGAGGCAGGACACTGTGGCAGGTCTGTAGACAGAAGCTTTGTGCAGCCTGTCCACATGAGGATGTAGCACCTGCATGGGGTCCCACTCTGCTCAGCACAGGTGCCCGTGTGGAGCACGGGGGCTGCTGGGCCCCATCCCCATCGTGGCCAGCGGCCTCTGTCCTCCCACCACCAGCACGGGCTGCACTCAGCAGCCACTGAATGTGGAGATCCCAGGCAGAGGGAGAGGAAGGAAACAGCAGAAGTACGGGTTAAAGCAATTAAATTTTGTATTTCATCAGTGTGGAGGGCAGCTGCTTACAGGAAAGGGCCGTGGCCTTTATTAATCTCCAAAGCATTATAGGAAGTCGTGTTCCCAAATAAATGCTGAATGCAAATGATGAATGTAATAATCCGGTATGGATAGCTGCCCTGCACTTGGATGGGTTGTGAAAGTGATTATAATATGGTAATAGCAACAAGATTAACAGCTCTAATGAAACCTTAAATGCCAGCTTTGCAACCTGCCCTTTTTTCTGCCTTGACTCCATCAAGGGATCAGCGGGAGCTGGCTGGGGGCTGCGGGTCCCCTTGCACATGGTCCCTCTGATGCCCCGGGTACACCTGCCCGGCGGGGATTTCGGTGTTAGGGCCCCATACCCACACAGGGGAGGCAGAGTGGCTCCTGCCCCGGCAGTAACACGGTTTGGCCACCGAAAATCCTTGCTCAGATTTGACAGTTTTGGGTGTATTCTGCATGTACAGCAAATTCACCCTTCGCTGCACATTGCCCTGGCCCCTTGGGTGCTCCCTGCTGCAGGGATGTCTTTTGCAGGATGACTGCCAAGGCAAAAGCCACCAGGCTCCCAAAGCATCCTGGTGCTGGTGGCTTGGGTCCCTTTAACCCTGGGTACCCCCAGGATGTGACTTTCGGGAAAGGACTGGTGAATTTTTGGGGAAGGACTAGAGAGTTTGTTGCTTTGGGTGGAGTGAGGTGGTGATGAAGGATGCTGCAGTTCTTGCACTCCTGGTTTTAGCAAACAGCCGTACAAGACACAGAATGCCTGCCAGGGTGGGATTTTTAACCCAAAATGCCAGTGCAGGCTCTCACTGCTCATGTTGTCTGGCAGCTGCAGCCACCATTTTCTCTCCCGTTACTTTCTCTATTTTTCTGGTTTAAACTGGGCAAACCCAAAAAAAGCTGCTGTTTCGTTTGGAGAGTTCAGTGCAGTGAATGACCCATTTTTCTTCTTGGATGAGTCACGGATCCTCCTTTGAAAGATCTCATTATTAATATGCCATTTGGGGGATATGTCTGAACTTCCCAGCAGTGGCAGCAGCCTTGTCTGTGCTCACCAAGGAGCCCTCACAATGGATGGCAGATGCCAAACAGCTTCATGCAACAGATTTAGTGTCCATGTGCTTTTAAAGGCTATTGCTTTCATGCTTAACACTTTTCCCATACTAGAAATGTGTTGAAAGTCTTCTCATAAGCAGGAGAAGGGGATCCCTTCCCAGATGGTGCTGCTCACAAAGGAGAAGCAGAACAGGAGAAGGGAGGTATTTTTAGATGTGCAGAACGGTCATGGAGTGGGGTGCAGCTCAGGGGGAGCAACCATCCCACCTGCATCTGGGCTGTATCCACAGCCCTGCTCTGCCTTTTGCACAGACCTCATCAAACTGTGGGCAAGATGAACGCTCGTGACTGATGCTCCCCGTAAGGGGAAACGCAGAGCCCAACAGGCAGAGAACAGTGTCAAGCTTATTTTAGGAAGAGGCCAAACGAACCATTAAACACTCAGGGAGCTCAAGCACCAGCTTTCTGGGGGCAGCTCATGCTGGCCACTGGACTCTTCTGTCCCCTCCAGCATGCTGAAGGTCTGCCTTGAGTTTGGCTCTCCTAGGAAGAAAGGCAGAGGCAATCCCACATGCAGCTTCATCAAAGAGAAAATTATGTCAGGTTTGATTAAGAGGTGGGATAGAGAGGGAGAAATAAATCAGCCTCTATGGCATTCATCACCCTGGGAAAGCCAGTGCTGGCAGTGTGCATCTCTGGTGCCTCCTGGAGTGCCCAGCAGAGCTGGACAGCAGCTTAACACCGCAGGCGTCAGGGACGGAATTTTGTCCTGATCAGTCGGGAATCCCATCTGGCTGCTCTCCGGTCCGGCCGCCTCTGCAGGCCCTGGAGAGCTCTGTGGGTCAGGGCTCAGCTGGCACGGCCCTGAGCCTCACTCTCGGAAAGGCTGTGCTGCCCGAGGCTGTTGTATCACAAGCTATCATCATGCAGACGCTGCAGCACATCTCCACTGCGTCCCTGGCAGTCTCTGCCATCAGCGTGATTTCCTCTGCCCTCTTTTGGAATACCATTTTGAACAATCAGCGTGTGATTCAGCAGTAAGAATGCTAATTACGTGGCACAACCACAAGGTTAAATTAGTTTCAGCCATCACCAAGGCCTTACTGAACATTTGTACTCCTGGACAGTTGTTGTGATTTTCTTTAAATGATTTAGTCCAGAATCCAGAGTGGTTCCATTTAAACAGGGTTTGCCCCAGCTTGTGTTGTTGTTGCAGTAGAGCTCACAGTGGCAGTGCTGAGCTGGAGCCCAGAGTGTTGCAAATGCAGCGCCAAAAGAAGTTACTAAGATGTGTAGGAATGGTAAATCATCCCGAATTGCTTTAAAAAAGGAAAAGAAAAAAAAAGGAGAAAGGCAGACACAATGATATACTGATAATTCATCTATCCCTGCCTGCGACCTGCGCCAGGCTCTCCTTTCTAGTGTGCTGGAATGAACCCAGAACACCACCACTAATGGCAGTGGAATTGCTTCTAGATTTATGTCTTAGTGGTTGAAACTACAGTCTGCAGTTTGGGCTGAATCGCCTTTGGTGTTTCAGGAGAAGCGAGACCATCCAGGACAAGAGAAGGAGGTACACAGATACTTTTGGCAAGGTGGCATCCAATCTCTCTTAATTTACCGAAGGATGTGTGGTTTGCTGCATCTTCTGGCTTGCGTTCCCTGTTAGGAAGCCACGCAGACGGGGTGTGAGTAGAGCAGCCCCCACAGGTGAGACGGTGGCAGGGGGGTGCTGGGATGTAGGACAGCCACGGTGGCTTTCCCGGGCTTCACGTGTCTCCTGCGGGCACAGAGGATGCAGGAGCCCATCTGTGCCAACTTCGTTGCCAGGTGAGCCTCTTGCCACGCTCCCTGGTGTGGCACGTGCTGTGTCTCCCTCTTTGCATCCCGAGTTTCTGAAAATGCACTGCCATGTGTTGTATGAGCTATGGGCCGTAGGGGATGAATCACGGCTCCCACTGCTGAAACCCTCTCCCGCCAGGATCTTGTTGTTATTGATGATCTACAACGGTTTAGGGTGAGGATGGGGTGGGTGGGCCAGTGCTGTGGGGTTGTGATCAGGCTGGGAAGGTAACCCCGAAGAGCTGGGTTGGGCTCAGAGCATCTGGCACAAAAAGATTGCAAACTCAGGGTACCTCCCTCGCTGGGGGCTTTCCAGACCTGCCAGATGGAGCCCTGGGGCGCTGGAAGTGCTCAGCCCTGACTTGGACCTTAATGCACCACAGATGAGATTATCCTAACGCAGGGCAGCTCCTGGTGAGCCGCTGGGCCCTGTCCCCCACGGGCTGCTCTGTACCAGTGCCTTCCTCTGGGTGCAGGCACCCACCTCACCCACGGCAAGGCACCACTGCCACCCTGAGCCTTTCCTCTTGCGAGCTGCTCTGCCATCTGAATTTACCTGCAGCTCTTCACCCCACTTGGTTCCTTCTGTTTTCACAGGGATTGTGAAGCACAGCCTTGCATTTGAAAACAAACCTCAGGTTCTTCTGTTTACAAAGTGCTGGGATTGAAGGCCGTGATCTCAGGCAGTGGCAGCAGCCTGGTGGGATCCCATGGGGAGCGAGCCACGTTGGTGCACAGCAGGCTCCTGTGGATGCACCCCAAAGAGCAAAACCAGGCAAGAAATAGGGATGGAGTAGGAAAAAAAGCAAGTGGAAGCAATCATGTGGTGGATTTATTATCTTGGGAAAGGCAAACTCTAAGACTGAGGTTTTTCTCTGAGTTTCCCTGCTTGAGCTCTGACGGTGCACTCAAGAAGCTGGTGTGCACTGGGGGCACTGGCAGCTGCACCGTGCGGGGGACAGGGAGGGAAGAGTCATTCCAGATACACCGTTTGACAAGGGATGCTGTCAAGTTTTGGTTTTTTTCTCCCCCAAACAACACTCAGAAGATGAAGAACAGGTCACCAACACCCGGCAAACGCCTGGATGCCCGGCCCATCACCCGCTCAGGGCCGGAGGGGATGACCCGGTGCGCGCAAAACGATTCCAGCCGCGTCCTCCGTGNCTCACCGCGGCTCCCCTCGGGCACTACTGTTCTGTTCTGCGCTTTTGCCGCTGTCCCCTTTGCCCTGGGAAGTGACCCTGGGTGCGAGGGGAGAGCCCTCAGCGCTGCCTGAGGTGTCACCGTGGTGGCATCCGAGGGACCGCGCCGTGCGGTGGGACACCGGCGGCGCTTTCTCCCAAACAGCGTGCTCAAGGGGCTGGCTTTAGTGTTTCAACCCAACACAGATAAAGATCTTCTGTAAATTTGAAAATTATTTACTGAAAGTAATGGGAAGTCTCAGGCCCACCTGTTTGCTTCAGGGGCACACTGCAATATCTGGAGCCACGTAATGAGCCCTTTCCTGGGCTTAAAAATGGAGCTTACAAGCAGCAAACAAGGGAGCACTCTATTTTATGTACAGTGTTTGGTCTGTGTGTGTGGCCCAGGATTGAATGGTTGCTACTACCACCAGGCACAACAGGTTTCAGAAATGAACTTCAGAAAATAGAATATCTGATCCTGCTCTGGTGAGCCCCATCCAGAGCTAAGCATGACTCCATCCATCCATCCGTCCCCACAAAATCTACCAGTGTGATTTCTTTCAAAAATGATTATGCTCTGACAGCTCCAGGGTACCAGCAGCTGTGGAGGTTATTTGTTGGAATGACAGCCCTTCTTTTTCATCTGTGTGAGACCATATAACTCATCTGTGATCCTTTGAAAAGGAAAAGAGAAAATGGAAATTATTGGAAAAATAAAAGTGAATACTCGTGGCTGCTGAGGCGGGATGTAGGAAATGCAACCTGACAGCTCACTTCCCACTCCAGGCTGGAGCCGAGCTGCCACCCACACTGCAGTGGCATGTTCTGAGCCCCCCTGGGGCTGATGTGTGCCGTGTGATCCCCTCTCCAGTTGGGATGCACCCACCACTGACACTTGGTTCAGCTCCACCAGGGGTTTGGCTGCAGCTGCAGCAGGGCTGAAATACCTCCCGGGGGCTCCCTCTGAGTTAAACTCTCCTTTGGGATGAATGCTTTTGGGAGAACAGCCCAGTGACAGTAGGCCTGAACAGCTATCATGAGCACGTGCTCTACAGGTTGCTCCTACCCTTCCCATGGCGATAAAGCCAATGTTTGAGCAGCCGTGGAAAAAAAGAAGAATTGCCTGGGGAGATTAGCAAGGCAAAGTGGGCCAGGTATTTTGTTGATGCAGATGTGATCTATTTGTATGTGACATCTCTGGCAGTGATGTAAGCTGGTTTCCCCCATATAAGGCTCTCAATAAATCACTTTTCCAATACTGAAAAATAAATTTCATTGATGCTGCACTGAAAGGAGGTTGGGGGGGAGCATGGGATGGGGACCTGCTCTGAGCTAATAGCCCATTGCTGAGAATAAGAATGTTAAATTGGTGCATTTCAGGCTGTTTTTCTTGCCTCTGCCCAAATCAACAGCAGTGACTCATCACGGCAGCCGGCATCAGCTGCCACGGTGCTCGCAGCGCTTCAGAGCGCAGGCTGCCCAAACCTGCTGCTTTCCTCTGCTGCTGACAGGAGCGGGACTGATCCCAGCCATCCTCAGAACCAAAACAATGATCACTCCATGGAAACACGGTTTCAGAAGCCAGACCCCCTACGTTTTATTTTGAATACCGAAGAAGCCGTGCCCTGCTCCTCTGCTGGGATGGGAGGCTGTGCAAGGTCGGGCAGAGTCCGTCTGAGTGGGCGCTAGGGAAGAGGAGCCACGGGACGGGTGGCCCAGTGCTCCTGCCTGGCCGATCCCACAGAGGCAGCCCCTGAGGGTCTGAGTGTTGTGGAGCTGTTGTGATGGTGATCCGAGAGCCCTGCAAGAGGAAGCAGAGCGAAGGTCTGGTTTGAGCCTGCCCCGCGCCACCTGCACTCCGGCCACCCCTGTGCCACCACAGAGCTGCCAGGGCATCCCTGTGGATGCAAAGCCAGCGTTCCACCTCCCCACCCCAGCTCAGTGAGGATGCAAGGGGAGCAGGGTCAGGCCCAGCTGAGCTATGCCAGCACCCTTTTGGCCTGTGCAGCTGAGTGCCTGTCCCGCAGAGACCAGGACAGCGGGGGAGGAGAGGGGAGCCTGGCGCTGTGGTGTCCTGGCCCATATGAATTCAAGATAGCTCCTGGCACGTCTCCAGACCCGTGACTGGAACATCTGAAGGTGGAGTCCCCATCCCTGGAGATACTGTAAAGACACGTAGGTGTGGCGCTTAGGGACAGGGTTCAGTGGTGGACCTGGCAGTGCTGGGTTAACGGCTGGATTAAATAGTCTTAAGGGTCTTTTCTGATCTAAATTATTCTATGATTCCATGATGAGTGCTCAGGGCTCACCATGGCCCTGCAGGTAGGAGGTACCACCACTGCCCACCCCAAAACCTCCTGGCAGGAGGACCAGCACAGTGCCTGGCAGGACAGAGTGGGCATCCCGGGGCAGTGCCAGGGCTGCAGGCGCTGCACAGTGCCTCTCTTCCACGCCTGAACAAACACACGGCCAGCGACTGGGGAATACCTGGATTTATCCAGGAAATCTGCAGGACATAGATGCCACAGAGCAGCTTTGGCTGAGCAGCCCGATATGATTTAGAAAGGAAGCAGAAAAGCCTCAGTACTTGTCATTTTCCAGGCTTGATCAGCACAGCTTAGGAAAAGGTCAGTCCATGGCTGGAGCTGACCCATGGTCCTTGCAGGTACAGGAATGACCCTTAACACCACCAAAACCCGAAAATGATGAGACATGCTGGCAGGACCTGGGAAGGCCGAGTTCAGTTTGCTACAGAGGGAAATATTTCAGTAGCTTTTCAAGGGCAGTAGAGATGCCCTTTTGCCTTGGAAGTCCTTGTCACCAGAGATCCTCTGCCTCTTGCTTTGGAATGGAAATGCGGCTGAAGTAGAAGGAGTAGAGCTGAAAGCTGCTGCTCCTACACACAGAGCCACGGGGTGGGGAAAGCGTGAGCCTGCATAATCATTGCCATCAACACATCAGCCTGACTGACCACCCTCCGGAGGCATTCTCCCTTGAGCACCAACCTCGCAGATATCAATCAACCAGCAGGCAGATTAGATTAACTGGATTTCTGCATCTAAAGCTGATGCTGATGTCCCCTGATTGGAAACCACTCCAGAGCACAGGCAGTTAAAAGGAAGGTGTTTCCCGTTCCTTTCTCAAAGGAGATAAGGACACACAGTAAGAGGAGGCAGAGGAGACTAAGCAGAATTAACGAGGAGTTTGGTATGCTTCTGGTCTGAGGATTACAACAGCCTCAGGAATTTGCTAATTAGCTGTGTCAGATCATTATCTTGCCAGCCAGTGAGTGAAAAAATAATTCAGTTTAAGCACACTTTTTTTTTTTTTTT
>VXAZ01010260.1:426538-446386 GCA_013399875.1 Gymnorhina tibicen
TTTTTTTTTTTTTGCTGCTTGGAAGCATATTTGGCACTTCTGCATCTCCACGTGCTGTTGTGGTGCTGCCCAGGTTGTGGGTCATGGATCCTCCTGGCTCTGTGGGACACAGGGACACAACCACCCCAGGTCCCTGGGGTGACACCGCATGCAGCCTTGCCTCTTGCTGCTGCAGGAAAGCAAAGGAGGAGAAAACATCAGGGTTTGGGGTTTGTTGGTTGGTTGGATATTTTGTCATTTGGAGGGTTTTCTTTGGGGGGGGATTTTGAGGTTTTTTGTTTGTTCGGGTTTTTGTTTGTTTTGGTTTGCGCTTTTTTGTTTTGGTTTGGTTTTTGATTTTTGGTTGTTGTTGCTGTGGTTTTTTGGTGGGTTTTTTTGTTGTTTTTTGCATCCAACAAGCCCCTGAATTACATCCCGAGGATGGGGCCCTTTAGAAAGGAATTCGGTCTTTAACTGCTTTCAGTCACAAAGCACCACATGTTTCGGATAATTCTGAATTAGTTTAAGAATACATCTTTGGTTTCCTGAAGGGGAAGCTGTGATAGATTAAGACCACAACTCCCAGTCTGTCTCTTTAGGTCTGGCAGCAGGAAGCCCAAAGGAGGCCGTGACCCCACGGGAAGACCAGGCTGGAGCAGGCTCCTGGCAGGACCTGTGGAGAGAGGAGCCCAGGCTGGAGCAGGTTTACTGGCAGGACTCGTGACCTCGCAGGGAATCCCCACTGGAGCAGGCAGCTCCTGAAGGGCTGCACCCCGTGGGGGACTCAGGCTGCAGCAGTTCCTGGAGAGCTGCAGCCATGGGAAGGACTCACACTGGAGAAGTTCATGGCAGCCATCTCCTGTGGGAGGGACCTCATGCTGGAGCAAGGAAAGAGTGTGAAGAGTCCTCCCCATGAAGAAGAAGGAGGAGGAGGTGCTCCAGGCGCCGCAGCAGAGGTTCCTCCACGTGCTGTGGTGCACGGCGAGGCACGCTGTGTCCCTGCACCCCACGGTGGAAGCTGCCCCAGCCAGGCTGGGAACACGGGGAGGAATTCAGTGCCATGTCCAACCCCAGAACCCCGCCCAAAGGGACTGGGGTGGACGTCCCGCTCTGCTGTCCCCTGCCACACAACATGGGGAGGTCTCAGCTGAAGAAGCTGAAACAATTGCTTTTGAATACATTCCAAAACTAATTTAATATACGATGTCTGCTGGGACTGGGTGAGTCAGAGCGCTGTGATGGGACTCTGAATGTGCTGCAATTTATTTGTACTGAAGTTTAAATAAGATTGATGGAGCCATAAAGCCATTATTGAAGAGGCTTCATGGTGGAGCCCAGAGGGAAAATGAAGCATAGCAACAGGCTCTTGATTCTGTAACATCTTCCCACCTCACTGTGGGGTTGTGATGGTGGTAGGTCTTCTTTGTTGGCTGGGTTTGGGTCCTCAGAGAGTTGTGGGTGGCTGTAGGCTGGAGTGGACGCCTGGGACTTGTGAGAACCGCCAGAGCTCTGCAAGAAAATTCCCCAGGAGATGAGGGGTGGCTCGTAGGGCTGTATCTAGAAGAATCACGGAATAGTTAGGGTTGGAAAGAACCTCTGGAGATCATCCAGTGCAATCCCTCTGTCAAGGCAGGGTCACCTGGAGCAGGTCACACAGGAATGCATCCAGATGGAAGGAGGCTTGCAGGCCTGGTGAAGTCTGAGGCCAGCACAGTGGAGATAATTTCTCAGTGGTTCCAGTGCCTTCGCCCGGCCATGAACCCCACCAGCAAACCCAGACAGGCTGGAAGTTTTAGGCTGCCCGTCTGCCACCAACGCTTTTGGAAGCAGAGCAAAAGAAATTGGATGGATGGTATAATAAAACTAGAAAGGATTATTGGCTTTGGTTTGCTTTTCAAAGATGAAGAAGCTCTTTCAAGTGTCTTCATTTATCACCTAGATATAGACCAGCACAGACAAATACATTTATGGTGCAAGATATCTCTAAAGGTCTTTCTTTATACTTCACAGCTGTGAGGTATCAAACCCTCAGATTTTTTGTGGTGATTCATTCAAAGTAAGCTGCAAAGAGCAGCAGCAAATATATGTGGAGCTGTGGCAGTCTGCAGCCACAGGCTGGGCATCCCAGGGTCCCAGGCAGATCCACTTTCCCAGGAAGTGCTCAGTGTGCTTGAGTGGCAGGGATGGCCCAGGAAGGGCCACAATGAGCCTGCTGGAAAATGTTTACAGCCCTCCTGTTTTGGCTGAACCCTCTCCGTTCGGGTTTGTAGAAAGGTTTGGTGGCAGCTGCTGCCTTGAGGTTTCCAATGCTGCGTACGTGTGGCTGACATGTGTGGTATTTCCCACTTGGAAATCTCCTCCCAAACACGCTGAAACCTCAGCTTCAGGGCAAGAACAAGAAAGACCTGGGCTGCACCAGGATTTCCAGCTGGGATATTTCTATCATCACTGGATAAAAAGTGCTGAAGCAGAAAGCTTCTGGATAATTCAGAGTCTGCAGCTGGGTGTGTGTGAGTCACCAGTATGTTGACACGTACTCATTTTAGTAAAACCTAGTGTTTGTTTCACTAGCAGTGTTGATGTACAAAAGGCATTGAAATGAAGGGCTGCATGTTAAAGATCAATTAGGTTTTACCCCACTGAAAATGACCTTGGTATTTGGAAGACATGTGCACCCACGTCCCCCTTATGCTCACTGGGAAATTTACGGCCCAGCTGCAGACAGGCCATTTTCTCTGCAATGAACATCAAAATTTGGTTTCTAGCTCTGCTCTTTCTCCATTTGAGTGTGTTTTTGTGTGTTGGGAGGAAGGTCCTGGAAAGAGCGAGCAGGTCAGTGCCAGCTGGGAGCCACCTGCTGCTCGTCAGACCTTGCTCCCTTCTCCTGGGGCTTCTTCTGGGTGACCAAAGGAGCTGATCCATGTCATGTGTGCTGGCGAACCCGTGAAACACATCACCTGCCATAAGAGCTGCACCCTGGGGTCATTAACAGCAGCTTAAGGGGAGAAGAAGGAACACCATCCCAGGTACCTCTGAGGGAAGTGACGTGGGATCACTCTACAAGGCTGGTGCCTAGGGCTTTGTGCTGCTTTTTTAGAAACAGATATGAGGCAGGAGACTGTGTGGTAAAGGTACTTTCCTGGGTAACAGGAACACTGAGTTAAGCATATCCCAGTTCCTAGGGCATCCCTGTGTGGGTGTCACTGGGCCCTGCTTACCACTGGTGTGCTCCTTTGGTGGTTTGAAGCAGGGGGCTCTTGCTGCTGATTTTGTACTCAAGCAACTTTGGATATAACTTCCCCAGGATCTTGGGCCACTGCTTTAAAAGAAAGTGGTATTTCAAGGAGTTAAACGCATCTCTTGGATGCATTATTCAAAGTAATGCTTAAATGTGGGGTGGCACCTTGCCTGGACTTTCCTGTTCCTGCAGTTGGTGTTGCAAGGAGGTGAAAGAGGCTGTTGCTCAATGCCTGTGACTAACCCACCTTTCCTGCCCACAGCTCTTGACAGGGAGAACACTCCCTCCATGCCACTTCAGCCCTGCTGGAACCTGGGGTGCCCAGTGTGGCGCTCTGGGTGAGCACACCTGGGCCGAAATACCCAGGAAAGGGAGCTGGGGGGTTCTTTTCACCCTGATAATTTCCCTGATATGGTTAAGGGGGCTGGAGAGGGGCTGCAGTCATGGAGGAAGGCTGTGCTCAAGCAATACCTTGCTGCCAAAAGAGAGGAGAGGTGGACAAAGTGGGGTGATTTTTGCACTGGATCAGTTCACTGGAGTGGTTTTGCACTGCGCCTCCCCAAAAAAGTGGCCCGGTTTGGGCAGGACTGGGCTAGTGGAGAGAAGGCTCTCCCCTTGAGATGAGGGCAATGTGCTGGGGCCAAATAGATAAACAAGGGCTCCTTCCTGCCATTTCTCCTTCTTCCAGACCTGGAACTTTAAACACTGCTGCATAAAGTACACGGACACTGTGTTTTGGCTTTTATATGGTCCTGTGTTTAGTTTCTGTTCCTGCATGAGGAGAGAGGCAAAGTGGGTTTGGTACAGATGAGGTACAAAGGTGATTTCAGCTGCTGGGAATGGACTGAGGAGACAGAGGGAGGTGTATGCTCTGCCTCCTGTTTGTACTGTGTTCGTAGGTGTCATTTGTCATTTCCAATGGCGTGCATGATTTTGTCAGTTTAATCAAATTGCTCCTTTTAACACTAGATTTGCCCAGGGGCTTCATTCCATCCCTCCCTGCGTTAGGTGGGGATCCAGCGTGGGCAGGGAAGGGCCGTGCTTCGGGCACAGGCTGGGGCTGGGCACAGGGGAGCCGGGTGCCGGGGACTGCCGGCAGCGCCGGTCCCTGCCCGGTGCCGGGCTCCGGGATGCCCGGGGGCACTCGCGGCCGTCCGGGGCGGCTGTGGGCAGTGCCGAGGGCAGCGCCAGGGAACGTCACCGGCCACGGCCGCTCGGCTGCCTCGCCTGCCGGGGACTATTTTTAGCGTTATCGCAGAAGTGCCTCCCCGCCGGGTTTCGTTGCTTAGCAGCCGGCGGGGCGGGGATGGGGCCGGGCCGGGCCGGGGATGCCCACGCGCGGAGATCTCCGCGGGCCGGGGGCTCTGCCCCGGGCGCTGGTGTCCCCTGCGTGCGGCGGGGACAAATCCCCGGGCGGCTCCTGCGTCCCCTGTCCCGCACTCGCCCCTCTGGCAAGCAGCCCCTTCCCTCTGGCTGTGCTCTGGTCGGGAACGGGCGTCGAAAAAGGGGCTTGGGCTCAAAACACGCCCCAGTGCAAGTCCCCAGCCCACGGCCAAGGAAACGCGGTGCACTAAACCTTGGCAGGATGCTTTGTTTACTCCTTGGTGAGCCATTTTACTTTCAGATGATCTGTTTTCTCCGACATAATGTAGAGTTGCACGTGTCTAAAGCTGCCTACCAAGATTGCTGGTGTTGGAGAGGGGAACTGCGTTTGTTGTAAAAGTCAGTGATACCCTCAGTTAGAATTAGGGCTCTTGGAAGACAAAATGAGTTATTTTCTCTCATTCAAAACTCTGGTACTTAAACTGTATCTGCTCAAATTGATTAAATCAGATTGCTGAGCTACAGATAATTCTGTAAATACATTAAGATGAAGAAAGATTTCTTTTAAGTCTCCATGCCCTGACAGGCTCCTTTTAAAGCAAGAAAATCCTGAAATGAGTTACTGCAGGTACAAATACAATACACAGGGCTTTTAGGGACTGGTTTCCAAAATGGCAGGAGCCCAAGCTGATGCACAATTGTAAGCGTGTCCCATAATCTGATAAACCTGAAAAATTAGGCTGAGGCTGTCTGTGCATTTTGGTGCACGTCCTATTCCTGTCTGCCCAAGACCCTCCGGGACATGCTGCAGCTCCTGTTCCTGCACTTGCATCCCCTCGTCATGTGTGACCAGACACGTGGGAGTGTGTCCAAGCTGGAGAGTGGTGATGCAGAGCTGCAGGGCTTTGAGCACATGCAAAGGAGGCGCTGGGAAGAGGAAGGCAGCAAGGGTGTGCAGGGAGGGCTGTCGGAGTGGGAAACTGATGTGGGCAGCCGAGGGAGGGACTGGAGGTCTGGAAGCCC
Organism: Gymnorhina tibicen; assembly: GCA_013399875.1. Classification (NCBI taxonomy): domain Eukaryota; kingdom Metazoa; phylum Chordata; class Aves; order Passeriformes; family Artamidae; genus Gymnorhina; species Gymnorhina tibicen. The sequence goes on from VXAZ01010260.1 coordinate 432,102, forward strand.
CTTGACAACCCGCTGCCTGGTTATCAGGGAGGGATATGTTATTGCCAGGACAGATGCTGTTTCAGGAGGATGCTGCTGGTGAGACAGAAGGTCTCTGCCAGGCACCGGGGCTGGAACGCTGATGGCAGGAGGGGGTTTCTGCTGTGTTTCGGAAGCTGCCAGGAGGAGTCCAGCAGCATCCACACCAGAGACCAGATTTCTGCTCAAGAGAAATGATCCCTGAATATCACGCCCTGTTTAGTCTGGAGTAGGTTATGCTGCTGTGTTTTACACCCAGGATCCCATCTGGAGTATCTTCACACGCCTCCCAGGCTGTGGGTAGGGATAAGAGGTGTGAGCACTATCATCCAGCATGAAAGCCCTCTGTGTATACCTGTAGTCTTATTGATTTAACATAAAAGGCAGAAATCAAATATCAATTCAGCCTTATTTGCCAGCTCAGTCCCCAGATCGTGCATTTTTAGAAAGCCATCCTACATTCTTCCTGTTAAGTGAGAGTTATAGGCTGCCACTGTTGGTAAATGTCAGCCAAAAATTAAGTAGGGTGTGAGAATGGGGCAGTCATGCATTTCCTGCAGTTGATGGTGACACCAAGGACCTTTCCAGTAGCACGTGCTACTACCCAGCTGGCTGGCAAGCTAGCACAGAGCTCAAAGTGTGTGAGGAAAAGCAAAATCCAGTGCTACACGAGTAGTACACAAAGAGGCGTTTTGGTTTGGTTATGGTTGGCACTCTGGAGTAATCTTTAGTCACTTTCAGATTAAATGGCAATTTCTGAGCTACTGAAAACTCAGCATTTCAGGAAAATCATTCTCTTAAGGCATGCTCAAGTGTTGGGTCTTTTTGCTCTCACTTTGTCCTGTCTAACTGGTGTACAGTAAAGGATGTGGAGCCAGTTACTAAGTTGTTTTTCCAAACACCTCTGGGAAAGATGATCTGGCAGACAGCAGCACCGACGACTGGAGAGTCCTGTCCAAAGCAGCGAAATGCAGGTGTGTGTTTCTGCCGTGGTCCCCAAAAGACGATGGAGAATCCAGTGCTGTGGTGTCTGTGCTCCCAATCCTCTGCAATTCCAGCCTTGTTTTCAGTGTCTGGCCCGTGTCCTGGCTGAATCAACCCAGCATGCACCCAACTGTCTGCACAGGCGTGCCCTGAGGTGATGCTGGAATGGTAACTCCTTGCCTTTCTGCTCCTGCTTGTCACATTAGCGCTTGTGCCCGTGTGGATTCTTTTCAGACATTGATTGTGCAATGCTGAAGCTGCAGGGTGCAGGTAACCTCCCTCCGCCCTTGTGAGACAGTGAGGGAACAGGTTTGTGTGCTCTCCTTCGAAACAGCTCAAACCATGAACCCGTGCATTTCCCAGCCCGAGCCCCGCTGGGCCTTTCCAGATTTTCTATGAAACACTTTCTGCATTCAAATTCTGGGTGCCTCTTGCTCTGCCACCTGCCACCAGCTGCTGCTGACCTGGGCTTTGCTGCAGCTGGGTCCAGGCCTTGGGGGCTTTTTCTATATTGTAAAATCAGTTTGAAATAAGAAGAAAGGTTTACATGGTTTAGGACAAGGCTTTATCCTACTCCTTGTTTGCTTAAGGCTCTTTACTTTGGCAAGCATGTCAGGAGTGGGAAAGGAAGTGAGCGTCACCATTTGTCACACATTTAGCAATGTTGCATATAGAAAGGTAAATGCCAAGTGTACATATGCCATTTTATAAATAAATGCTGGCAAGGACAGGCGATTTCTACCCAGTTATGTGCCCTTTTGGATGTAAATGTTATGTATGTGTGGTAATATTTGGCCATCTGCTGCTGACAGTAAGAATTGCACAGGCATGGCAGGAGGGAGCCTCTTCACACCAGCTCCTGCAGAAGCTGTAGCCAGGAGGGAGCCCCGGGGGACCCCAGCATCCTGAGAAGTGCTGGGATCTGCTCCACATGGTGGGAGGGGCCTGACAGCCTCATCTGGGCATCTAAAGAAACCTAAATCCAGGTTCATCACCATCTTGGTCTCTAATAGTATCTGTGGGTGGCAACCAGCAGCTGAGCCTGCTGGCCCGTGGCAAGCTCTCGCAGGCTGCTGGGAAAGTTTGTGTCATTCAGTGGCTGGAGGTGTTTGTAGGAATGCATTTGCCTGATGTCTGTGACCTGCAGGGTCACGGATCGCACCCGGGAGCAAAACCAGGGTACAATAACTGGGTGAGAGAGGAAAAGGAGAGGTGTGAGGAGAAAGAAGAGGAGATGAACAAAACCACAGTGTGGAAAAGGTCTAAGTTAAAAGAAGATGGGAAAGTTGGTGTTGAGCTTTACAAAAACAGTTCTGTAAGGGGATGTGATTTTGCAGCCTGCCCAAAGGAAGGCACTCAGGTGAGCTCCGACAACATCTGGGTGTCTGATGCTCCTCCCGTCACAGGGAGCTCCCAGAAGCTCACCCCTAGCACTCCACAGCAGGTACTGAGGTGGTGTTTTAGGTGGTGAAAATAGAGGACGTGACTTTTAAACCCACACAAACACAGTGAGTCAGGGAAGGTTTCTAGAAGAGAGATAAAAAAATAGCACAGCCATTTTCTTTTCATCTTTCCTAAGCATGTTTGTTCCATCTCTTTCTGCTCAATTCACCCTGAATTTTCTCAACACAGCCAGAGTTCTGCCCCGCAAGCCCATCCTCGGCAGGGCTACTGAATTGTTGATCTGTACCCACCTGTATCAACCCTGAGTCTCCAGTGCGGGCTGTGAGCTGGGAGGACATGTCCCACAGTTAGAGTTAGAATGGGGCAGGAGGTGACACATGCATTGCAGGGATGCTGAATCAGTGCAGTTCAATAGCAGCAGGGTCCCTGGGCTGGCCAGTGCTGAGAGCCTCCAGCGTGCAGAGCAGTCCTCAGGCTGTGCTTGCTGCTGCTCTGGTCTTCTTGGGGGAGAAGGGGACGTTCTCATCTGTCAAAAGTTATCACCTGAACCCCCCAGTCCCTGCTTCAGCCCTGGGGTCATTCTACTGCTGCAATGGATTTGTGTCAGGTGGGGACTCTGATTGCATCTGTAAAAAACATGTATTTTTTTATTTTCACCTGTCATCACTTCAAAAATCACTTCTCTATGTGACAGGCAATGTATTGATTCACTCCTGCTCATTTGCTTTCCAACTCAGTTTTTCATTTCACATTTCTCAATGTCTCACCAGAAACAATTTGAGTTTGTGCTCTCCCTGTGACAGGGCGCATCCTCACACTCGACAGTTTTGGATACATTTTGGACAAGAGATGTCTGCCACAAAGCTTACAGCCTTGGCTTTTTATAAAGACCTAAACAATTTTCAGATCTGGATCCAGCTGCTGTTTCAAAGAAATGCAGCTCAGACTGTATTGCAGAGCTCAAGTACAGTGTTGTTGCTGTTTTTTGCTTGTTTGGGTATTACTTATTAAGAGTATTTTTCAGATTCCCCCAAGTGTTGTAGTTCCTCTGCAGAGCACGCAGCTATCTCAGGCTCTCCTTGAAGGGGCTGAGCGCTCAGCAAGATGTGAAGGGAGTCTTCCAGTAGTCCCAGGCTGGAGTAATGTATCAAAATCTGGGCAAAGAGAAAGAGACACGACAGCAAAAGTAACAGCTGGATTGGATGGCTGCGGGTGAGCTGGTGAGTGGCACAGCTGGAGAAGTTTTGGCTTTCTGTCTCCTGGTTTTTTGCCTTTGTAGTTCCAGGTTTTCTGGTTTGGGGTTTTTTTTGCTGGTATTTTTAGCATTATTCCACTTTGGTAGCATTTAATTTTGCTGCTATAATAACTGCTGCAGAAATTGTCATGAGGGAATGTATTCTGTCTTTGTGAGTATGTTTGCACTGCATGAAATAAAGAAGGCCTGAGGCAAGCTATTGAAGAACAAGGAAAAGACAAAATATTGACTCAACAATTCAGTGAGCATCATCTGCCCACTGTGCTGAACAAGGCATATAAGAAAAATCTTGATCATGTTATTAAAGAATATCTTGAAAGGCAAAGAGACAGGAGGACTGGAGACAGCTGCATGGCCTAGAGTAAGACTGATAATTTTTGAATACTTGAATTTCACAGCATATGAATATATAAAATTCATACATGATTCATATAGGTAGGTAAAGGAACTGATATACCCAGACATATATTTCTAACTCATAAAAATCAGTGGTAGTGGTTTAATTTATTCTTGTCTTGGTGCTTGTTGCTTTTATTAAGAGCAGCCCCTTCTGACGTCCTGAGTCACTTCAGAGAGAAGGACATGAGGATCCAGCTTTGGCTCCTCCAGGCAGCTCTCTCAGTCCCATGCCTGGGCTGTTGTCAAGGAGACATATCTCTGGCACACATCTTCTCTGTGGTTTCTCCTCTTAGTATGCTTTTCCATTGCTATGGAGACTATCACAAACTCATTTAGCAGCTCCCAGTGCCCCACGAGGAACGCGTATTTCATAACTCAATCCTCAGAACAAGGAGTGCTGTTTAATTTTTGGCTGCTCACCTGCATGTCCAGCCTGGCTATGCCAGGGACTGTCTGTGCTGAGCCCTCATGAGCTGACTCAGCTCTAAGGGCAGGGCTACACAAAGGTGTCTCCAGTGGGGACAGTTCGGAAGCCGAGACAAGCCTTGTGTGTGGGAGGTAGCCAAGTGCATGCCCTGGCTACTCGGCATGGCTCTTCAAGTCCAAACCCCTCTTATTCTCCAGGTCTTCAGCTGGCATTCTGCTGAGTTCTCAACACGGGTGAAACCAAGAAAAATGCCTAACTCTAACAGAGTACAGGAGAGGGAAACAGAAGCACTGCACTGGCCTCTGCTGCAGGGCAGGAGAGAGGGAACAGTGCAGCAGGGCCAGCAGGGAAGCAGCGAGAGGGAGGATCCGCAGCTCGGTTTGATCAGCTGCGGGGGCCGCCAGCCTCCCGAAGCTGCAGATGGGCTGCACCCCCCAGGGCAGCACCTGAGCTTGTGCCAGTCAAGCTGTGGCACTTTGGCTCCCAGAGAGCTGAGGGGCAGCTGCACTGGAGACAGCAGCAGCCTGGAGGAAGCCAGGTGTGTGCACTCAAACCACTTTGGCCAGCACAGGAGTGGAGGCTTTACTGAGAAAACCAAGACATAAGAGAAGTTATCACTTGGGATTTCCAGCAGCTGCTGCACAGGAGAGCAGTCACTGCTGCGCTGAAGGGCCTGCAGCAGTGGGTTTGAGCACACCAGAGAATCTTCCTTCTGAGACACAAGGGAGAAGAATCCTTGCAAAATGGTCCAACAGGGACTTAATACCATGGGAAGATCCTTTCCAAAGTGGATGCAAGCAAGCAGGCAAAAATAAATAGGGCAGCCCATAAAATAATCGAGTCCCATGTTCAAGGTGGGATTAATAGCTCTGTGGGTCATGCTGAGACGGCAGCTGAGGCTGCAGTTCCCAGCTGCCTGCCCTGTTTCCCCACTCTGGTGCACAATCTGACATATTAGCATAATCCTCAGTTCCAGTTTGCGTTAATGTGTCGGCCTGTGCCCTGCGGTACCTCGGGAGCACGTATGCTGTCATTTGGCTCCTGGGGCTGGGAGGCCATAGCCGGGCTCTGAGATGGGGACAGTGACTCCGTTACCTTCCCTGGGTAAGTCAGAGTCCATCTGGACCCACAAATCTGTAAGCAGCCACTCTGCAAATCTCCACGTTAGTGCTACACAGATCCATAAATATTCAACAGGTTCTAGGAACAGCTGAACCCAGCCAACAGAATATAAATATATAAATGAAAGAAGTAATTAATCAATTCAGTCGTTTTACAAAAATGTACTAATTTACATATTTTACTAAGACACGTGATTTCTAATGAAGTAGGGTTTGGGAAACCCAAAGGATTCACATATACCCTGTCACTTATGCAGATCACTCTCTATTCACTGATTTATAAAATCAGTTGGCTGCACGTGAAATTGCTTTAAAATGCTGATGTGCATCTCCCTGACGTGTATTGGACTGCTTCCATGTGCTGCACTGTGGCTGGCTCAGCACAGCCCAGAGCTGGGCTGGTGTAGGATGTGCCACCCGAAATCCCCCTCTGCGTTACGGAGCCAGCACACTGCAGCCAACACACTCACAGGCAGTGGAGAAGGGAAAGAGGAGGGAAATGCATTAGAAATCTTCCCTGAGCAGCCCATTTCAGCGTGTCTCAGCAGTGATGGGCTGCTTTGTAATTTGCTTCAGTGCCATTTTCAATCTTGTGAAGGTAAAGGATATATTTCACTCAAACTTAGATTTTTTGTTTTCAGCTTGGATCCCAGATTTGAAAGAAGTGGATTATGTTGATCCAGGTAGCATCCATAGACATGTATGTATGTACACACCACACGTGGGACTGCATTTCATAGGGGCAGCTGTGCCCAAACAGCAATTCCACGTGCAGCTCTGGATCATGTGGCTACATTTCTCAGAGTCACTTTTTTGTCTCGTCATGGGTTTTCTTCTGGGCGTTCAAAAGCTTGGCTTGTTCTTTAGGTGTGTGTTGGTGAAAGCTTACAGCCAGGATTTATGGATTTGCGAACATGTCATTAAGGGGTTGGTGAACTGGGTCTGCATGCTTGGATCTAAATTCCAGTTATCTGGAGAGTAGGTGTTTAACTAATAGCACATCAGACATAGAATAAATGCAGGGCAGCTTCTAGTGTCAGTGTTTTACAAAAACATCGGAATGAATGAGCCGAGAGAACAAAACATCGACTGTTTTTATATTCAGTGAACAGAAATAACAAGAAAAAGCACCATGATGAAGCACTATCTTTGTGCATTAGTGATCATTGCAAGGTTAATTTTATCCATTCTGAATGATCGCCGTATCTGTAAGACTGCAGAACAACAAGTTCAAGGAACTGAAAGAACCAAATAATTGCAAACCATGTGTTGAGAACAACCTAATTAATATCTCAAATAAGAATTTAAAGGAACTTATGTGAAAAAAAACAGCAAGTTTGTGTAACATTTCTAGCTGAATGAAAGGCTGATCATGCTTGCTAACAGGGCTGTAATGCTCTGTGTGCATGGGCTGCACGAGCTGTGGGTAAGGAGGACGGCGGTGCTACAGGGAACTGGGAAAAAGTGTAGCATATATGAGAAAACAATGTAGGAAAACAAGGAGAAAGAGGAGAGAGATGTGCTCTGTTTAAGGCCTCATTCTGCTTCAGATGATGAAGCTCTCTTCCATAGAAGAATTATTAGACAATATTATGTTATACTTCCAGATGCCAACCCAATCAAGGTCTGACTATTCTAAACATAAGAAAAAATGTAATTTCTGCCTAGAAAGCTTTAAGATATACAGCAGTTTATAGAATAACATGTTTTTATGTGAGAAATCACAAGTACTGGGGACTAAGGAGTAGGACAAAATAAAAAATTGAAAGAACATGTCGATAGGGCTTGATGAGATCTGCTGTCTTTCTTTTGTTTATTTCTGAGTAAATCCTTGGAGTTTTCTCTGTAAACATGCAAAAATTGAATTAAGAGGACTTTATGAAGGCTGAAAAAAGCAAAACTTGAAAATTGGGGAAAAAGTCAGAAATGAGGTTGACTGGGAATAATGTGTGCTTTTCATGCACACAGCCATACGTTATTTTTTCACCCTGGCCTGGAGATGAGTCAAAGCTGCTTTTGAAGGAAGCTGTGGTTTGTAAGGCTGTTGTTAGAGAAGCTGCAAATTGTAGTGATTTATACAGGGCACTACGGGAAGATGATTTGGCGGTTACAATGCATGTGTGTTATTTGGGAAATCAGATTCTCTTTTACATAATGCTAGACAGATCTCCCACACCAAGCTTTTCATAGGCTCAGATGAATACTGAGTCCTTGCACTGAATGTATCTGGCAGTAAAAGGCAATCTATCCTCCTTTGATTCAGATTCAATTGTGCCATTATTCAGACACGGACACAGCCTTTCTCACAAAAATAACCTGCAATAACAACTACAGGTGAGATTTCAACCAAGTAGTGCCTGGGGCCTCAATTCCCCCTGTGGAGACTTTGAACCCTCCCGGGTTTGCTCTAGATAGTGCCAGTGACTGCTGTCACAGGGATGCCCGTCCTCTGCAGCACCCTGGATGCAGAAGAACCAGAGAAACTGCTGTTGCTCCCTGTGTTTACCCACGTGCCACAAGTCTATCCAACTCGATTTGTTTTCTGCTGCTGAGTGTTTTCCCATCCTGTTAGCGTGTTATCATGCAAACATCCAGAGATGTGAAAGATTTTGTCTTTTAACTGGTTTCTTACGAAAGCAGAGATTACATGATCCCTTGGTCAGCAGATGAGTCATGGGTCCTCTAGGAATTACTTTTCACCCCATTGCCAGCTTTGTGGTTGGACACCTCAGCTTGTGGGTTTCCACAAAAATGCCCTTTGGAAGGGCTGTGAGAAGTGCTGAGTGGCACTTGAGAAATGTGTGCAGAACTGCCAGATTTTCTGGTTGTACATCACACTTAATATTAGTCCCATGGAACACTGTCTGGGTCAGAGCACTGAACTCTGAGAGGTAAGGACCTGCTGCTTAAATTTCTCTTTCTGGACTCATGGCTCCTCTCTTCTGTGCTCTGATACTATGTTTTTTCTCATAAAGGCTGGTTATCGAGCTGTCTCACGAAGTATGACTCAAGTGACATCTCTACTGATCTCATCAAAGTCTTTTCCAGAGGCTTCAAGGAAAGATGGAGAGATAAGGACTTGGTAATGTTGAGATCTGGAACACATTAAAAAAACAGGTAGGAAAATAAGCCTAGAAAAAGCAATTAAAATTAGAGAAGATTAAAGGATAAATACCTTGGGGGAGTTTACTGTATGTTTCACTTCTATTTGTACTGCACCTCTTAGACCAATTTTTCTTTTCATTTTCATAGCACTCCGCTATCAGCATAAGCACCAAACTGAGCTAAATTAACAAGTTGGATTCATTACACCATTCAAACAAATTTCCCTGAGCTTACTATGCCTTAAAGGCTTGATACCTTCCTGGCAGCCTCTTTCAAATTACCTTTTCAACAAACGTGACATAAACTTGGGTCTGCAGAGCACGAAAATTTATGTGCGAGACCCATTATTTGAACAGGTGGAAATCCTCAGATTCACCAGAAAGATGAAACATCAAGTACACCATTAATTTTTTAAAAGGGCATCACAGTATAATGGTCTTGTACTACTGGCATCCACGGTGAGAGAGAACTGCTTCTTGCTGCAACTCTGCCTTTCTCTGCAGTGCAGTACAGCACACGCCAGCTCTGCTCCAGCACTGTGCAGCATTTCATAATGTGCAATTGCTCGTGAGCCCCGGTTCAGCTTCTCCCTCTTGCAGGATGCAGCGCTTCTCAGGCTTCTGCCCAGGCTCTCAGGAATAATGCAAGCAGCACAAATCTCCCCACAGCTGCCTGAGCAGCCAGCTCTTGCAGCAACACGAACTGATCTGCAGCCACGCTGCTCGGCTTGCAGGTGACAGAACATCTCGGGCAGGACCTGGGGCACGGCACTGTCTCACTGAGCAGAGGAGAGGGAGCTGCTGCTCGTGGAGCACCTTCCAGTCGGTGTGAGTAAAAGCACACTTGATTCTCAGCCAGCGCTGTCTACACATCAGACATTCAGCTGTTCCACGATGTCTGGTTTTTGGAGACGTTGAAAAATTTTTGTAACTGAGTTGTTACCATGCTGTCAATTTAACTATGTAAGACACTGCAAGCAGACTATGACTTTCCTCTGAGGAGTTCTGTGTGGATTCCAAAACTCAGAAAAGGATTGCTTCAGTTCCCACTCTCCTGAAACCAGCGTGGAAACTACTGCTTTGGGCTATCTCACCATTGTTACCTCAGCTGAAATTTAACAGATATAATATGACTGCTTGTATTGACAAAAAAAAAAATTACTCTCCTGCTATTTTTCCTTGGACTTTCAGGATGTAAATTTTTAAAGGCCTGAAACTGGTTTGGGTTATGTATTTGTCAGGTCGAAGTTACTGCAACAACTACTTGTTTAGAAACCTGTCACTGGAGTGGAAGTGCTCAGTTTGTACACCATGTATGACTGTTGCTGGTAATATGTAAATGATGTCTAGGACATTTAAGGAGGTATGCACTTAATAAACAGAAAAACATACTGTTAATAAACAGAATGTGAAAAAACAGCTTGTACACACGAACAAGGACTAATGTAGCCCACGATTCAATAAATCTATGACAGGACGATGTCTGTGACAGGAACTCAGACATTTACTCAAGTACTGTATGTAATGCTGCTTGCATAGGAGATGTAAAATGCCTTAAAGATGTAACAATCATAAGGAAATTCAGGAGAGCAAAGATGCAAGTTCTAAGAAATTTGATGTCTTGTATTTGTTGAACTGTTGTAGAGGAATACTGTTCAGGAAAAGATATCCTCTAAAAGACCTTGAGGAAATGGAGCAGATGGTAGCATGTGCTATCCCACTTAAATTCAAAGTGGCTTTATAAATACCCAGAAAAAATCAAATAATGTTTTCCTTAGTCTTTTATGCAAAGAAAAGAAGGTAAAAGATGATTTCTGGTAACATTCAAATTGGAATTCCAGAACTTTTTTACACTAAAATGATATTCAACACAAAACCGGTGGTGAACTAGTGGTTCAATATGCGTTGTTACTAGGATTATTTGTACGTTGGATTTCTGCATTAATACACCTCACAGGGTAAGGAAAAATTCCAGTTTGGGATGAGACAAGGCAGGCCTCAGTAGGGGCCGCAGCGTTTGTTGCTGGCAGACAGCGTCATGGATAGATGACAGACAGGTAGGATCCAGCACGAGAGACAGACAGACTGCCGGGCAGTGCCACCTCCACAGCTCCTTGTGCCTGCCCACGCTTTTGGTGAGGAGCACAGGGGGAGTGCTGGGGGGCCTCCCGTGCAGGCGCTGGCGGCTGTGCCTGCCCGCCGTGTCCTGGGCACCCCACGCCCGCACAGACCGGCCGCGCATCACGCCTGCTCTGAGGCTGCTGCGCCCAGAAATTAGTCTGTGGGGCCATTCAGCTGAAAATTTGGTTGGTTGTTGATAGAAACTGGATTCTGCCATCAAAGCAGTAGAACTGGCAGGTATAGGGAGTAACTCTTCTAAGAATCCTTTATCATTTTTAAGAGGCATCCATCTGAAATACACAGGCTACAGGATCTTGGCAACTGGTACTTCTCTGCTCCAGTTAAATACTGTTTTGCTCCTTGGCTTCTGTCCTATTTCCACAACAGGAAATAGCATCTCTTCCCCTCTCATGGTTGGTGATTGTTTTTCTCTCAATCTGTAGCTTTGTTATGGATCAGAGGGAGCCGAGGGCCAGGAGTGACTTGCAATCCTCAGCACATGCTGGTTTCTCCAGACATACTGCTTAGTAAGGAAATAAATTAGCGAGGGGTAAAAGACGCAATATGGTGCTTACCACCCTATTTCAGCACATTAAATATATACAATCTGCACTCCATTCCAACTAAAAATAACACTCAGATTAATGCAGCTTTCTCTGATATATTAAATCGAGAAATCATTAGCATGAATTATAAAGCAGGAAAAGTGTGGTTCATAGTGTCTGTCACTCCAGAGCTGTGTATTAGGATGGATGTGGGCAGCTTGATGGAGTGGACTGAGCATACACCCAGGAGTGAGACAGGGCACGTATCTCCACAAGCGTCACTGACTCTCTGAAATTTAAGGCAGGTCTTTTAAGTACATGTATTTCTATTTCGAGAGGGTCCAGATTTAAACACTTTATTTTTTAACAAGATTTAAGAATGTACAGCTCCAACTGATGTCTGTGCTGGCTACCCAGTATCCAAGTTCCAAACTTGAGAAATGAAATTTAGAAGGCAGTTTTGAAAATCCTGGCCTCAGCTTCCCTGGGCTTCTAAATTCCTAGTGTGATATCTGAATGGCCTTATCCATCTTTGGCTGATTGAAATCTGCTACTGAGAAAATGCTATAGGAATAATTATTACTCTATCTTACAAATCTTGTTGAGCTTTTTAACTCATATCTATAATACCATTCAAGTTTCACAATATAATCATCCTTGTAGAAACAAATCTAGAATATCTTTTATTTTGGCAGCAATGTAAGATTTTACAGTTTTAAGGCTGTGCACAACAGCAGTTTAGAAAGCTGAGCATCACTGATCCACTTTACAAATGGAGACAACTGCACTCTGAAGAGGGATCTGCATTAGACCACACAGACTGCAGCAAATTCACCACTAGAATACAGGATTTCTGATACAAAATTTACTCTACTGAACACTAAATCAGGGGTTCTTAAACTCATGGTGCATGCAGGCAGTTGTTGGTCACAGTATCCAGGTTGCTTTCTTGCCTCCCGTTGCTAAATTATTTGAAGTGTAGTTAAAAATATGTTGCTACTATTACCTTGTCCCTCAAGTGATTCACGTTGTAACCACTGGGATGCTACTGAGTAATGAAACAAAGAGAATCACCTGCTGCATCACTGGGGCAGAGGATCTGCTCGACTTAATTGGGAAGAGTCAGGAAATTTGCAGCAGGTATTGTTGCTATACTCACAGAAAATAATTTTGTGGCATATTGTGTAATTCTGGATGTCCATCTCAATTATAAAGGACTGAAAGAAAACCTGTCATGGCTCATGGAACTGATTGGTTTTGCAAAACTGATTCACTTAAGACACACATGTACGTCAGTTGAAACTCAGACTGATGGGCACGGGGTCAGTGAAAGTGGCATTTTATTGTCATGAAGCCTTGTGATATAATTTTTTTTCTTTTTGTCCTGAAATTGATTTTAAAATCTCCATGTCTTGCAGGCATTGCTTACTGACTGCGAGCCAACAGGACTGGATGAGCAGGATGAGGGCTGCCCAGCGGAGTCCAAGGGAGGCGGCAGTATGCCATCTGTCTGAGCGAAGTCTCCAACAGAACCATGGCATATTAGGAGGATTTCTAATATGGAAATAGGCACAGGAGAATTTCAGAAGTCTCCTCAGGTCTTGCAGTGGTCTCAAGCGTCGGATATTGCAATTAAAAAAAGATTTTGATCTACTCATGTGTCTTTGCTGAATATCTGACCGAAGTGTTTACGGTTTTTCATAACTAAGGAATATTCTGCTGTCAGGAACTGGGCTATCAAATCAGCTAATGCAAGTTTGAGGTCTTGCAGGAGAAATAAAAATATGCCAGAGACAGTGTACACACCTTTTCTTGGGAAATGTCCTTAGAATATCTACCAAATGGAGGAGACTTTTTTCTCTCCTCAGATTTATCTGCCTTCCTGGTAACAGACAGGCTTTACCCACACTGGGCACCAAATGCCCTTCCAGCAACTGCATAGACAGCTTTACATGGAAACGTATCCGGGCTTAGAAAGACACTGCTTTGCTTTTGAAACCCATTTTAGAAACTTGCTGTGAGGAAGACGGAGGAGCCTTAGGGGTTCAGTCAGCGTTCAGTGTGGGGCTGGTCAGCGCTCTGCCGATGGCCGCTGCACACCCGCTCCCTGCCACTCGTGCACGGGCGCCGTGTCCTAACGGGGAGAAGCGTGGGGTGGGGGATCTGGTCCGCTCGGGGGGCACAGCTCCCTGCACGCTCCGTGTGGGGCAGCGCACACCCGTGCGGAGGGAAGCGGGCAGGTGGCAGAGGGGCGGAGGTCCCTCCCTCCAGCCGCGCTCAGGTCCTGTCAGCCCCAGCTCCTCCCGGGGCTCAAGGGCCCCAGGCTCCCCTCGAGCCCCGGCCCCTCAGGACTCGGGGTCCGGGAGCCCCTGGCTCCCCTCACCGCCGGGCACCGGGAGCCGCCGCCTCCCGCCGTGTCCCGGGCACCCCGGGGCTCCTCCGGGTGCCGGGATGCCCGAGACACCCTTATCCTCAGGATGGGACTGCACCGTCTTAAGCTCTGCCCAGGGAAGGTTTGTGTTGGATGTTAGGAAGACGTTCACAGAAAGGATTCGGCACTGAAATGGGCTGCCCAGGGAGGTGGTGGAGTCACCGTCCCCGGAGACTTTTGAGGAAAGACCGGACGTGGCACTCGGTGTCATGGTACAGCTGACGTGGTGATGTTCGGACAGAGGTTGCACTCGATGATCTCAGAGGTCTTTTCCAACCCCAGTGATTCCGTGATCCCTTCACGCCGGCGGCGTTGGGATGCCCCGGCTGCCCCGCCGCACGGGCTCCCCTCGCAGCTGAGGGGCTGCCACCGGCTCCCCGCAGCGCCCGAGACCCCTCTCACCGCCCGGGGCGGTGCCGACGCCGGCCACCCGCTCCCGGGGGAGGCGCGGGCGGAGGGCGGCGGGGACCCCCCCC
>VXAZ01010260.1:446982-508125 GCA_013399875.1 Gymnorhina tibicen
CCCGCATTTTCAGCCTGTTTTTCAGCTGGAACACAGCCAGCGAAGAACTGAGCCTGCAGGAGTACTCGTGGTCTTTTGAGGGTTGACAACATACTACATAGGTTTATTTTGTTTCGTTTCCTTAACCTGGGGAGAATGGTTGATCTGTATAAGCTCTCAGCCCAGCCTACTTAAAATGTGTTGTAAGGCTTTAGTGTGTTTACACCTGGCACTTTTTAGTAGAATTCAAAGCGTGTTCACTTCTTTAGTTAGATATAGAGAGTGTATTTCAGGGCTTAATTATTTCTAATGTATCTCACGCCCATGTATTTGCTCTACTGCTCAGCCTTGCTGTTTTAAGAGTCAAAATTCTCATATGGAAATACTAAGTAAATTTGGGGTTTCTTATTTTTTTTAAATACGTGGATTTGAGGCTTTTTTTAGTGTTTTTGAAAGTTTAACACAACATGGGATTCTACTTCCAAACTTTCCAGCAGAGATCAGAGTGGCATGTGCTTGGGAATATAGTGATAGGTGATGGTCCTAGTCTCATGCAGTTTGAACTACAAAAATTGGGTGGATGTGAAGGTAGATCCTAAGAAACACAAATGTCTCTTCAGCATTTACTGAATTTTCTTTTGCTTGAACAGCTAGCAGCACAGCCTCTAGGGCCAGTGATAGAGGCTGTTCAATTCTTAATGGTGTGTGGGGCAGGGCTATTTAAATTCTAATTTCTTCTGTAATTGAAATACTTGGTCAACTTACTATTTTTTCCTCGCTTAAGAACTTATGAACCTTATTGGTGACATTTTCTTAGAGCATCTAGATTTTTCTGGGAGAGAATTAAGAAGACTGGTCTCTTACTCCTTACCTGCTCCTTTGTCTCAGATTTCTGGGCTGCAGTCTGTAATTCTGGGCCCCAAGTCTTGGCCTTTCCACCTGGAGGAAATTGGATGTGTCTTTGCAGTGGATGACTTCTATAAATGCATTCTGGTTGGATATATGAATTTATCCTGAGTTCCACCTTTTTGTCTAAAAAATACATCTTACAAGGGTTAGGAAGCTGATTTTATCCAATATAGTATTGCCTGCAGTAGATTCTGTAGCGTTAGGGGTGAAAGAGTGTAGCTGCAGAAATGCTTAGCCTGGTGATAAGGCTGGTTTAAGAAGTTACATCCACCTGTGTTCCATGTGCTGTAGTCTGGTGCCTCCCTAGCTCTCAAGTACAGCTGCTGTAACCTGGGCTGCTAAAATAATTATCCACAAAGCCACAGCAGAACCAAAGCTCTGAGAGCACCAGAGAAAGTGTGGCAGCCTAAGGGAGCCTCAGCATGGACAGGGCCTTGTTCATTTTCCATCACTCTGTGTGATCAAGAGCGTCTGCTAAAAAACAGCCAACACCTCTACACCGATCCTGTCGCTTTTCAGAATTTAACTTTATCCTTTCCTTTAAGTATTACTTTTTTTAATGATAGTGGGGGATACCAGGAACCAGAAGTGCTCACGCAGTCCCAAGCAGCACATTTTCATCTACATGCGATACTCCATTTTTTTATATCACAAAAACATTGGTGATGGGAAACCTGAGTCTACACTGCAAACTTAAGGACAGCACAGAGATTAAATCAGTCTTTGTTGATTTGGTGTTAACTAATTTTTAGAAGTGATTCACATGCACGGTTGAAAGGAGATCTGTTATGTAAAACTGATGGTCTGTGTTTCTTTCATAATTTGAAATATGATCTTGGACAACCCCACGACACAAATATACCCACATATTCTTTCCTTCCCCTTTCTGCTGACTGTTTGTTTTATTTACTTCAGGTGATGTTGCTGGTAAATGCTTTCTTGCAGGGCGTGGAAGAGGTGAAGGAAGTGACCAAAGCAGTGAAAGCTGTAGTAATTGTAGCTGTTTCAAGTTCCTAGAGGCAGAAAAAGGATCTGCTCATACATGGGTGTATCATCAGATAGATTGTGTTTTCAAATGCACATTTTTGTGTGTGTAAAAATGACTAGATTCATTTGCATTAGTAGGTCCAGGTTCCTCTCAGTTTTTAGTAATGCTAATCAATATTGGGGCTTGTGGTGAAAACAGTGCGAAACTGAAAGCTGGAGCACAGATTCTTTTTTTAAGGAAAAGTCATTTTTAATTAAAGTTAGAAATTTTTTGTGTGTGTGTGGATGCAGTCATATATCAGATGCACATGGACTGGTTTTCCAACAGTGTGTGTACAGATAGAGCTGTCTACGTGTTACAGAGGAAGAAGCTGTCCTGATATATAGGGGCGTATTAGTTTGTGCACTGCTGTGTACCAGACTCAATTAATAGCAGCACAAAAACTTTGTAGATACGTGCTGGATGTATGTGACAGAGAACAGCGAAAGGTTTTTTGAGAAGGCTTGATAAGATCCTGTTCCCCCTCCTAATCTCTGCATCTGTTTAGACCTTTGCTTCTTTCTTTCTTTTCTTGTTTAACGGATCTCACCGCATTTTCCCTGTTACAACTTTTGGGGCAAAAAATAAAATCATTTCAGTGTGCAGGCCTTGTGTGTGAACAGAGTTAATTTGTTAGCGTACCAAGGGCTAATTACGTACTGAAACAAGCGGTACTGCCCTTTGGGAGGAAATGCAGGAGTGTGAGTGCAGGGTAGCAGGTTAGCAAGTGCACGGTGCACCATGACATTCTTAGGTGAAAATGTGAAAAGGAAGGTAAGATTTTAATTAACAGGACCTCTCTGTCTCTCCTATCATAAATGTAGGTTAGCAGGGGAGGATGTGAAAAAGTGTAAAACAAGATCTTTCACATCTGAGCAAATTTCCAGAAGTGTCCTATTAGGTTTTAGTACTGAAATCATGAAAATGGCGTGTGTCTGTCTCCTACAATGTAAGTCAGTGTTACGAGTTACTAATTTCTGTTAGCATGGTGCTTGCCAAACCAAGTTACTGCCTGGTCCTCGTGGGTCTAGACTTGATGAGACAAGACAGTAAAATATGGTCTCCTTCCAGGTAGCTTGTGGCCTAAGCAGGAGAACATACTGGCTGGAAGTTTGTAACTGAGGTCAAGTACCCTGTCTTTAATTACAGACATGTTGGGAGATACTGGCAGAGAGAAAAGAAACTCATTAGACCAAACAGCCCGGGAAAGTGCTGTTCAGAGCAGTGCTTTTCACGTGGCTGTGAAGGGCAGAGGCGTGTCTTTTACAAAAAGCAAGCACTCACTGTGGAAATTGTCTGATCACAGTGCTGGGTCCACGCAGTGCATGACAAGCAGGTGATAGTAGCGGGTGCTGTGTAGGAGGAAGGTTGAGCCAAAGACTCTGTTTCTTTTGTGCTTGCGTGTACAACAAGGTACCTGTAAAACGTTTGTTAGAAATAGGCTGAAACCTTAGTTTGCACAGGTGAGGGACCAGAAAGTTGGGAACATAGAGGTGTTTGAGGATGTGTCTGTGATTATCTAATAACGGGTGTAGAGTCATGTAGGATGAAAGTGGGTAAGACTGTCTCTTCAGGGGTGGTTGAGAGAGAAGAGAGAGCAAAGACTGAGATAGGGAGGGAGAGAGAAAAGTAGTCAGTGATGTTGAAGGCAGCTTAAAGAATGAGATGCAGGATCAGTTGTGAGGTGCCATTGTGAAAACATCAATAGAAACCTTGGGAAGAGATTCAGTGGAAATTAAGCATGTGGGAGATGCTGAACAGGAGTGAGTTCAGTTCTGGACTCGCAGCCACAATTCTTGATCTCCTTTCACATCTGTGTTAAATATGTGTATAAGGTTGGGAAGGTGTGAGATCAAAGAGGGTTTTTGGTAACATGGAGAAGCTGAAATTTGTAATGTAAAAACCTTTGTTTTAAATGTGAAGACAGAGGAGAATGAGATGTGAGAAAGATGAAAGGAGATGAAAGTGTGTCAGTGGGAAGCAGAAGAAACTTGGAGTGCAGATAGTTTTCCATGCAAGAACAGCCATACTACATCAGACCAAGGATTTAGCTAGGATAATATCCTGTACCCCAAAATGCCTATTGGAATATATCTGTGGGAAAAGAAGAGGATGTGTATATGTGATACCTTTCCCTGACATTGCCTTCTGATGGCCGTTGTGTAACAGAATGAAATTGGTGGGCTACTGTCTAAGAAGGGAGTGATGCAGAGTCAAGAGGTGATTTGAAATGCTACTGTGATGGCAGGTTGATGTCCAGCAGTGGAGATTGCAGAATTGCAGTAGGAAAATGGTTTATTAGCTATTTCATGAGTAGAAAGCATGGCCACTTGTATTCTCTCAACACAGGAGTAGAGGCCAAAGTAGGCTTTGGTGTGGGCTCAGCCAGGCTCTGGCTTGGCAGGGTGGACCAAGCAATGAGAAGTCCATGGCGAAAGGAGGCTCTGCATGCCAGTGGCAGAACAGTCAGACCACTTGGTGGGAAGCTGTTGAGTGGATACAGTTACTCTTCTAAGTTTTAAATATTTTACTCATAAAGAATTCAAGTAGTGAAGAATTTTTCTGCATTACAGCAAATAAGCTTGGCAAATAGAGCAAATAAGCAAGTAAAATCAACTGACTTGAACAATAATAGAGCTCATGCAGTAGAGTTGTCTCAGACTAAATCTTTCATGTAGGTCCCCTACTTGGAAATAAAATAAAATGGAACAATTAAGTGATTTTTGTTTCAAAATAATATCCATATGGCAGGGTTGTTCTGAAAAAGCTACACATAAGTGTATACCAGATTGTAGCAAGTTTCCTGGACAAAAATTCTTAAGGCTTCCATATAACTATAGGAACAATATATTTTTGATCTATTTTCCTTTTTTTCTAGATCAAGATTTTCTTTTTTAAACTAGTTGCTCTCAGCCATGCTCTCTTCGGTGAGACAAATTGGCAAGTCAAATCATACTGACACTTCTGACTGAAGGAGATAATAGACTTATTTTTGAAAAGTCCAAGTTTCCTTTTGTATGCCAGTGGGAAAAAAATAAGCAGCCTCTTTGGAGAGGGAGGACACACTAGTGGCTATTTCTGCTTATTTAGGTGGGTGAACTATTTTCTTTTTCTGATGGACAAAGGCAGGTTTAAAATCACCCTGCAGAAAACCGGATGCAGTCTCTTCTGTTTAAATGATATTGCTAAAATAGTGTCTGCAGCCAGTTGGTGGTGATGGGTAGAACCAGGCACAGATGAAAACTCTCACGTGAGCTCCTGAAGTACTTTGCTTAGTCTCTGTCAGTGAACTTTTCAGGTGGCAGTAAAACAGTGTAGTCTCTCATGAAGTGCCAAATAAGCTTTGGAAGCTACACTGTAAGGTAATCACAGTCATGTTCATTCTTGCAATTTCCCATTTCAGCTTTGTCTAATGAAACATTTGTATTTTTACTTTTGCTTATCTGTTGCTAACATTGTACATTGAGACTCTATTAATAGATGATGTTTGTTAGGTCTGTGGCAATGTCAGTGTATGTAGCTTTGTTGTTACACAGGATAATGCTGAGCGTCGGGTCTGTCGTGTAACCTGCCATCTGCTTGGTGCAATGCAGTTTAAGTGGAAATACCACCATGTGAGCAGGAACAGTGCCCTCCTGAAATGCAGGCATGAGCTGAGGTAGCCAGCAGTACAGTTCTGCCCATTGCCTGGTGGAATGGCTGGAGTGAGGTGGAAAAAGTAATTCTTTGTAAGACTTTGGCAAGTATCTGAACATGGAGTGCCTGCCTTTGGGTTCTGAGGGGCTGTCTTTCAAAATCATAACCATGTTCCTGACATGAAAAATGCTATTTTTCAGGAATGGATTTGGAAGCTCAGTGTCTCCGCCTGTGTGTGCAGTGAGTGTTCACAGCAGTGCCCTGTGCCACCCTGGTGTCTGGGCTCCTGGCTCAGGGAGTGCAGGGACAGGTGACAGGTACTGGGGTCACAGCCCCAGGTCTTGATGAGCCCACGCCACAAGTTCCCAGAGTGGTGTTGCAGAGGCCTGCAGTACAGCTCTGGAATTCCCTTTCCACCTGAGAAATGGTGTGTGTCACTGGGCAGCTGGAAATGCACAGGTCCATCAGGTCCTGGGCCCTTCTTCTGCTGTGAATCTCCTTGCAAGCCCCTTCCCATTTGAAATCCTTGTTCCAAGCAATACGGACCATAGCAGGCCGTTGGGTCACAGAACATCAGCATCTTTCTAGGATGTTTTTTTTTCTCTGCCTCATAAAGATAGCCAGGAGTTTCTATCCTATCTAAGCTACACATTTATTGTAGTGGGAACAGTGTTTTCAGTGGGCATTACTGTCACTTAAATTGATACGTAGGAGAACAATTGCATATTTTTTTACTAAAATTGGACTTTCCTTTTAGTTGGTGATAAAGTGTGAGCAGGTTAGCTTGGAGATAGCTGTTCCAGAAGCCAGAATGAAGTGAATGTGTGGGTTTTCCCGGGGAAACAATAGGCTCATGTATTTTACCACAACGGAAAATTTTACAAAACGTTCAAAGGCTGTCCTGTGGGAAGTGGAGTTAGCTGAGAACATGTGTAGTCCTTCAGTTGATTGGGATGCACAGAGCGGTGTTAAAATTTGTGCGTTTAATCAGCTTTTCTTCAGACGTAGGAACCTTAAGGGTTGACAATTGGAGATGATTCAGTTTACAGTGCATTGCCTTAAAAAAAGCTCTGCCCTTTGGGAAGGTAAACGTAAGAAGCCATCAGTACTTAAATTTGCCAACTGAAAATTTGTCAGCCTGTTTTATTGAAAGGCTAAAGTAATTGCTCAAAGTGAACTGGGAGGTTTTAGGGCAGAGAGAACATCTGGGGTCTCTGTATCTGTCTGGAAGTTTGCACATGGTTTGGGCACATTTAAATTTCATACCATGTGAAGATGCAGTGCAGAACTCTTGTTCAGCGTAGCTTAGGTGAACGATGATGGCCCAAATGCATAAAGATTTTTACAATCCTAGTTAACTGTCATGAATAAAGACTTTTACTAAGGCTTTGCCTCTAGAGTAGCATAGCCTATTTTATAAATAGTCCAAGCAAGTGCCCAACAAAGCAGTAGATGTGGTGGCACAGTGAATACTGAACGAGGAAAAGTGTCTTACTGTGTATGTGTAAAAATGCACTTGCTTACAGTGCAAAAGGGAATAATACCTGCCAAGCAAATCTAATATCAGCTTGCACTGTGAGAACAGGGCAAAAGCACAATTTTCTTGTTGCTCCAAATTGATAATATAATGTCTTTTAACGTTCTCAGGAGAACAAAATGCATGTCTTTAATTCCAGTTGGTTTTGCAAGTATCAGTGCTCATGGTATTCCTTGTCCAGTTGTACTGAGGTCAAGCTGTATTAGTAGCAAGCCTTTAGAACTGCTTAAGTAACAACTGCTTTTCAAAAAGTTTACCTGTGTTTTTCCCTTTTGGCCTTGAGATGTATTTGACTCCCTTTTCCCTGAATTTGTCTACCATTTCTAATCACAGTGTTCTCTTGAAAAGGAAGAATGGAAGACTTTTTCTCAAGAACATACGGTGTTTATCCTTACACAAATTGTAGTTAATTTACAGGAATGATCTGTCCTGCTTTTTTGTTAAATAATCAAATGAACTATCCAGAGCTGTAAGTAACAATAGTAGATCTTTAGAGTTTGCTCAGGGAAAGCTTGCTGTAAATAATCTGAATAGTCTGATTCCAAATACACTTGAGCAGAAATCTGCTGATTCTCCCTTTGGACGGGTATTGCTTTATTTGTTTTAATATCAAACCCCCATCACTGCTTGTAAGAATGCATTTTGAGTGATTGGCTGAGTTTATGTTCTGAAGTCTCATGCACACCAGTTTATTAAAGTCCTGTATTTTTAAAAATTAAACCACTTAGTATGTCCAGGGAGAAGAGTTGGTTTCATACTTATAATTTTTTTCCTTAAGAGTTTATTCTGGGCTATATCAGTTTTCTGATATGAGAGTGGTTTAAACCTAATGCAGATTTTTTTTTTAACTTGCCTTTTATATGCAGACATTTATGCTAAAGGATCACAGCTCTTAATTTACCTTTCAGTTTTTTCACGGTAAAGCCTGTTTCCTTGCTTTGCAGTTTTTATTTTGTAAAAACTTACTGTGTGATTTTTGTGCTGATTATCAGTTACGTGCTTCCATCTAAAAAGAGGGTTTCTGTTGCTCAATAAGGCCCATGGCATATTATGTAAATGTGGGTTAGTGATGACTTTCACAAATGGCAGGCACTGTATCATCCAGCTGTACCTGGACCCAGTTGTATTTTATTTGTTACCTCTGGGAAGTAATTTTTTCCTTGTATAGACATCCATCTGAAAAGAGACTCGAGAACATCCTAAGAAAAGGCACTGGCACATTAGAATGCGTTTCCTTTGCGTGTTGCTCTGATAATTAGTCAGTTCCCATCCCAGTGTGAATTTAAGGTCACTCTTTAAGCAGCAAGTTAGACATACAAGTTTTTGGACACAGGGAAATACATTTGGGATTGTCATTTAAATATGTTGTATTTATAAGTGAATGTGAATCCCACTCCTGTTATATCCCTACATAAAAAAAAATATTTTTCTCTTTGTAGAACTGACAGTGCATCAGCTGACCAGGACAATTTAAAATACTCTTCATCCAGAGATCGGGGCAGTTCTGCCTCCTATGGATTACAACCCTCAAATTCAGCTGTGGTGTCTCGGCAAAGACACGATGATATCAGAGTCCACACTGACATACAGAATGAAGAAAAAGGTACACAGATTGCTGTTTCATGTGTGAATTGTGAGGGGGCATTCAGGGAAAGGCAGTAAACTGGAAATGGTAGAGAAATTTTCTTTTGTTTCTTTTTTCCTCTCCCCCAAAAACAGCAGCAAACTGACTTGTCTCGTTGCCACAGTATCACTGTTTTGGGAGATTTGTCAGGGCTCAAAGAAATGTTGTGGTTGATGTGAATACTGAGAAAAATATGCAGTTGCATTAGGAGAAGAATGCAAGAGAAGACTTGATATGTTAACAGAATAAGCACTTTTTTCTGAAGAGTAATATTCTGGATGTGTCTGGTCTTCAGGCTGCAGTTTCTTCCAGAATAGTCTCCAGTACTCCTGGTATTGGATTAAACAGGCTACTAGGCTGATCTATTGCCTGTTGTAGCTTTAATGCGCCAAACTGGAATCTTTGTTTAGTAATCAGATATATATTTTTATCATTAATGGCAGTTTCTACTTTCATGTACCTCAGTCTGACTTCATATAAATCACATGATGTGTGACTCATACATTTTTACTGGTTTTGGGTTTTTTTAGTTTTTAGGATGGAAATACAATCTCTAGAAAATAGCTAAACATTCAGAATCATGTCTTTTTTGTATTTGTGAAAAAAATCTATATTCTGATTTCTTTCTTTCTTTAATTGCCAAATACAGGTATCAAGTAGGAGGATTTCTTACTTGCAGAGTCACTTTTTAGACTATGTAAATCTTCAGGCCGGCCAGACTCAAAAAAAAATCTCACAGGAATAGTAGTGTGGGAGTTTTTGTTCAGGAACCTAAAAAGTATTTGAACTCCCCCTACTTCTCTGCCCTGTAACTGACTGTAAATACTTGCTATATCTTAGGGGAAGTTACAGCTGGGTGCAGATCAATTTTTTTATAAGTAGAAGGTAGTGTTAGTAGGTGGCAGAAGCATGAAGCATGTTTATCTGCATAGTTTGAGAACCTTAAGATTTGTTTAACTTCAGTGGAGAAACTGCTCAGGAAGTGAGTGTATTTGTATGCTAACGTGGAATGTTGTACTGTGTTTAATACACACTGGCATAGTAGGTTGTTCTTATAATTTGAAGTGTGCTAGTATTTAAAGAATGTACTGGCAGCATAGAGAAACAGTAAGTTTTGGACAAATTCAGAAAGGTAGTTTGTGAAGTTGCTGGAAAAGTGTCATTTGAGAAGAAAAATGTACCTGGCTCTCCCTCCAGTACCGTATCTTGCAGGGCATGTCTCTGCTAGCTCAGCACTTTGTGCTTTTTTGTTCAGATGTGACTTGAAAAAGGGGTGATTAGGATATTCTGACTGTAAAACCAAGTTCCAGGTATCTCTAGTTCATTTTTATTATCCGAGAAATTTGTAAGCTTACGGGTGCAGAATAGTTTTTGTTTGCTAGGATTTTTCAATTCATCTGTTGGAGTCTGCCAGCATGGAATTCTTGTTTGAGATTTTCTGTCCTGGCTTCCATACACCCCTTACCTGCCTTCCCCCAGTTTCTGGTGTTGATAATAAAAATTACTTCCAAATTGATAATTTCTGGAAGTTTTTCAGGTTTGAAAACCTCCAAGGATGTGACTCTTATGTTTAGGCTCAAATGTATTAATTGCTATTAGAAGTTACTTCCTTCATAGGACACTGAAAAGAGGCTCTGACAAAATAATGTCAAGGTGGCATGCCTGCTAGTTTATGTTTAAAAACTGAGCTGCAAAAAATAATGTTGTAAATCTAAATAGACACAAACTACCTTTACTGTAATTGTAGTTAACTAATTACAAGTGAGGCTTTGCACAGGGTTTTCTGCAATGGTGGGGTAGCCCCATGTGTATAGAAATGCACAAATGTAGTACCAGTAGTTCACATCTGCTTTCGATCAAAAGCTTTGCCTTAAAGAAACATTCTTTACATCTACTAAGGTCCAGGTTCACCTCAAGGTTTGAACTTAATTTTTTGTGGATCCTTTAGTCTCAGTAGGCAGCCTCTTACGGGGAGCCACCTCTCCTTTTCGCCAGACTTCCTGTTATACACTGAAGCAGGTGGACTTGTGGAGATATTTTTTCTGAAAGAAATACTGCATATTTTTGTTGTTCTGGGTTGAATTTTATTAGTTGATTCTTCCTTGTCTTGGTCAGGGAAGGCACTTTAGAAATCTGCCTTGGAAGTGAGCTCTAATACACTGAGTGAAGTACTGGGCAGGCTCAGGGGACAGTTTGACTCTCTGTGGTGTTGAGGGGAAGAACCTGCCTCTCACAGTGGCGTGGCAGACTGGAAAAATTTCTAGGCTCGGCATTTGAGTGTGCTTGTTCTTGTGGATCTAGGAGTAAGATCAATTGAATTACTCAAAATGATGCTTTTATTTTCATTTTATATTGTTACCAAAGATGTATCTCAAGTGGGAGAATGTAGGATTGAGTTTAATTAAGGATGATATCAGTATTAGTGTGTGAAAATATTGACCTTTGTATATTTAGGGAGAGTTGTTCAATCTGTGCGTAACAGATACTTGTCTTTTCAAAAAATTTCCCTTTTTTTTTGCCATTTTACTGAGCCTGTGGTGGATTTATAGCAAAAACAGAATGGAGATTTCATGTGCATAAAGGAGCAAGTAAGTGACCGTATCTAGCCATGTGTACTAGAATTTTTTCCTTGTATTTTGCAAAGCCTTCCATGTCAACGTAATAATAAGAAAATATTAAATGCAACAAAATTGATGTTAAACTTCATGGCAGTAGTGTTTTCTTCATGTACTTCAAAAATAAGACAGATGAACTTCTAAATCTGTGACCTGGAAACTTACAGGGCATAACAAAATGTTGATGCATGTGGAAGTGAAAAAGGAAGCTAAAGGAGCTGGTAGAGGATAGGGCTGCTAATTTGCATATGAATTGAATAACTCACAGCTCACCACCCTGCTAAATATAAGAGTCTGAAAGCCTGTTTTAATGTCACATTGGTCTGTCCACAGGTGGCTACAGTGTCAATGGAGGATCTGGGGAAAATACTTATGGTCGGAAGTCGTTGGGGCAAGAGCTGAGAGTTAACAATGTGACCAATCCTGATTTTACCAGTGTTCCGCATGGGAATCGTGCTTTAGCCACAAAAGACATGAGGAAATCACAGGGTAAGGACATCGCCGATTTTCAGGAACAGGGTATCTCTTTTGGCAACATTTCTTGCGTTCAGAATATGAAAAGAAGTTCACTATGATTAGCAATCTATATGGATTTTATTTTTTGTGATACGTGATTAGATGGTGTTGATGGAAGCTGTCATCTCGTTTTACTGTTCCTTGTGTTGAGGCTTCCTCCATAGGTTTGGCAGATCTCTCAACTATGTGACTTAGGCTGTCAGTATTTCCATTTCCTTTAAACGGCTTTTGAACCCTTACTTAGGTTAGCCAGATTTGGCAAAGACATCTCTAAGGAGAATTTGGATTTGTTGCAAATTGATGCCTGAGTAAAAAGTTGTTAATGAATGAGCCCCCAGCGTGGGAAGAGCAGCAGTGGTTGGGAGCGCTCAGCCGTTACCTGTTCTGCCCGGGCTGCAGCTCCAGCATCATCACATCCTGCCAGCTGATTACTCAGTCCCTGTGTCCTCCTGAGCCTGCCACTACTCGTGCTCCTCTTGCTCAGCTGAGGCGTAGAGGCCAGGGAGGAACTGGAAGCATCCTAAGAATGTGGGCAAGGTCTTGGGAGATGCAGCAAGAACAAATTTGGAGCTTCAAGAGGGTGCAGGAATGCCGGGCTTGTGTTTTTGAGGAAGAAGGCTTCACTCTTTCCACTATTTGAGGTTTGAGTCATAGTTTAAAAAAAAAAAAAACCAAAAAAGAGTTATTCCAAGCATTTTTGAATGAAAATAGAAACGTTATGACTAAGCACTGTCACTTACTGCATCACTTAGTATAAGTAGTAGTTGAGCCACTGGTAAAAACTGCCTGCTTTGTGCCAGGCACATTATAAACATGAGGACATGCTGTTTCTTCTCAAGGATTAATATTTCAAAGGAGACTTAAGAATGCTCAGTGTGCTTTGCAGGTGGAAGAACTGAGGTGGAAGTGGTGACATGACTGTTTCAAAAATGTGATTTTAGGAATGGATTAAACACAGACTTTATAACTCCATTCTGGTGTCTTGATATAAAAACTATGTAGTCCTTTTAGTGTCTTTTTATGTCTGTGTAGAGGAAATAGAAAGCTCTTTAAATAAAAAAACTTTCTGCCAGTACTAAATAATAATAAATTCAGACTCTTCTCCTGGGTATGTGAGCATCTCTTTAATCCTTAAAAGGCTGGGATATATAATTTTGGATGACTGAAGTTGCTGCCTATGACTTGTATGTTCTCTCTCCTTGAGTTGTCAGATTTCTGGAATTTCTCCTTTTGAACTTGGCTGTCTTTGATTGTTGTAGGTTTCAGCAAGTCATTTTGGTTTTTAATACCTTCTTTAAAATACAATGGGATTATGTTGCAACGAGATTTGGGATTTTAAATTCTTTGATGTTCTCTTGTTAGTATATCCATTAAACAATTTTAAAGATAGTCTTCTGTGAGTGAGTTAGCATGTGGCTGAGACCTTGCTGAATTTTCACGATGTGGATGTCACAGGTGTTTGTTAACTGGTGCTTTGATTAGTGTAGCTTCGGTCGTGTTCTTGGTTAGTGGTTTTTGGTTCTGGTTTTTTTTAAGGTTGTGACTGGGACTTGACAATTAGCTGACACTCTTGGGGAGTAATGCCAGTGCAGATCAGCTATTAACTGAATAAAGACAAAGCTGCTCTAGTCACATCAGATGACTGATGTCAAGCAGAGCAAAAAGCTGTCTGTAGCTGTCTTGGATTTTCTCATTAAAGTCATGTTGACTAAGAAAACCTCATCGTGTTCCATGAATCCTCTAATTTGAACCACCATGAAGCATCTAATGTTAAATTTATTGAAAGAAATTTTGTTTCCTTTTTGCAAATGAGGGAAATTGATTAATTATTTGTATGAATTAATAGGTAATTGGTCCCTAAATCAGGTAAACTGCATTGTGACCTTCCTCTGGTACAGAGTGCTATTGGCCAAGTTTAATGAAGGGTTTTCTTAGGAAGATGTTGGTTCTCCCCCATTATGATCTGCTTAAATGAACAGCCACGTCCTTCTTCACGCTGGGGGCTTTTGTTGCTCAGTAAAGGAAGAGCAGATCTATTTTCCTTTTCGAAGCAGAACCCTGCTACCTATCGGAGAGAAAATCTTGTTTCTTTGTAGTTGCTTGAACTTAAACCTGGCTCTTTGCTTCAGGAAGTAGCTTGTTTTTTCCACAAGGTTTTCTCGAAATATTATTTGTTGAATTATTTTTGTTTATTCAGTCAGAAGTCTGATTTAACCTTATCCCACACCCTTTTTTTTTAGTTCCATTTATGTAGAAGGGAACGAAGTCCAGGTTTTTGTGTAGAAGTAAACCAGTTCTACTTAGCTCTGAATGAGTTCTACACAGGTACTGGGCTGGTCACGGGAAGAAATGAAATATTTTGGTAGCTAAATTAGATTTTGCATATAACTTTCCTTTTATGAAAGTTTAAAACCAATCAGGATTTATTTTTAATTTTTTTCTAAATTACTCTTATGACTTACTGATTTCACACATACATGTATTGGACAGTACAGGTACTGCTGATAAATGCTGTAGGAAAAAAGAAATAATTGCTTTTTTCAGAGCGACCGTTGTCTTATTCTGACGAGTCTCGACTGTCAAATCTTCTTCGGAGGATTACTCGGGAAGACGACAGAGACCGAAGACTGGCTACTGTAAAGCAACTGAAAGAATTCATTCAACAACCAGAAAACAAACTGGTCAGTAATTCTTCCTTCTCCATTGGAGTATTTCTTGTTTTATAAAAGTGTCTTTTTCAAATCTGAGTACTGGGATATGTCTGCGAGGATGATCTCGTATTCAAGGAGTTTCATTCCACGAGGAAGGAGAGTGTATTCCTGGGTTGTCTGTCTTGTTTCTGCAATTCAGGAAATATTTCATTAGGGTGTATTGCCTTAGACCAAGCCACCGAACGCCTGAGCTGTAGGAGTTAACATGGCATGTGTGTGGCTTTCTTCAGCTGCTCTTAGGAACAGCCTCTGGATCCCTCAGCAAGGAGGCAGAGGGAAAAGGAAGTAAAGTGTTGTTGTCTTGTTCAAGAATTGTTTCTGTATTTTAAATTTAAAATATACACGTGTTTAGTCTTGTGAACAGCTCATCTTAGAGCTGCTCAGCTTTCTAACTAAACATCTCTGTATGTGGATTCCCTTTCATGGGGAGGGAATTAAGTAAGTCTTTGTTTTCGTTACGTCTTTAGGATTTTTGATGGTTTGTTGAAGTCTCTAATGTCCTCAAGTGTTTTTTAAGGATTTGGGGATGGGAAGGAAAGTATCCCACTGTGGGTATACATTTTTAATATTACTTATTTTCAAATGAAATATTAAAGAGCATTTTGTCTGAGACATCTCCCCCACTGTTCTGGAGAGCTCAAGAGTTCTCCAAGTACTAAAAAGCAGGAAGTGGTGGTTTAATATCCTGCCACTCATTTGCAAGCAGTGCTCTGATACTTTGGCTGTGGGATCTGTGTCTGTCCTTATTTATGAGAAATTGGTTCATTTTCTCATTGTATGTTAATTAAGCAGTGATAACTGTGCTCTTTTCCAAAGGACATGAGGCTTGAATATGGGGAATATTCCAGTCTGTGCACCCAGGTGTAAGCAGCCCCCATGCAAGCCTGGTTAACGCTTCAGCTTTCCTCTTGTTACTACAAGGGTTTAGGAAGTAAATGCTTCCCACAGTTATGCTGTGGTTATTTTTTTCAGTTACTTCCATTATTCTCCATGAGGTTTCCCCCATTTTTAAATTTTATTTTGTAACTGCATTTTATTTAGGTTTATTGGTATCTCAGAACATACTGAAATTGCCATTCTAATGTCCAACTCGGTGGTGACAAACTTTGATAGTGGTCAGAATATTAAAAGTCTGTCACCAAGAAACTTTTGGTTAAGCTTCTCTGAGCTCACTAATGAGAATAAGATCAGCTGTCAAGTGATATCAAGGCCAAAACTTTATAATGGACCATGTTTAACCTAGCAGTAGTTCCTGCAGTTCCTGACACTGCTAAGTGTAGTTTAGCTGAGTTCTTCTCATCTTCAGGGTTGAAATACGAGTTCAAAGTAGTAGAAGTCAGTAGTCACTTGTCATGGTGTCGTGCTTTAGCTTCTAAATTATATAGATGCCTTTTCCTTTTTAGCCTATTTTGCAGATATCAGACATATTTTTAAAATGCCCTTCTGAGTTCTGAGGGGTCAAGCCTGTGGATCTCTGTTCCCCCACCCTCAAAAGCATCATGTTGCTCAAAACTTACAACAAAAACTGAGTACCATCCACTGTGTTAAAGATTAATGTCTTTCTGAAGAAAAGAGAACAAACCTTTTTATTAACTTGTCAGGAAAATGTCCTGTTAATACATTATACAGTTGCAGCTAATGTGTGATTTTTCAAACAACTCACTAATGTGGTGGGGGTTAGTGCATATTAGGAAAACAAGTCTTTCTGGTCATGTTTACTGAGAAGCACTGCTTCATCAATAATGCTTCATCCCCAAAATTGTATTCCATTTCACTGAAATGCAGGGTTGCCTAGGTAGAAACTTTAATACTTCAGATTATAGTATGTGTTCCATTAAATTTTCTGGCGATACAATTAATTTATTAGTACTAGAGATTTGGCCTTCAGTAGATGCTACTCATGAGCTGTATGATGAGTCTTCTATCGTGATGCAATGTTATCAGCAAGAACTAAACTTAGAACAGACCTTGATAGCAGGCTGCCAGCATTTTCATGTCTACTGTAAATAAATATCAAATATAACATCTAGGATAATATTGCAGCATTGCTTAATATAGTTCATGCTAGCCTTCAGTGGCCATGGAAAGCATAATGGCGTTCTCTTGGCAAGGAGAGCTGGCAGTGTTGTGTTTATTGTGGGTGTAAACAGGACCTATTGTGGAGACAGTATTGGGCAATTATTATGCCTATGCCTTTTATGTATCTTATATTACAGGTACTAGTTAAACAACTGGATAATATCCTGACTGCCATTCATGATGTACTCAATGAAAGGTAAGCTGCAAAAGTGCTCTAAAGGGGAAAAATAATGACAGCATTAGGTTTGAAACAAGAGAGGGGAAAAGCTGAATGAAGTTAATTCACTGGTTTTGCATGGGCGTCCCATTGGAGGAACAGAATGAAATTAGGGGAGAGTAAAGATTCTTAGACACATCAGCAATACTGTTGGGCTGTCCAGAGTACACTTCCCTTGCAGAGAATGTGAAGGCACCAGTGTGGCTTTGATGTCGTAGGTGGTGTGGAGTCTGTCTCGGGTGTGTGCAGTCAGCTGGTGTAGCTGTGCACTGCTGTGGTGGTGTAGCTTCCAAAATGAACTGAAGCTTTTTTACAAGCTGATTCATTTACATCCAGTTAAGAGTGTGTGTAGAGGATGCTCAGGTGTATCTGGGCTTTTAGGTGCTTAGGTCAGTGTTACTACCCAGAGTCAGCTGCATATTAAGAACTATTTCTCTTGGGTAATGTGTTCCAAGTAGAACAGTGCATTTGTTCCATAGAAATAATATGTCTTAGAATTTTATTTTAGCTTCGCCACTGCTGCTCTTAAGTAGGAGAGAAGCAGCTTCATTTTTGCATATATTTTCTTTTGCTTTAGAAAATGCTTTATTTTGTTCATGCTTCTGTTCTGCTGTCATGGCTGGAGATCGCAAGTTTCTTTTTTTTCCTCTCTGAAAATTGCAGTAGCAAATTGCTTCAAGAATTGAGACAGGAAGGAGCTTGCTGTCTTGGCCTTCTTTGTGCTTCTCTGAGCTACGAGGCTGAGAAGATCTTTAAATGGATTTTTAGCAAATTCAGTTCATCCGCAAAAGATGAAGTTAAACTTCTTTATTTGTGTGCAACCTACAAAGCACTAGAGACTGTAGGAGAAAAGAAAGCATTTTCATCTTTAATGCAGGTAAGACTACAAGTTAAAACAGGATTATTAATGATTTTCTCAGTGCAATGCTTGAATGAACCTTTTAAACTGGAATGAACAATAAGTGATGCTATATTGACATAATAAGTAAATATCATTATGACTGGATTACAACTTTCTGACTGAATGGGATTCTTTGATTCTGGTTACGTTAGAAAAGAATGACAAGTCTGTGGAGGCTGATACATATTTTGATGCAACTTTCTAGTATTTATAGCAGATCCAAGAAGAAGAATCTTGTTGAGACCAAAAAGAGAACTAAAGTGGAATGGTACACAAAACGCAACCTTTTGATTGTTTTGTGCTGCCTCCCATTTACAGTTTCTAAATTGAACTGTGGATAGATCTGAGAGGGAGCAGGATGTGTGCAGACAAGATGTGGTCCCCTTGTTCAGGTTTTATGGTCTCTTGGGTGTACAACAGCTACGGCTGGCTCTGTGCTCCAAGCCAAAAAGCTTCAGCAGGAGAAATAGGGCTTAAAACAACTCACAGTTGTTCTGTGGCTAAAGAACTAAAGAAAAGTATTCCCTGGCTCTGCCATATTTCAAGCAAATGCCCCCTTGATTATTTTCATGCAGTTTATGTGATGCTTTTTACATTTTGTTCCTGCAGAAAGAGTCGAGTTTTGTAGTTAGAATCAAAGTGGTTTGTTACAATGTGCTCTCTCACATGTTTTAATGAAGTGAAATGTCTGATGGCCTTGCTTTACTTTTCAGCTTGTGATGACCAGCCTGCAGTCCATCCTAGAAAACGTTGATACACCAGAGTTACTGTGCAAGTGTGTCAAGTGCATCCTTTTGGTGTCCCGATGCTACCCGCACATTTTCAGCACCAATTTTAGGGTAAACTGTCTTTGTCCTCTGTGTTTTCTTTCTCGAGTAGAAGTGTTGGTGCAGCACATTGGGTAATTACTCTGTTTTCACGATTGCTTTCCAGGACA
The DNA here is from genome assembly GCA_013399875.1 of Gymnorhina tibicen. Taxonomy (NCBI): domain Eukaryota; kingdom Metazoa; phylum Chordata; class Aves; order Passeriformes; family Artamidae; genus Gymnorhina; species Gymnorhina tibicen. The sequence continues at coordinate 465,671 of VXAZ01010260.1, forward strand.
CAGTGGACATACTGGTTGGGTGGCACATAGATCACACTCAGAAACCTTCTTTGACACAACAGGTCTCTGGTAAGTTTGGCCAGAGGAGCTCATGGGGAGCCTCAGAGTCTGCTCTGGCTTGCAGATATTGTGGGTTTACTTATACAAGTTTGGTTCTACGGATGTGGAAGTTGACATAAAACCAAACTGAGTTTCTGGCCACATAGCAAGAGACTTCATTGCTGACTTTTTAGTAAGTCTGCGTTTGCCATTTTATGCTAATTCTGGGAAAATGTTTCTTGTGTCATAGTCCTAGATTCTGTCCTTAGTGTTTAACTGCTGTGGGGCAGAACTGAACCTTAAAATGATTTTTGTAAAAGGACAGAAGAGGGAGATACAACTTATATTTATTTTAAAAACATCTAGTGTTAGTATTTCCATGTGGATGACCTTCTCTTAGCTCAGCAACTTTTCCTTCAGCAATATGCAACTAAAATTAAGTGATTGTATGTTACCCTGTATTAATTGGCTTGGTATTTTTATACAGGATGGCTGCAGAGCTTGGAGCCCTTTTGGGTGGCTGATCTTACTTTTTCTACCACACTCTTGGGTCAGTTTTTGGAAGATATGGAAGCTTATGCTGAGGTAAACGAGACTTTATGGTATATACCAGAGTTAACTGTTATGGTTAAATCCACAGCTGTGATTTTTATGGCTTTATTACATTTGTAGAAAATAAAATAACATGGCTTTCCTGGGGACAAGAGGACCACATTATGGAGTATACTTCAGTCATGTACAATGACCAACTGCACAAATACTCATGAACTATTTCTTTGGTATCACAACCAGGCCTGCAGCCATTGTTGATGGAGAATATCATGTTGTAATAAAATTATAAACAATTGACCAAAAAAAGAATGCCTTCAATTTTAAAGAGCTGATGTGAGGACAATTCATGGTCTTTCCTTGGTGCTTTCTTTAATTGTCCAGCCTCAGGGTGTTTCATAACTAGTAACTGTTGGGGGTAGAGAGGAAAACTTAATGCTTCAAAAGACTAATGATAAATCTGTCTTTTTTAAAATAAAGCAGCAGATTATATTGTGCAGGAGATAATGCAGCAAGATCTGATGGAAAACTAGCTTATATTCGTTTAACATACCTCATTTTGACTTTGTAACCTTTGCTTAGTTAACAGGGCATACATAGAGTTTATCTGATGTTTTCATTTGGGATCTGGGGGGGGGAAGTGCTGTCTTTTAAGGTGCATGTGCTCATATGAATACATACTTATGGTTAGATTATACTATATTGTGTGTGTTAACATGCAGGTCCTGTAGGTAAAATTGTACTTGGAGCATAATTTGTTTCACTCGAAGCAGAATCAATAATTTGGTCGGTGTCCTTCTCTGTACACCAGGGCTTCTGTGGGTGCAGCTGTAGGATGCACAGTGCAGTAAATCACTGCTTATCAAGCTGGCTGCTGCACTGGTCAGTGTGTGTATTCTCAGTCACGGAAGAGTTGGAAGATAACGTGTGCTAACATGGAGGAGGTGCTTCCAGCCAGTGTTTCTTATCTCACAGTGGGGTAGACCAAGGCTACAGCTAAACTAATGAGATCAGCACTTCTGGGAATGTTCCCAGGCACTGGTGCCAGCTGGCATGGAGCAGTCTGTTAGTAAACTTTTAGTCTCCAGGTCAACATAGTTTGCACGTGTGATAGGAATGGCCAGTCAAACGTCTCGACTCCAGTTTGGGGATGGGAATTTTTTGGGAGAGTGGTAGAAGTGTGCAGACAACTGTTGTAACAGTGCAGCAATACAGATGATCGTGTTCCAGAGACCAGGAACTTCATAAGCCTCTGATTTATTTAACAAGATACAGTCTGAGTACTTTGTTTCAGTGGCTAAACTCATTGCTACTCTGTGACTTCTCATAGTCATTGTGTGCCTATATCCCACCTCTGTGTGTGTGTCTGTCTCATATTTTGGTATTTCACCCTTGTGTAAGTTAATGATGTGTGCTGATCCATTACCCTCGTGTGCTGCAGGACCTCAGCCACGTGGCTTCTGGGGAATCTGTAGATGAGGATATTCCTCCCCCCTCGGTGTCGCTGCCTAAGCTGGCTGCACTGCTCCGGGTGTTCAGTACTGTGGTGAGGAGCATTGGGGAGCGCTTCAGCCCCATCAGAGGACCACCAATTACAGAAGCTTATGTAACTGATGTAAGAACTCAATTTTCTTTGTTCTCTTTGTTGCTCACCTGATTTATCACCATGTAGCAATGCCATTCGCCGAGTTTGTTTAGGTTTTATGAATGTTACATGAATGTGTATATTCTCAGCTTTGAGTAAATCTATTTTTTCAAAGAAATATGCTGCAATAATTTCATTAAAGTATAGGTTGTGATAGTGGCACATGGGAATCATATCAGAAACTAACTTTTTTAGGCATTCAGGTGGCTAAGTTTGCTTGTTATCTTTGAAACCATATTACTGTTTATTCAGATAACTACGCTGCTATAGAAACTTGAATTCTAGTTAGGAGTTTGATTTTAAAAAACGTGATGGTTTTTATTCCTGTTGAAATTGTACCTGTTAAATCTTAGCAAACTTCCCTAGCTCTATGGGATGGTGTAAACTCAGAATAAATATTATATAATATGCTAAGTAGCTGCTATAGTTCTGTAATGGGTGAGGAGGTAAGATAAAAATACCTGCAGTCAATAAGTCTTGTGGTTGCTGGATGACCTGCACAACTGGAATTGACACCCTTGCAGAATTTTGTGAGGGACACAACTTCTTGGATAAATAAGTGTATGGATTTCCCAGTTGAAGACAAGAGAGTTATGTAGCCTCTGCCTTAATCTGCAGAGGATTCTTGTGAGGAAAGCTCAAGAAAACTAGTCTGTCTTTTGCAAGGGGAGTTTTATTGACATTACTTGGAACTGAACAGAACTGTGAATAATGAACTTAGGTTTTGTAGGTCTCGAACTGAATTGGAAACCAATCAGTTGGAAGTTTTTTTCTTACACTTCTGAAATGTAATGCCAAGATTATTCAGAATAGAATTGACCAAGTTGCGGAGTAGGTGATGGGACAGGATATCAAATGGATGTGAATGCAATTAATAGCGTCTCTTTTTAATGGAGTTTAACTCAGTTGTGTTTTTAATTTTGCAGGTTCTGTACAGAGTAATGAGATGTGTGACTGCAGCAAACCAAGTGTTCTTTTCTGAAGCTGTGCTTACAGCTGCCAATGAGTGTGTTGGGGTTTTACTTGGCAGCCTGGATCCCAGTATGACCATACACTGTGACATGGTCATCACCTATGGACTAGATCAAATGGAAAATTGTCAGACTTGTGGCACTGACTATGTCATTTCGGTCCTCAATCTGTTGACACTGGTTTGTACATGTTTTTATTATTGTGGGGGACTAGAAAAACAGTATTTTGATTAATCTTTAATAATTAGTAGAAGTTCAGGTAAAGGTACTTATTTTGGTTTTTATCCCCAGATTGTTGAACAAATAAATACAAAACTACCATCATCATTTGTAGAGAAATTATTTATACCAGAGTCTAAACTACTTGTTCTTCGTTATCATAAGGAGAAAGAGGTAAGAGTAAGTAACTTCTACAGGGGTGTTCTAACAGCCTTCATGCACTTCCTAAAATATATTAAGCTGTAAAACTTAGCTCACCTTAAATATGTTTTTTAGTCTAACTGAATATCTGAAACTTCTGAAAAGGCAGAGATAGCCACTTCTTGGTTTTAGCATTTAGGTTTGATAAAAAATTGATAAGTTTGCCATCATTCCACATAGAGAAGTCCTTGGTTCATCTGGCTCTGATACTCAGCGTGTTAGGTGGATGATCAAGAAAATAATTAGATTCTGTAAGTAAGAGGTACAGAAAAGTGAAGATAGGTATGTGTATCAGACTAAGCTATTAATAGATTAAGAAGAGTAATTTTAAATTCTTTGTTGCTGATTAGTATATTTTATGATTTGTTCTAATCAATTATTGCTGTAATTGTTCTCAAGGTTGTTGCAGCAGCCCTTGCTGTATACCAAGCTGTATTGAGCCTGAAGAACATTCCTGTTCTGGAGACTGCTTACAGGTTGATTCTAGGAGAAATGACCTGTGCTTTAAATAGTCTTCTCCATAGTTTACATCTTCCTGAGGCCTGTTCTGAAATCCAGCATGACTCTTTCAAGAAGCTTATATCCAATGTGGATAATGCCAAGTTTGTTGTTATATTTGACCTCAGTGCTCTAAGTACTATTGGAAATGCTAAAAACTCATTAATTGGGGTGAGTAAAAATGTGTCCACAGACAGTTTGTTCAATAAGTGTAAAAAATACTTTATTACTTAAAATTAATGTCCTATACCAGTAGGGCACATATGTATAACTAAAATGATCATATTTGTCTCTGAACTTCCTAAGTTTTAGAAAAACTTCCAGTATTAAAACTTAGGGGAAATGGTGGGTGAATTGTATCTCTAGTTGGTGCATAATGAAAAGCAGTTTCTAGGGAAGAGCATCTTATCAGGGTTATTAATGGTTTCATGCTAAGATCATCATAGTAATTGCTTTTGAAAATCAAGACAGGTAAAAGCTGTGTGTGTCCTTTGGTCGTATATCAGCCATATGAGAATACTTTCCAGATCTTGCCATATAAAAACATAAACTGCTTTTAACAGACGTCTAAAAAATGGCAAAGAAAATAGTTTCAGTCAGAAAATAATAGAATTAAATTATTTCCTGTGGGGGGAAAAAAGCAAAAGACATTAACTAATGGTATGACAATTACAGTGAAAAGTAGATCCTCCTTTTTATGCTTCTGTGCTTGTGTTGCCATTGTTTTTTAGATGTGGGCCCTTTCGCCGACCGTGTTTGCACTGCTGAGTAAAAACCTGATGATTGTTCATGGTGACATAGCAGTTCACTTTCCTGCTGTCCAGTATGCAGTGCTCTATACGCTGTACTCACACTGCTCCAGGTACGAGGTTTAATCATTCCACACTATTTTAAGAGCACTGGGATGGACTGATCTGAATAGAATATGTTGTTGGAGGGATGAATTTAAATAGGTTGATACAATCAAGCTTTTGCCCAAACTTCCCCGATCACTTTTTACTTTCATTAATTGCAGGGAAGCTGTATCTCAGCCAGGAAAGCATAGCCTGGCTTAAAGATGGCCTTTTATTCAAAGGCAGATTAGAAATCCTGTGTTTGAATAGGGATAACTGAGGGAGAACTCTACTGAAAGTAAATGAGGAAAGATTATTTACTATTTTGCTTACTGAGAGATCTAGGAGAGGTAATGAGATGTAAACAACAGATGTAAATACATTTCAGACCTTATTGATGCAAACTGTTGTCAAAGCAAGGGAATATACCAGTTTAACTGTTACTCTTTCCACTCTTAGCTGTGGTGATTTTTCACTAAGCATTGGATACCAGACACCATTGAGAACAGGTTCCTGGCCTGCATGGACTGATGGCAAATTGTAGCTTTGTCCTTTTAGGCTAGGGATCAAAATATTTGGATTTTGACATGGTGTGGTTTGTGTGTGTATGTGTTTGTTTAACTTCTGCTGCTGATTATTGTTGTTTTCTCTCCTCCTGTAAAGTGTGTCCCTGATCTTGGGGTAGTTTTACAGTTTGTTTTTCCTTGCCTTTTCAGGCACGACCATTTCATATCCAGTAGCCTCAGTTCTTCCTCTCCCTCTCTGTTTGATGGAGCCGTTATAAGTACTGTAACTACAGCAACAAAAAAACATTTCTCAATCATACTGAACCTTTTGGGGCTACTGCTTAAGAAGGATAACCTTACTCAAGATACCAGGTAAGGAAAATCTTCTTAGAAATTGGGAGACGTTTTTTTTGTTCAGTAGAATACATTAATTCAGAAACCAGGGTAATTTGAATTTGTAAAACCTGGGGTAAATTTAACTAGTCAGATATTTGGGTTTTTTTTAAACATGATTAATGAAATTGTGGAAAAAAGTAGCTGCTTGTTTTTATACATGAAAACTAAAAAAGTTTAAACCATCCTACCATCCATCCAGTAGAAGCAGAGCTATCAAACTTCACTGAAAGAAAGGGTTTGTTTACTGAGAGTTCCCTTTTGCAATAGTTGCCATCCTGTATTACCAAAATGCTGTGAAAGCTGGGGACATTTTTAAAGTTAAGAAATACCTTGTTTAAAAAGTATGAGCTATGGTATAATACTGATGTGCAACGTGAAGTAGTTTAATTTCATTAGAAAATACCTTTCTGTAACTGTGTAGAGGGACTAATACTCCTGGTTTTTAAAGGAAACTGCTTACAACGTGGGCTTTGGAAGTGGCTCTTCTGATGAAGAAATCAGAAACATATGCACCGTTATTTTCTCTCCCATCTTTTCATAAGTTTTGCAAAGGACTTCTAGCAAACAGTAAGATATTGCATGTTTTTACTTAACTGTCTTTTACATTTCAAAATTAAGTATATAAATGGCCTTGTCCCACTGATAGTAGCAACTGTACTTGTTTCATTTACTTTAAGGATGCTTCAAGGTTGTATTGTGCAAGAACTTACACTCTTTTTATGATTTTTTTTGAAGTGGATCCCTGCCTGTTATTTAAACAATTAATTTTCTTAAATAATTGGATCAACGTCCCAGTCACAAATCATTACTTTATCAAAAGCACTGGAACAGTTCCATGATGTGATGTTTTCAATTCCAAAACCTGTAAACAGTAATAGGGGGACAAATGCAGAGTAGTGCACAAGTTACCTAATTCCAGCAAGAATAACTTTTTTTTTTCTCCTTTCAACTCCTTAATTCAGCACTTCTGGAAGATGTGAACATTTGTCTTCAAGCATGTAGTAGCCTCCACGCCTTGTCTTCCTCCCTTCCAGATGACCTTTTACAAAGGTACTTGCACAGAGTTCTGTACATTATTTGAATTATTGTAATGGAGATGTTAACACCTCTTTCCTTTTTGGTGATGCAGGTGTGTTGATGTGTGTCGTGTTCAACTAGTCCACAGTGGTGCTCGTGTGAGACAAGCTTTTGGAAAACTGCTCAAGTCAATTCCTTTAGACGTTGTGTTGAGGTAAGTTGCTCAGATCACCTTCAGTGTAAATAATGGTTTCGTTTCTTCAGTGACACTCACCCTGAAGAATAATGCCTTTGGAAAGTCATCATACTGTGTTAGCTCAAAATCAAAAAGCTTGAGCTTACAATGGTAGTTCTGGGTTGATGGTTGGACTTGATGATCTTAAAGCTGTCATCCAACCCTGGTGATTCTGTGATTGTGTGTCTTGCTAGCTCTGCTACGCTTTCAAAGGTCTAAGAACAGTAGGTAGTGCACAAAGTAATTAACAAATTTGATAAGCTGTGCATCACTTCCTGAAGCAAATACTGAATACCTGTAAGGTCCATGTTATCCAGAGCTTCAGCAACATCATGTCCTACAATTTGAGCAATATTATGTCCTATAATTTGCCTTGAAGACCTGAACTCTGAAAGCACTTGGTATTAATACCAAAGTGTATATTCTAGTCATTACATATATATATGTATATATTGTGTGGGTGTAACTCTTTTACACAACTTCTTTTGATTTATTTAAGTATGTTATAGCATGGGTTGTTTTCCCTCTCCCCTTCTTCCTGCAGTAACCGTACCCACACTGAAATACAAGAAATTTCTTTGGCTATAAGAAGTCACATGAGCAAAGCTCCAAGTAATACATTCCACCCACAGGATTTCTCTGATGTCATTAGTTTTATTTTGTATGGGAACCTCCACCGAACTGGGTAAGAACTTGTAGAGCTGAAACCTATAAATGTTGACTTTCTAGTAAATAAGTCCAAGTTATATTTAGTTTAAAATCTGTAATTATCATTACAAACGACATTGCTTTACTTTCAATCTCTTTTTATACTTCTAAATATTTATAAACATCTTACATACACACCTTTTAGCATACTTTCCTATGTACATTGCTGCTTTGAAATCAATTTAGCGAGCGATTTGTTTGTGAGCAATAGGGAGATGAAGTGTGTGCAGTATAAAGCTGTGTTAATGCACGGATGTTTTCTTTCAGGAAGGATAACTGGTTAGAAAGGTTATTCTATAGCTGTCAAAGACTAGATAAGAGAGATCAGCCAACCATCCCTCGGAACCTGTTGAAGACTGATGCTGTGCTGTGGCAGTGGGCTGTCTGGGAAGCAGCTCAGTTCACTGTTCTCTCAAAGCTACGAACTCCTCTGGGGAGAGCCCAAGATACATTTCAAACAATTGAAGGTAAAGTAAAAAAAAAGCTTTATCTTAATGAGATTTTTTGGTAAGGTTGTGAAGCCAAGGTCTTCATGTCCAAGGCAAGGAGCACAGTGGCTTTGTTTTTCAGTGCTTATAGATTTTAAAGATGCTCTGTAATTACTGTTAACTTGTGATAGATTTTGAGAGATAGCATTGCTGTCCCTCAACACATTTAAATACCATACCATCTGGTAACTCTTTTTTCCCCATGTTTTGGTAAAATGTGTAGGTATTATTAGGAGCCTTGCAGCCCACACGTTAAACCCTGATCAAGATGTTAGCCAGTGGACTACTGCAGACAATGATGAAGGACACAGTAGCAACCAGCTTAGGCTTGTTCTCCTTCTGCAGTATTTGGAGAACTTGGAAAAATTGATGTACAATGCATATGAAGGATGTGCCAACGCCCTTACCTCTCCACCCAAGGTTTGTCTGTCTTACAGTGCTGGTGTTGCTTGGAACAGTCTGTTGAATGAACAGCGTTTTCAGGGTTGTTCAGTTCTTAGCCATGGAAATCAGGAAAACTTCTCAAACAAAGTTTGAGACTCTTGAAAAACTCGGGCTTTGACTTTGGTTTATTCCTACAGAGCGTGTTAAAGCAGGCTTTGTTTCTGGAGTACCAGCTTGTATACTGGTACAAACCCAGCAAGCCTGTAGTACCTCTGATTTGTAGCAGTCACTTATTTGTAGATTGTCAGCAATCCTGTTATAAAGTAACACAGTTATTTGAGGGTTTAAGTTGCTTTTTGAGGAATGTAGTAATTATTTATAAGCAACATACCCTTTTGTGTAGTTCTAAGTGCAAAACATTCTTCGCTCTTGAAATCAGCTGTTTAATTACCAGACTTTAATGTGACAGTAATACATAATTTATAGACAGTTCATATTAAGACTTCTGGCTTGCCAGTGTGCCTGGCCACATGTTGCATGCTACGTGTGATTTCAGACCATTTACATGAATAAAATTCAAGGTAGAGAATTTTACCTGTTTCTTCATCTCTCAGTTGAAAACTGGAGAAAAGAAACCTTCCTGCCTTTGATACAAATATCAAATACTTAACTATTTTGGTTTGTACAGAAGAATGTTGTTGTGAAACTTCTTTTCTGTGTCTTAAGGTTATCAGGACATTCTTTTATACCAATCGTCAGACGTGCCAGGATTGGCTGACACGGATTAGACTTTCCATCATGAGAGTTGGATTGCTGGCTGGCCAGCCTGCTGTGACAGTCAGGCATGGATTTGATTTACTCACAGAAATGAAAACTAATAATAGTATCTCTCAGGTACTTTCTTTTCAAACTCTGTAGACTATTGCAAAAATATTCAGCATGATATTCTAGAATAACTAAGCTAAGACAATCAGTAGTTATTAAACCAGCTGGTTGTGAAAGAATGAATTGTTTAAAGCCACATTTTTAATTTGTATGTTTTTATTGTGGTTGTAGGATGTACTGTAGACGTGTGGTCAAATACTACACAGGAATGAATGCTATAGTTCATTCACAGTTTCAGTTGAGCAGTTTCCAATTTAGTGGAAACCTTGTGAAACTGGTGTTGCGTTAGTATGAGGCCATCCCAGGCTTGGTCGTGTGATGTCTTTGCTTACCCTGTGGGTACGAGGAGAAGTAGGGTTGTGTCATGGGGGTATCCTTCCTCTAACTAGCAGATAAATGCAGGGGTGGGATGGGTGGATAAAGTAGTTCAAGCCTTCTTGAAAAGGGTGAAAATTTCTTCAGTACATGACTTGATTTGCTTAAATGTTTTACCAAAGGAGGTTTGATAGATGTTTGTTGCTTCATGCTCCTTTCTGAATTCCCATGTAGGTATAAACCACCACATAGGGATTGCTAACCATTGATGTTCTGGCTGTGGATTCATACTCTTCCCTTGGCTCCTCTGCTTTTCCAAAAGCAGTGCAGTGGGGGGATATGAGGAGCACTTGCAGATGCATATCATGAAATACTGCCTCACCATTTCTGACTATTTACCCACAGATACGTGGCTCTTGCAGCAGACAAGTTTTGTTAAATAACCCTTTTGGTTTGGATTTAGGGAAATGAATTGGAAGTGACAATTATGATGCTGGTAGAAGCACTATGTGAGCTTCACTGTCCTGAAGCTATTCAGGGTATTGCTGTCTGGTCTTCTGCTGTGGTTGGGAAGAGTCTCTCCTGGATCAATTCCGTAGCTCAGCAAGCAGAAGGGCGGTAAGTTTTTGGCAAATAATTGGATGCTACAAGCTTGGGACATTTTTTCCTTCTGTGGAAAATTCTATTCTGAGTATTTTAAATTGTGGCAAAAGTCAAGGCTGCTGCTGTAATTTGTGTCAATTATAGTTAGTGTATCTTTTCAGAGGCACCTAATGCATCCAGCACTTCCAGGTGTTTTAACTGTTAGTTTTAACTAAACTACCAGGATCTGAATATCAATTGTGTTCTTAAATTGCTTTTCTTAGTTTTTCCTACACAGTAATGTTGGTTTTGTATTGTATTTAATTTTCCATTGCAAAATGTTACTAATTTAAATATTTTCTAGTGAAGTTTCTGATCACTGTGTGATGTGATGACCTGCCTCACTTTGCCAAGAGAGGGACATGCTTTGCAGTTTTAGTTCACATTTGAAAAAGTGGCTTCTCTGTCTGTTGCAGTAGAATCTTTGGACACAGATGCAAATAAGTGGGTCATTGCTCCAGACTGTGGTGTTTTCATCTCCTTAAAGGAATGCATCCTTTCTTCTGTATGGAATGAAAAAGGATACCTTCCATGTGAAAATCCCCAAACAAACAAAAAAGATGTTTTAAAGTTGTAACTGTCCTTTTCCCATTTTTGTAAAGTTCCTTAAAATCACGTGCAGCTTTGTAGTAGGTGAGAAGTTTCTCAGCAATGTCAAGGTTCAGGTGTGAATTGTTGCCCTAAACCCAATTCTGCAATCCTCTAATAAATGATATGTATTTAGTCAGCATTCAGCTCTACTCATTCAGGTTAAAATTGTGACAGTCAAATATAAAACTAATTTATTTCATTCTGTCTCTGCTTGATTTGAAGTTGACATAAAAACTTGTATGGACAAGCTTTTATCCTATGCTAAAACCTGGAAATTCAGCCAGTAAACTTATCTTACCCTGTCTTAATCCCTTTCTTTTGCTGAAGGTGATAGGAGCTTTTTGAGTATTGGGGTAAAATAATGCCCAGAATCCAGTCTATTTACAAAAAAGCCCAACCTGGTTCTTTAAGATGCTGACTGAAATATTAAACTGTTTTAGGTTTGAAAAAGCAACTGCGGAGTACCAGGAGCACCTCTGCTCCATGACTGGAGTGGATTGCTGTATAACAGGCTTTGACAAGACTGTTCTGAAGTTGGCCAATTCAAACAGTGTGAATAATGCCAGCCCAAAGCATTCCTTGAATGGTCAGTGGTTGTTTTCTTTCTAAGCGAAGCACAGTCGTGTAAATGGGGGTGCCTCAAATGGGAACGTTCAGTGGTGCAGACTTGGTCATGTCTGACTCTGAAATCTGAAAACCTGCTTCTGTCTGCAGTTAAACTGAACCACTTAGTGCCCTTGAAACCAATATTATGTGTAGGTGGGAGGGTTTGCAGGACTGAGTCTAGCTGAACGTAACTAGAGGTAATAGGTAAATTGTTTTGTAACTTATTAATTTAAATCTAGTTTATTTTAGATCGTCATAACTTAAACCTTTGTGTTTATGACATAATTGTATCATAAATGCACTAGTCTCTCAGAGGTTTTTAACTACGAAGATTTGGTTGCAGTATTCTGTTTCATCTTTGGAAATGAACCTTCTTTGTTCCTAATTTAGTTGTTCTGTTTTTCTGTTTTGATGCTCCTTTGCAGATATGAACCAAATTTTTTCAAAACCTCTTTTGGAAAGGTTCTTTTTTCCCTTAGAAAAAGTGTCATTGGAAGAATACTGTAAAAGCTGTATAACTGTTTGATTTTTTTTTTTAATTAAGAGTTTTTCTTGCAAAAGATATAGAAATAATGTTTGAGTAATAGAACTGCTATTTTAAAATATATATTGAAGTGCATGTTTATATAAAATTTTTTCATGTCACAGGAGAAACCAGAAAAACTGTTCTGACCAAGCCAAGTGACTCTTCACCCGAAGTGATCAACTACCTGGGCAACAAGGCGTGCGAGTGTTACATCTCCATCGCGGACTGGCCTGCTGTCCAGGAGTGGCAGAACATGGTCCACGAGCTGAAGAAAAGCAATAGCAATACCTCAATCAACCTGAAAGCGGATTTTAACTACATAAAGTAAGGGTGTGATTAATTTATTCAGCAGTGCCTTAGAGTTCATTATTTTGCAACTGAAATATCGAAGTTTTAACGGATTTTAAAAATTGGATGTCAGTTTCTAAGTAGAGCCATGCAAGGAAGAAAGGTGTGTTCTTGGGAGGGTGAAAACTTGGCCATGACACTTAGAGATGAGTGAAGAGGTAACATCATTCTAAATAGCTGCTGTAGCTTTTAGGCTGCTGAGGCTGCATAGTATTCAAGAAGAAAAATCTTTCATACCAAATTTATTCTGCCTCACTCAGCAGAAGATGCACCCTCTTGCACAACTTAAATAAAATGTATTTCAGTGGTACAGTTCTTAAAAATATCTTAATTTATTAATTTAATGTAAAAAGTGTAGGAAAGAGTGGTCTTGGATGCTTAATTTTTAAATTTTGTTTCTTTTTAAAAAGGAATTTAGAATTGTAGCTTGTGCATTTATTTCCTGCCCTTTGATACTTTTCTGGTTCATGAAAAAATACTTGTGACATTGAATAGCCCTTCAAAGTTTAAGGATCCTGTATTTGACAACCTGATTCCTTTCCATTCCTGCATGACTGTAGTAAACATAGTAAAATCCTTTTGGCTGAAATTTCTTGACTTGAAAGTAAAAGCACAGAAGCAAGCAGTGAAGTAAAATCTTGCAGGTCTGAAAAGGTGACTGCCTCTGTCAGGGAAAGGGGCCCTTGTTTCACTTTGATACTGGATTCATTCATTTGGTGCAGAACTAGTGCCTTGTTTTGATGTATGGATAGTTGAGATTTTTGCTTAGAATTAATCTGAAGTGCTCTGTAGGATTTGGAGTTAGTCTTGAGTCTTTTCTTTTTGCTGTATAATATACTTAGCAACTGGAGTGAAGTAAGAAATGTGAAAATAAAACTGTAAACGTTGAATTGCAGATCTTTGAGCAGCTTTGAGTCTGGACAACTTACTGAATGCACTGAACAACTAGAATTATTACCAGGAGAAAATATCAACCTGCTTGCAGGAGGATCCAAAGAAAAAATAGGTATAAATGCATAAATTAACATTTACTTCAAATGCAAAAGTAAATATTTCTTCATGTATCTGCCTCTACAAATGACAGACTGAAACCTCTGAATGCAGTTTGCTGTGTTCAGGGGACTGACCATAAACTTTATCAATCAAGCTTCAAAATGATTGGCAGTAGTCATTCTAAATGTTGATGCAAGTGTGTTTTCTGGAGTTAATGTGAGTGTTTGTAAGTAATCTGTGATGAATTTCTAACATAAATACATACATATATAAAATATATATTCTTTTAAAAGGGTTTTTTTCCAAACTTCCTTACTGTCAAAAATGCATTCTCAGATGGTGAAACTTGATAAAATTTGGCAGTTCTAGTTGGTTTCAATTGTTTAATCTCCATGTAGACATGAAGAAGCTGCTTCCTAATATGCTAAGTCCTGATCCAAGAGAACTTCAAAAAGCAGTTGAAGTACAGCTTTTGAGAAGTTCAGTGTGTCTGGCAACAGCTGTGAACCACATAGAACAGGAGCAGAAGTGGCAGTCAATATCTGAGTAAGTTGAAATGTGCTATGAATTAATGTAACACACTGTGAAAACCTGTTCTAGTTTGTTAAACATAACTTTGTGTAAAGCTTCAGCATCCGTGGTAGTTTGCTGCCAGTTCTAGCTGTTGTGAGGTATAAGCTTATTGAGGAAAAATAAGGTGATGTTTAACTTGGAGTTAATATGGTTTATAAAGTACATGAGTTGATAAAGTACTTCTGTGTGTCAGTTTAATAATAAAGTATAGCGGTGTAACTTGTATGATATTGAAACACTTTCTCACCATCTTTTTAAAGATACTAAATTTGGTTTTTCTTCAATAACTTTGGTATGACTATTTACTCTTAAAGTCTAGCTAAGAAAACTTGCTGTCCTGATCCTTTTATTTCAGAAATCTTATTAAGTACTTAAAGCAAACGTCTCGCATTGCTATTGGGCCTTTGAGACTTTCCACACTCACCGTGTCTCAGTCTCTACCAGTGCTGAGCACTCTGCAGTTGTATTGTTCTTCTGCTCTGGAAAACACTGTATGCAACAGGCTGACATCAGAGGTAATTCTCTGTGTTTAAAACCTAAATTGGGATAACGTCTTTTTCCGTGTCATGTCGTGGAGTATTGAATATTAAACATACGTTAATTGTTTTGACTGTTAATCATACTGTGAAAAGACCTCATTTAGTTTTTAATGTGCCTTGACCCAAGTTTTTATAAGTTTACGTCTCAATTGGTCTTCTTTCTGTAGTTACAGATATGCTTCTCTTTCAATTACAGTATTTTTGAAGTGTTATTGGTAGTTGCCTTTCAGAGTATTGGTAACTCTTCTCTGAATACATTGTAACACTTATTCCTACAGTGCATGTAATTTACTGCCAAAGCAACTTAAAAATATTCTAGTAAAAAAATCACTTCAGCAATTAAAAACTGAATGTCAGCTTCAACCACTATGAATGTTCTAGGTCTAATTTCTAGTCACATTGTTCAGAAAACAATTCTGCTTGATTCTGAGCAATTCTTAGTGTTGTCCTCTCAAAATCAAGCATAAAACATATTTCTCTCAGTTAATGATAAAGTGTGGCTACTAATACAAATAAGAATGTTTGCTCTAAAATGGTCTTTGGTTTTAATTAATGAAAATGCACTGTAGTAAAGGTATCTCATGGCAACTGTGCAACTTCTGTGCCTCTTCCAGGACTGTCTTATACCTCTCTTCAATGAAGCTTTGAGGTCATGCAAGCAGCACGATGTCAGGCCGTGGATGCATGCACTGAGGTACACGGTGTACCAGAACCAGCTGATGGAAAAGCTTAAAGGTGTGTAAGCTCTCATTATGGTGTTATGAAAAGTAAATGCAGAATGTGAACTTCAGTCTTCTGCTGAAAGCAGCAGTTGTCTTTTCCTATTATTTAGATGGAGTACTTTTAAAAAGCCAGGTTTTTTCCGTCAGGTGTCTTGCTTTACTACTCTTTGTCTTGATTACTGCTGTGATGTAGACAGTGTCAGAAAGAAAAACAACATTCTGAAGTGTTTGGTAGTTGTATACTCCTCTCCTAATAACCCCTTACTTGCTCATCACTTCATACTTGAACTGCTTTCACTTTCAGTGCTTCAACATTGAGTAATGGGTCTTCAAAAACAGTCATGAAAGCCATTTAAATGTGCAGTATGATAAGTAGTGGGACAAAAAAGTTCTGTCAGGGGACAGGTAGGTTTATTGGCTAAAAGGAATGGTTATAGTGGAAAAAAATCTTTTGCCCAGCAGATAATCTATGGTTATAGTTTTTGTTTGAGATGGGGTATATAAATATTCTAGACAGAAATGAAGTCATCTAAATTTCCGTGTAATTTTTTACTGATGGCCGTGTACGGAATACATTGGGCAGAAATTCTGTGTGTCTTAATGTGTTTTAATACTTTTGTTTCCAATGTCTTGCTCTCTTCTTTAGAACCAACAGTCCCAATTAAAAGCCATCTTATGGAACTGGGCTTAACAGCAGCAAAATTTGCACGAAAGCGAGGAAACATTGCCCTGGCCACACGACTGCTCGCCCAGTGCAGTGAAGTTCAGCTGGGGAAAACCACCACTGCACAGGACTTAGTCCAGCACTTTAAAAAATTGTCTGCATCAGGTCAGATAGATGAAAAATGGGGTCCTGAACTTGATATTGAGAAAACAAAGTTGTTATACACAGCAGGTGAGTGTTATGTTGTAGTGACTTGAGCTTTTTTTCCTTATAACCAGGCTAATTCCCCTCACCTTGAAGAAGTCACAACAGGGCAGCATCATTAGGAACTGATTTCATCCCATTAGCTGTTGCCTGTCTGAAAGTGTTTTCACAAGTTTTTTCATGCTTGTTGTTTTTAACTTCAAAAGAGAGTTTTCTTGTAAAAATATATTGCTACAAGCTGTATCTGAGTGTGCTGAATTTCAGAGTCGTTTTAAATAATGTTAACAGTGTACTGAAGATCTGCTTTTCGTGATATGCAGGTCAGTCAACACATGCCATGGAAATGCTGAGTTCTTGTGCCATATCTTTCTGCAAATCTGCCAAAGCTGAATATGCAGTTGCTAAATCTATTCTCACACTGGCTAAATGGATTCAAGCAGAATGGAAAGAGATCTCAGGACAGTTGAAACAAGTATATAGAGCTCGACAGCAGCAGAATCACACTGGTCTGTCTACCTTGTCTAAAAACATATATAATTTGATTGATCTGCCAGCTGTTAATACACTAGAAGATGAATACCCTAGGATTGAAAGTGAATCTACAGGTAGATTGTTCTCATTATTCTTTTTTTAAAATTAGCTACTGATAATGACACTGAGGGATAACTCCAGCTGTACTGATAAAGACTAAGTGCTCCATCACTCATATATTTGTTTTCCTAATACATGTGTCAAGGGTGTGTATTTTGTGCAGTAGGTAACTATACATAGTTAAAAAACCCAAACACCTTAATAATGATATTTCATATTTCTGTCCCATTTTTCTCATTCAAGTAATGGTGGCCTGATGAAGAAACTGGGATGTGTTTATTTTGTATTGAGGATATCAGCTATTGTCCTGTGTGTGCTTTCAGCTTGTGTGTTTGCTAAAGTTTGAACTAGATCTTTCAGGTTCAAGCATGGACAGGATTTATTTTATTAAGGCCCCCATAAGTGTGAAAAGTACTTCAGATTTTTTCATGATGTTTAGTCTATACTTAATCTGAACACTTCGGCTGTTGCTGCAGAATGTGTTCTCATTCCTAATTTCCAGCACTTCCCTTTAAATGTTAAGATAAATTCTGTCTCTCTTTAAACATGGATTTCATAAATAACTTAGTTCCTCTCATGCAGAGAATTACTTTAGAGCTGTTGGTGAACGTTACAATAGGTGCTTTCTGACTTGATGGCAGAGAAAAGAAATATATACACAAATAAACAGAGCCACGGTGCCCTGGGTACTTCATAGAATTCTGTGCTCTGCAGCACTGTGCTCCTTTGGAGATCATGAGTTCCTTGCCTCAGTTCCACCTTTCTGTGAAAGAGGAAGGAGCTGTGGAGTATCAGCAGTGGTTGTTGGCGTATGGAAACTGGGCTTCATTTTGAAGCAGTGTCAGAACTGAAAAATAATTGCATTTTGGAAAATTTTGCACTGTTGGGTACTAATTTTACTAAAAAAATACTGTATATCCGTTATTTTTTGGTGTTATTTTCTGTGTTGAGAAGTCAGAAGTAGGTTCGAAACTGTAACACATATTACTCTATTTCTCCCATCACAGTAAACATTGGAGTTGGAGAACCAGACTTCATCTTGGGCCAGCTGTATCACTTGTCTTCAGTACAGGCACCTGAAGTAGCCAAGTCTTGGGCAGCCCTGGCTAGCTGGGCTTATAGATGGGGTCGCAAAGTAGTTGATAATGCCAGGTAAATTCAGCTTAATGCTTGAATTTATACAGCACAGTTGGTTTTCTTAAGATAAACCTTGGCTATGTACTTGTGCTTACTGTTGTTCATAGTCTGAAGTTGCATGTGAGCAGAGAAATGATTATTCTCTTCATTACTTGTCCTCTGTAAAACAAAGCTGGTTTAATTCTGATAAAGATTATTTCTTCCTTCAAAAAGTTTGATATAGACTTTGAGTAGCTCCACAAATACTCACGTAATGGGGATCAATAATTCATTAAATGTTACAGTCAGGGAGAAGGTGTTCGGCTGCTCCCCCGGGAAAAATCTGAGGTTCAGAACTTGCTTCCAGACAACATCGCAGAGGAGGATAAAGAGAAAATCTATGGCATTCTTGGGCAGGCAGTGTGTCGGCCAGCTGGCATTCAGGTAAGCGTAGATTTGCTTGCTTAAAACAAATGTTCAACTTCAGCATGAACCTTATTTTCCTCTTCTTGCAATTCATGTTAATTCTTGCAAGTGTCTTAAAGTTAAAATTCAGACAGTACAAGAAACCATCTGTTAGCTAAGTGGTCACACACGTGCTGGATGAACTATGGTAATGTGAGCAAGTAATGCAGTTGCATGAGTTGCTAGACAAAAACTGACTTAGGAGCTAAGATTGCTTATAGAAATTGTTGGAGGACTTAATCAAATCTGCTTTCCCTTTATTTGCACTTAGGATGAAGATATGACTCTACAAATCACTGAAAATGAGGACAATGAAGAAGATGATATGGTGGATGTGATATGGCGCCAGTTATTAACAAGTTGTCCCTGGCTTTCAGATCTTGATGAAAATGCAACAGAAGGATTAATTAAAGTCTGGAGGAAAGTTGTAGACAGAATCTTCAGTCTCTATAAACTGTCCTGCAGTGCATACTTTACTTTCCTCAAACTCAATGCTGGTCAGGTTAGTGTTCATGTCGATGTGGAAACCAAGTTACAAACTTTTCTAAATGATGATATGAGCTATATACTTAGCGGAGTATTTCTTTGTTTCAAGGTTCCACTTGATGAAGAAGATCCCAGACTGCACTTAAGGAACACCTCTGAGCAAAGCACTGATGATGTCATTGTGATGGCAACCCTGAGACTGCTACGATTGCTTGTGAAACATGCTGGAGAACTTAGACAGTATCTAGAGCATGGGCTAGAAACTACACCTACTGCTCCTTGGAGAGGTAAATACATGTCATCTACTTGTTGAAATTGATTTTGAGGCATTTTCTCTAAATGCAGAAAGCTGTGCATTGCACTTTGATAAAATTTCTATTTAAGCGTGATGGAATGAGACTCTGGCTTTTACTAAATGATGTCATTGAAGATGTTAAAGTCTGCCGTACCCTCTGATTGTAAAGTAGATAAGTAGCACAGATTTTGATCCCCTCTTTCCCTCACTTGAAGACATGGGAGGGAGAAAGGAGATGTGGTTTATGAAGTATTACATCATGTGACCACTTTAAAAAACAAACAGGATGGGTTTTTTCTAGCTATGGTTGAGAAAGATGTGTGACTAAAACCACATGTTTCAGAAGTACTTGTTAGTCACTACACTGCAGGTTCTGGTTGTTCACGGACTTTCCCTCAAAGGTTATGGAGTTAGTAGGAGGGAAAGAAGAGGAGGCCAACTGTTGTAAAATTGCACTTTCTTTTGGACTTTCTTGTAAATTAGGAAATTTGTACTTCTTTGATTTACATTCTCCCTATGCACAAAAAGACATGCTTTTAAAAATAAAATTCTACCTCATTTGAAGTGGAATGAGTGAATCAGCACATTCCATTTTTCTCTTTCTGCAGGGATTATACCCCAGCTTTTCTCCCGCCTGAATCACCCAGAAGTGTACGTTCGTCAGAGCATTTGCAACTTACTGTGTCGAGTTGCTCAGGATTCTCCTCATCTCATCCTCTATCCTGCAATAGTGGGAACTATTTCACTTAGCAGTGAGTCCCAGACTTCAGGTATGGAGAAAAGAAAAAGTGTTCAAATAAAGTTTAGCTAATATATTTTTATATACTGGATAAAATGATACTGAGGTGGTTTTTGTTTTCTCAGTAACTCTGATACTTTGTCTTAAGAATATTTTTATTATGGCACTTCACTGATACCCTTAATCTGATTTACCAGATTTTTCAATTTTGCATATTTTTCGTATGCTTCACCAGTACTTAGTGGAGACCTGATTCTAAATAAACCATGGAGTGATATATCTTACCAGAGCTAATATTTTATTGTCTGGTTTTTAATTTAGGAAACAAGTTGCCTTCTGCCATCCCTACTTTGCTAGGTAATATTCAAGGAGAAGAATTGTTGGGTGGTGAATGTGATGGAGGGAGCACTCCAGCTTCCCAGGAAAGTAGTAAAGATGATACAAAAGCTGGATTAAATGAAGATCAAGCAATGATGCAAGATTGCTACAGCAAAATTGTGGAGAAACTCTCTGCTGCAAATCCAACAATGGTATTGCAGGTAAATAATCCAAACGTATGTGACTTGAACTACAAATATGTCATTTGTGTATCCTGGGTGTTGGCCTTTGAAAGTTCGGTGTGTCCTTGCTGTTAGGCTGTCATCTCTTTTCAACTTGTTCATGTACAAAAACAAGTCCCAGTGCTAGCTGTTGTAAAAGCAGTGAACCTCACTTCACACAGGTTCAGATGCTTGTGGCTGAGCTGCGCAGAGTCACGGTCCTCTGGGACGAGCTGTGGTTGGGAGTTCTACTGCAGCAGCACATGTACGTCCTCAGACGGATTCAGCAGCTGGAAGATGAAGTCAAGAGGGTCCAAAACAACAACACTTTACGGAAGTATGTCTCTGTTATGATTGTCACTTGTATTGTTAAAAAATGATTCTTTCTGGGGAACCGCACAGTCAGACGGGTCAACGGCGGCGTTGCTCCTGAATTTGTACTATCCCAGCTGCTGCTTTTTGAGCCTGGGACCTTATTTCAGGAACATTTTATGCTACAGCTAGTACTGCAGTCAGATGAGAGAAACAGTCTGCCTGTGCGTCCATGTTGTGATTTCTTTAGGAATAATGTGTTAGAACCCAGTGTATATTGAATTGTGGTTGATGAGATCCTATAGCTCTCCATTTCCAAGTCAGATGAAATGAGTACAAGCATGTTGAAGGGTGTAATCTATCTGAAGATAACTGTAAATGCAGATATTTGGAGCAAACAGAATGTCTTAATCTGCTTTTAGTTTTCAGTGTTGAGCAAGTCTGTCTTTTTCCCTCACCTGGGTTCTCCTGTGACTAGAATAGTGGAAGAGCAGATCCATTCACTGGCACTTGGCTAAACTTAAGAATGCCTCTTGTATTCTGTAGTCAGGACTGACATGGAATGGGTGGGAGAATAGAATGATCTGAAGCTCTCTCCCCCTTCTTTATAGTGTGGTGCATTCTCAAGAGGCAGTAGTAAAAAGGTCCTTTATTAAATGAAATCAGTTGCTTAAAGTAATTTCTGCTCAGAGCTTCTAATCAGGGTTTCTGGTGGTGAGCAGTGCATTTCAAATGTTCTTTTAAAAAAAAAGTATGGTTCAGAGGAACATGTATTCAGTGTGGAATTAAGTACTCTTCATTTTAATCTGATCTTAACTGAAGACCTCATTTTAGAGAAGTAATAATTTTTGTGAGTTCTTCAATGTCTCATTTGTTGTTTAATGCTCTGATTGTGAGGTAACTTGGTTTTATGGCATTAAGAGGAAGTTGTTGTGTGTTTTTTGTACCAGAGAGGAGAAAATAGCAATCATGCGTGAGAAGCACACAGCTCTGATGAAGCCCATTGTGTTTGCTTTGGAACACGTGAGGAGCATCACTGCAGCTCCTGCAGAGACTCCTCATGAGAAATGGTTTCAGGATAACTATGGAGATGCAATTGAAAATGCGCTAGAGAAACTTAAGAATCCTTTGAATCCTGCTAAACCTGGAAGCAGCTGGCTCCCATTTAAAGAGGTATCACATACAAGATGAAGAGTATGATGTAGAGACACTTGCTGCTCTTGCTGCACCATGTACTTGACCATTTCCTTCTCTTGCTGTTCTCTTGCCGTGTCAGAATTGCAGCCTGAAACTTCGTCTGCTCAGCAGTCAGCACAGGCACACTGGGCACTAAAGCACTGTGATTTTTGCCTCTAGCCAGTCCTGCTGGTTGTTTGTTATTGTATTTCTATCCACTGAAATTATTTTACATTTTTCAAATCTTGCATCTTCTGCTATCTGGGATGCTGTCAGCTTTGGGAGCAGAGGGCTTTATTTCTTTTAAATACTGTCCTTCTGAAACTCTGGTATTTGAGTTTAGTGGCTTTAAATTTTAACAAGATGATTGTCTGTTTACCTAAGCGTAGTCCTTGGGCTGTGCAGCAACCTTCAGATGATAACCCTTCCCAGGGGTACTTTGTCAATTATGTCATCTTCTCTTAGTTTTTTGTGAGAAACAAAATATTCACTCGGCTATCCAGAGCCATCCTGGTGTTTTTAAAAGTCTTGCTGAACAGAACCAAGGCTTTACATGCAAATAGACCTTTTTTCCTTGTAGTTCGTCTTCTGCTTTGCAGAACAAACAAGCATTCAGATACATAAACAAGAGGTTGCTGAGTGCTGCTGCCTTTAACCACAGCTCAAATACTCATAAACACAAGAGCAAACCTCTTGAGGAGCATGATTTGTTGTGGCTTTAGTGCTTGTCACTGCACAGGGTGTATTTGCTGCATAAATGATGTTGTTTAGTTTTTGTAATCTTCATCCTGAACTGTATCTGGATTAGCAGCATGGCAAGGGTGGAAAGGAGTTCAGGAAAAATATTTGTTTTCTGGAAAATGACCGCCCTTAAGTCCGGGTTGATGGTGTTTTTGTTTCTTAATGCTAACTGTTAAGGTGAACGTCAACCTAAAAGAAAAAATTGTCTTTGGAATAGGTAATGCTGAGTTTGCAGCAAAGAGCACAGAAACGGGCCAGTTACCTCTTGCGACTTGAAGAAATCAGTCCTTGGTTGGCTGCCATGATGAACACTGAAATAGCACTTCCTGGAGAGGTGTCCACCAGGGACACAGTCACCATCCACAGTGTGGGCAGCACCATCACCATCCTGCCCACCAAAACCAAGCCTAAAAAGCTGCTTTTCCTGGGTTCGGATGGGAAGAACTATCCCTACCTGTTCAAAGGTAAGTAATTGCATTTTTCTCTTACCAGGTACTGTCATTTGTTATAAATTAGACTGTACTAAAGTTAGGAAGAGTGCACGATGCAACTTTAGTTTTATTTGCCTGAATAATACAGAGAAAGAGGAGTTAGAGCAAATGCTTCACTCTTCCCTACCTCCCACTTCACCATACATTTTTCAAGGAATTTTGCCTTGTGAAACTGTAAGTCAAATCCCTTCTTTGCAAGGCTTTCATCAGAAGCAATGCTCTGCTTGCATATTGATAGGATTAGTTGGATGCAGTTTTCCAGAAGCTTAAGGCAGCCCCTAAAAGAGAACTTTAGGGGCTTCTTAGCCCTTCTCTAAGTCCCCTTTAGAGACTTCTTGCTTTCCCTGAAAGACTTCTTGGTTATGTACTAACTATTCTGTGTACTGCTCCCACAGCAAGCTGGCATAAACTGGTAGGTAAATGCCACATAAACACTTTGGTTTATGGTTTAGGCTGAACAACTCATGCTTAATCTACACATTATAAAGATATTCAGAGTTTGAAATGTAGTAGGTTTAAAAAACTGCGGAATTTTGGGCTTTAAGAGAAATTTTTTTTGTTTCATCTAGAAGCTAAATTTTAAACCAATTTACCGCAGGTTTGGAGGACTTGCATCTGGATGAAAGAATCATGCAGTTCTTGTCCATCGTGAACACCATGTTTGCCACGATCAACCGTCAGGAGACGCCGCGCTTCCACGCGAGGCACTACTCGGTGACGCCGCTGGGCACGCGCTCGGGCCTCATCCAGTGGGTGGATGGAGCCACGCCTCTGTTCGGGCTCTACAAGCGCTGGCAGCAGCGGGAAGCTGCTCTGCAGGCACAGAAGGTAACGGCTCCGTTCTGTGCCGAGCACAGCGACTCAGGAATGCTTGTTTTGATTCGCTTTGTGATTCTACGTCACGCGGTCTTACAAGGGTTGTGTGTTGTTCATAACGATGCAGGAAGGTTCTGTGTGTTCCTGTGTCCTGGGACTTCACCAGAAGTCATTAAAATTGCAGTATGTAACATAAAAATGCTGTTCTGGCGTGATAACTCAAGAGAACTGTTTTCTACAAATAGAATTAACCTTGGTTGAAATGGTTTTAGTTCCCTATCTTGTTTACTTGTTCTCATTTCATCCTAAATACAGTTTTTGCAGTTATATTTATGAGATCTACTTTGAGAGTAGAATTAGGCCAAAACAATGTGTTTTCAGTTTATTTAGATCTTAACTACTGAATTTTGAAAGCATTCTCTGAGCTGCAGAAGTCATGCTCAGTAGAGGCGTTGATTTCGTATTTCATTCTCACCAAAACTGAATATGGGATATGTTTCTGTGGTAATACATCCACTACCATTTTTATCTCTTCTAGGCTCAGGACTCTTACCAGACCCCTCAGAATCCTGGAATAGTTCCTAGACCCAGTGAACTTTACTACAGTAAAATTGGACCTGCTTTAAAGGCAGTTGGGCTTAGCCTTGACGTGTCACGTCGTGACTGGCCCTTGAATGTCATGAGGGCTGTTCTGGAAGAACTGATGGAAGCAACTCCCCCGAATCTCCTCGCTAAGGAGCTCTGGTCATCCTGTACCACACCAGATGAGTGGTGGAGAGTTACACAGGTGAGTTATAACAACTGTATTTTACATATGAGAGGCTGTGGTTTTAATGGGATGAGGGGCAACAAATGCCTGAGGTGTGATACTTGTGAGTTTGGAGAGCTAGTGCTGCTGTGAGTTTGATGAAATGTTGGTAATTGTGCCATTTGGAATTAAAACATGGGTATAGATCAGATAAGTCTACATTATTATTCTAGAATTATCAGCCTAAGAAATGAAAACCCTTGTAAGATACCATCAAACAACAAATAGAAAACTGCTTGGAATAAGTTGGGTTTGATTTGTTTTACACTTACACGTAAAATAATGTTTTAAGATGGTAGTCAGTCCAATGTGTTGGCAGAGGATTCCCACAAATAATTTTTTCCTGAAACTCTCTTTTAAGTCGTATGCAAGATCCACTGCAGTTATGTCCATGGTTGGCTACATCATTGGTCTTGGAGACAGACATCTGGATAATGTTCTTATAGATATGACTACAGGAGAAGTTGTCCACATAGATTATAATGTTTGCTTTGAAAAAGGTAATTTAAAAAATGTTCTATGTTATTCAAATAAAAGGTTTCCTTAATTGGTAATTAAAAGAAACAACTTAATTTTTTATGTTAAAGGGAAGAGCCTTAGGGTCCCAGAGAAGGTTCCGTTCCGGATGACGCACAACATCGAAACAGCGCTGGGAGTGACAGGAGTGGAAGGGGTGTTCAGGCTTTCTTGTGAGCAGGTATGGTAGGGGGTGTGAAAACTGAGGGCCATCACTGGCCAAAAACTCTCCTAGAACTTTCCTATTTTACATTCTGCTGCTGCTTTATAGAGCCTTCACCTTTCTGCTGTGATTTTAATTGGACTTACTTTAGCTATATCCTGTGGTATGTATTTAAGAAACCTGAGGTTGTCTGATAAATGCACATGCAAGTAGTGGTGCAACTAAAATTTAGGGTGGAAGGGGGACTTCTAGATTAAAATGTTACGTTTTTCCTGATTTTTTTTTTTTTCTGATGTTTTGCTTTCCCTCTTCCTTTGGGACTCATCCTGTATAAACATGACAGATATGTTTTTAAAAAGAAAAATGCTCTGAAGAAGGGAGATTTTTCCTCCCTAAGTGTCTGTGACTCGTGCACAGAGTTTGTGTGGAAGGCTAGAATGCAGTCTTGGCTTTGTGATGTTCCTACAGGCTTAGCTGCACTTGTAGGCACTGTGGTGTTCTTCCTGTCTCTGTAGTGGTTTGGGATACGTTATGGATTTCTGTAGTTGCTCAAGTACAGTGTTTTGCATCTAAGTTTCCACTGTTCTACAAGGATGCTGCAGAATCAGAGTGAGTCTGTTTAAAATACGATGCAGGTCCTTCACATAATGCGGCGTGGGAGAGAGACTCTGCTCACACTGCTGGAGGCTTTTGTTTATGACCCACTGGTGGACTGGACAGCTGGAGGCGAGGCAGGGTTTGCTGGAGCTGTCTATGGTGGTGGTGGCCAGCAGGCTGAAAACAAACAGAGCAAAAGGGAAATGGAAAGGGATATCACACGGAGTCTCTTTTCCTCGAGGGTGGCTGAGATAAAGGTGAGTTTACCACAATAATATTCCATTTTTTAACCAAAGTCGGCTCTGTGCTTTCATTTCGTTTATTTGCATTTTGGGGATGGGGGAAGATAGGGTCATTTGTTAGCAATAGTTCACGAGTTTTATTACGATAAATTGAGTTTGTATGAAGGGAAGTGTTTATATTGAACTTGCAAATACTTGATTTTTGGTTTCTGCATGCTTAATTCTAAAATGTGTTTTAGTGCCTTGCTTGAATTTGGGCTAGGAGAATAAAAACAGATGTTTAGAGAGCAGTCTAAATAAAGAATGTCTGTTAAGATTTGGCCCTTGTAGCACTGGAAGCAGTGCTAATGGATGGGATTGCCAAAGGGTTAAGTTCTGCCATATCATATTTCTATTACCAGTTTGAATTAAGTCCAGCTCATTAACATCTGTGTCTTGATTGCAGGTCAACTGGTTTAAGAACAGAGATGAAATGCTCGCTGTGCTGCCAAAACTGGACAGTAGTTTGGAAGAGTATCTGAACCTGCAAGAGCAGTTAACGGATGTAGAAAAGCTGCAAGGAAAACTACTGGAAGAAATAGAATTCCTGGAAGGTGCAGAAGGAGTGGATCATCCCTCCCACACGCTTCAGCACAGGTACAGAGGAGCCAGGAATTCTGCCAGGAGTCTCACAGTTCAGTACAGTTGGTGTTTTAGCAGTGTACTTATGGATTAAATGTTAGAAATCTGTATATTGAGTGAACAGCTGGGTAAAAGCTATTCTTGCAGTAAGCAGGTCACTCCTTGTACAGAACTACTGAAACCTTTTCCTACTGAATAATCTTATTTATGTCCTCCACCTTATGCTCCATCAATATAACCTGTGCTAGTCCAAGTTCCACACTTGACCCTCAAGGCAAGAGAGGGAATGTTCTGAGTGTGGTGTCCCATCATGATAATCCACATAAGGGAACTATTGATAAATAGCACAAAAATCTTTTCACCTAAGTTTCTAATTCTTCAAGTCATTTTTGAAGGTTATGTGAAATTGATCAAGTATTTCAGAATTGCTTGAATATGCACAGGCATTAATTGTTTTGTAGGAAGACAGAATTAATTAATAATGCAACGTTGTTAGTTTTATGTAATTGGTGAGAACGTGTTCATTTTCTGGTTACCACGGTTGTGGTGTTCAATATGGTTCTGTATTCTATAGTGTTAAGTATTTCTTTTCTTGTAGTACTTACTTGATTCTGTGGCTTCAATAATTCAGGTATTCTGAGCACACCCAGTTGCAGTCTCAACAAAGAGCTGTCCAGGAAGCCATCCAGGTGAAGCTGAATGAGTTTGAGCAGTGGATAACGCATTACCAAACTGCCTTCAGTAATTTAGAGGCAACGCAACTTGCAAGTCTGCTCCAAGAAATTAGCACACAAATGGACCTAGGTACAAAATAGTATTTCTGGGGGTGGTTTTAATGGTTTGAGAATAACTTGAGTTTAATATCAGGAGGTATTATGAGTATCCTCTAATTTAAGTCAGTGATCTGTATGTAATAAATTAAAAGAAAGGGGCTTCTTCAAAGGGTGATTTAGAGGACTTGAAGGTTTCAGTGCCAAGCTGTCTGAAGGAACTTGTCTGTCTTATTCTACCTGGGCGTGAGAT
Source organism: Gymnorhina tibicen (assembly GCA_013399875.1). Classification (NCBI taxonomy): domain Eukaryota; kingdom Metazoa; phylum Chordata; class Aves; order Passeriformes; family Artamidae; genus Gymnorhina; species Gymnorhina tibicen. The sequence continues at coordinate 493,705 of VXAZ01010260.1, forward strand.
TCTCTTACCTTGTGCTCGAAATTCTCAGTATGAGTTCTCTATGCTTCCTTTATCATAAGTGAAAGAATATTTTTGAAAAGGTGTTAATGCTCAGTCTTTGTTTGTCTGCTTCAGCGACGTCTTTATTTTTAATCTTTTTCTTAAAAGGTCCTCCAAGTTATGTCCCAGCAACAGCATTTCTGCAAAATGCAGGCCAGGCACATCTGATCAGTCAGTGTGAACAACTGGAAGGAGAAGTTGGTGCTCTTCTGCAGCAGAGAAGATCCGTGCTACGTGGTTGCCTGGAACAATTGCACAACTATGCAACAGTAGCTCTGCAGTATCCCAAAGCTGTGTTTCAGAAGCACCGAATAGAGCAGTGGAAAACCTGGATGGAAGAACTCATTTGTAACATGACAATAGAGCGTTGTCAGGATATCTTTAGGAAGTAAGTTGACAGAGTAACGAATTGTTCAAAGAACGTAATTTTTAAGCTACTACCCTCATTTTATCATTAAAATAGATACTTTTGCAAGGACCTATTGAATTAGAAAGCAAACCAAGATTGAGTTGTAATTTCATAAATTTGGAGTAAATATGAAAAACTGCTTTAAAAATACCGTTCCAGAGTTTATTCTGTGTACTTCAACATGAAAATCAAGTAACATTGCCCTGTAATGACCAAATGAAGGATTCATGTTTGTGGATTCAGGGTAGTGATATTTCAGGTTTTAGAAACTTCTAGTATTTAAAAATCAATTAAGGAAAGATTTATTTTTTTAATCTAGTAGATTTTCAAGCAGTTTCTGGTTCTTTTTTTTCTTCTAAATTCAGGCTGTTTCAGCATTATTATGGCTTGTCTTAGATTGTATTCAAGATGAAGATCTACTTACATTCAAACATTTACTCTGAAACCTGTTTCCTTCCTTTTTGTCTTCTATTCATTCTTTGCCTCAAGGACAATTGACAAAAGTTCTTGCAAATAGGTGTGAAATATGGTGCATTCCAGGGCTTTATAAAAGCATCTTTAGGGTAGCCATCAACTGCTTGTTGATAAGGGTTAGGTGACACAGGAATGGTTCGAACACCGGTGTTTTTCCTACCTCCAGAGCAGAATGCAGTTTGTTACCCCCCGAGAAGGGAAGTTTAGTCACTGTGCTGTTCCGTGGCAGGTACGAAATGCAGTACGCTCCGCAGCCCCCTCCGAGCGTGTGCCAGTTCATCACGGCCACGGAGATGACGCTGCAGCGCTACGCGGCCGACATCAACAGCCGCCTCATCCGGCAGGTGGAGCGGCTGAAGCAGGAGGCGGTCACCGTGCCCGTGTGCGAGGAGCAGCTCAAGGAGATCGAGCGCTGCATCAAAGTGTTCCTGCACGAGAACGGCGAGGAGGGCTCGCTGAGCTTGGCCAGCGTCATCATCTCCGCTCTGTGCGCGCTGACCAGGTGAGTTCCCTCCTGAGAAATCCCGCCTGAGCTCGCGTTGGAGCCCGCGTCACGGGAGCAGTGGAGTGATGTAATTAAGCGAAGGGTGCAGCAGCAGGCACGGTGTCTAAGTGTCTCAATTCATCTAGGCGAAACCTGATGATGGAAGGTGCGGCGTCGAGTGCTGGAGAGCAGCTGGTTGATTTGACTTCCAGAGATGGAGCCTGGTTCCTGGAGGAGCTTTGCAGCATGAGTGGGAATGTCACGTGCCTTGTGCAGCTGCTGAAGCAGTGTCACCTTGTACCGCAGGACTTAGATATTCCAAACCCCATGGAAGCGTCAGAAGCTGTTCACTTAGCCAATGGAGTGTACATCTCACTTCAGGTGACTCTTTTATGATACTTCTTGCCCCCATCCTTCAAGGCTTCAGCTAAGTCATTCTTAATAGATTCCTCCTTAATGGGCTAAATGTTTATGATGCTGCTGAGATTTTTTTCATAAGTCTTGCTCTCGATTGTTGATTTCTTCAAAGTTAATAGAAGAGTAGACTTTGGACTCTTGGCTGACCACCATCATGTTGTATTTTAGATAATGTCTGCTGCATGGTGGTGTAGTACTAAAATGACAAAAGATGTTGCATGTGATATTTTTGAGAGGGAAAAATCTCTTATTTTTTCTTGCATACTTCCCAACAGGAATTGAACTCAAACTTCCGACAGATCATTTTCCCTGAAGCACTTAGATGCCTAATGAAAGGAGAGTATACTTTAGAGAGTATGCTCCATGAATTGGATAATCTTATAGAGCAAACAACTGATGGAGTGCCTTTGCAAACGTTGGTTGAATCTCTTCAAGCCTACTTACGAAATGCTGCTATGGGTATAGAGGAGGAGACACATACTCATTACATTGATGTTGCAAGGTAAATCACCTATTTTTTTCAGTTCAGGTGTGAGAGAGCGAAGACTGAAGAACATTAGTTTGTCTAAAGTTATTTTTTGTTTGATATACAGGCTTTTCTTGCCCAAGAATACCCTTAGGCAGAGTGCAGGCTCTAAAGTGCACACTCTTTCCCTCTCTGCGTGTTTGTGTGTTTATCCATGTGCATACACAGAAATAGGTGCTGTGGCAATTTACACTTACATCTGCCTGAAGCTGACTTTTGGTAGTCATCTTTTTCCAAAATATGCAGTTGTGATTTTGTATTTGAAGTTAAAGGATGCTAAAATAGGAACTAGTTCATTAGTTTGTGGGAGGAACCTGTGAAAGGGAGAGCTTGTAACCATGGCACTCTTCATCAGGAGGTTTGATGAGCAGCTTTTGCTTAATGAGTCAGTGACATGATTAAAAAGCCAAAATGAAACAAAAAACCCCAACCAAACAAAGATTTGTGCATCTTGTAATGTGGGACAGTGTCTTTCTGGGTAAGTGCTTGGTACACAACTAAGCCAATTCAAAATCTTCGAGTGGGGTTTCCCTTGGGCCAGTTGTGGTGGCTCCATGAGTGGTACAGGGAAGGCTGCTGTACCTGTTGAAAACAATTTACTTCTTTTCTCTTAGATTAGTTTTCCTCCTGGTTTGCCCACTGACAAGCCTGCTCAGCCTGCTGGTTGAAAGTCAAAAGTCACATAAGGGAAGGAGGTGATAAAACCACCCTTCAGGAGCAACCAGCTCTTAAAATTGTCTCAGCCATAACCTGAGACCTCATCCTCCACCTTTTCACTCACGCTCCTGGCAGTTATAAATGTGTGTGTTGTAAAACCAGTGCTTGCTTTTCAAGAATGAAAGGTGATATTTACATCACTAACTATTCATAACTTTATCATGCTCACAGAGAGTAGAGTTTTTGTCTTCTACCTGTATTTTAAGTTAGCTTTGTAGCTGGTCATTTAGTACAGCCCTGTTTTATTTGGTATCCTTCGCTGTTCTTGTGAGACCAATGTTGGGACTCACGTGAAAATGGGGCAGCGACGGTGGGAAAAGCCTGCAAAGATTTCACCTCGTCCAGATGCAACTTAATTCCAGTCTGTCTGTGGAACCAGCTTAAGGAAATTCTATTTCTTGTGGACTATCAAAACCATGTAAATTTTCTTTCTTTTTTTCCTTGTAAGAGTACTTCATGCTCAGTATGGTGAACTGATTCAGCCACGAAATGGTTCAGTTGATGAAACTCCCAAAATGTCAGCTGGTCAGATGCTTTTGGTAGCTTTTGATGGAATGTTTGCTCAAGTGGAAACTGCATTTGGTTTATTGATTGAAAAGGTATGGATTTGTTCTTTTTGGAGTGCTGTTTGAGTCAGAATTAGGAAACTTTCAAAAAAACCAAACTAATTAATTTCCTTTACATTGCTCAGCTAAACAAGATGGAGATACCTCTTGCTTGGCGTAAGATTGACATAATTAGGGAAGCCCGCAGCACCCAAGTTAACTTCTTTGATGATGACAATAATCGGCAAGTTCTGGAGGAAATTTTCTTTCTGAAGAGACTGCAAACAATTAAAGAATTTTTCAGGCTGTGTGGTACCTTTTCTAAAACACTGTCAGGTAAATAAGCATTATCAAATATTCAGTGTGCCTTTATCCCGTTCCCATCCTGTTCAGAAGAACATAAAATGGTCACTTTTGCTGTAACTTACCCTTGATATATGGTAAGGAAGCAGAAATTAAAAATTAATTCCTGTGCTTTTGCTGTGTTTGTAAGTCGGATATTACTTTTCTGGATGCATCAAATGCTGTGTTTATAACAAAAATACTATTTCTTTCCCTTTAAAAGGAATCAGTTCACTTGAAGACCAGAATGCAGTAAATGGACCTGTTCAAATTGTCAATGTGAAAGCCCTTTACAGGAACTCTTGTTTTAGTGAGGATCAAATGGCCAAGCCAATTAAGGCTTTCACAGCAGACTTTGTGAGGCAGCTTTTAATTGGCCTTCCAAATCAAGCTTTGGGCCTGACCTTGTGCAGTTTCATCAGCGCTCTGGGTGTCGATATCATTGCTCAGGTAGAGGCTAAAGACTTTGGAGCAGAAAGCAAGGTTTCTGTGGATGACCTGTGCAAGAAAGCTGTGGAGCACAACATCCAGATCGGCAAGTTCTCGCAGCTGGTGATGAACAGGGCCACGGTCCTGGCCAGCTCCTACGACACGGCGTGGAAGAAGCACGACCTGGTGCGCAGGCTGGAAACCAGCATCTCCTCGTGCAAGACCAGCCTGCAGAGAGTGCAGCTGCACATCGCCATGTTCCAGGTGAGAGCCCGGCACGGGCTGGGGCTGGCCAAAGCGAGCCTGAGTGGCAGTGTCTGAGCGCAGCAAACGTGGTGTTTTGAGTAAGTTCTAAGGTATTTTAATGGACTCATAAAGTATTTTGGTTTTAATTATGCTGTAAATGTATAAGGAAACAGTGTTATTGCTATTTCTTTTTTTGAAGACTGGCTGCTTTACAAGAAGCAAATTTGGCAACGTATAAATTTTTTTGAATCAATACATGTAATTTTTTTCAATAGCCATTAAGTCATTTTTTGGAAAACAGTTTGTTCACTGACTTTCTTACCAGCAGTGCTGTCCCGTTCTCCCCCTTTTTTTCAAACAGATAATGACTTTAAGGGAGGAGATGGCTTAGGACAGAGGGTATGAGTTGCTGAATGTCATCTTGTACCTTTCCTTCAAGGTTTTAATGCATTAGTTGTCTCCTTGCTCCACTCTTTGCTTCATTAAAAAATACAAATAGCAGCAGTATCAGTCCTGAAAAATGCTCTTCTGAGGTTTTAGATAAATGCCATTGTGTACCTTTTACACTGGTATCCAGTTGTGTTGTACTATCAGTGATCTTCATTTTATAGTGATTTGTAGGTTTAGGGATAAGGCTTTCTCCATGTCTGTGAACCATTTCATAGACTGGTAAGCAAAATTGTCTTGGTTTTAATGCCTCACAAGTGAATTGTTTCTGAATATTGATGGCTTTTCCTTTAGATCAAAAAAATGTGTGTAAATCACTTCTAGTAAATTGATGGACTGATTAATGGTATAACCATCCAAGCCAGCACATTAGTTTGCAACTACTTGTATGATTTAACACTCTCGAGTGGTTCAGAGCTTGGAGCTGTGCTGGCACCTCTGACACACAGCCCTTCCTTGTAAAGTGTACCAGAGCGCTGCTTTCTGTGAGGCAAAGTATTTTGTGCTGAGCAGTATTGATACTCGACTGTTGCTGTTCCTTTGTTAAAGTGGCAGCACGAAGATCTCCTCATCAGTCGCCCCCAGGCTATTTCTGTCACTCCTCCACCTCGCTCTGCAATTTTAGCCAGCATGAAAAAGAAACTTCACACCCTCAGCCAGATTGAAGCTTCCATTGCAACGGTGCAGGTACGACTGTGCTGGGGAGGGTTGTTCAGCAGCATGCTGAGCTGTGACTGCACAAACTGCAAACTCATCTGCCACCTTCGTTCTGTCGTCTGGCTTGCTGTCGCACACAAATGTGGGGGTGTTGTCACTGATCTCTTCCAGTCTCTCTGATGGATACTGTTACGTTGTTTGATTTTGCTGTCTCATCCAAAATGCCCTCTTTGGAATAGCAGTAAATCTCTTTGGAGAAAAATACAAATCTGTGAAAGTACCTTTCTTTCTGAAGGCTGGTAATGCTCCTTTTCTTTAAGTTTGTCTGCCTTAGATCATCCTTACTATCATTTTTGCTGCTAAATGTCAGAAGTTTCCTTTGTAGATCTGGGCACATTAAGTACTCTGTGTGTTAGGGTTTGTGTGCTGTGGCTTGGCTCATTACTTTAGATTTCTTTGGTGCCAGTAATATGGAATGTTTAATTATTTGTTAAATACTGCTTAGCTTCCTGAATTTTAATTTCCTTTTTTTAGTTGTAAAGATACTGTTTATAATAATTTCTTGAATTATTTGCAAAATAATGGAGGACTCCTATGATGTTATATAATTCTTTGTCTAGAAATAGGATTACTTTTGGGGTTTTTTTTGTGAGTTAAAATTTAGACAGGTAGACTTTCTATAACAATCAAATCCGGTTGTGATGTGTACTGGAAATAACCTTTTAAACAGCATAAACTAATCTTTGTCAATCATGAATACCACAGTATTTTACATATATGGGCATAAGAATGTGTCTGCATGTGTTACATGTGCATAATTTGTTTAAAGTCAGGCTTAGAATGGTGTCTATCAGTATGAATCATCTATGGGTTTTTTTCTTCCCCAATGCAGGAGAAACTAGCAGCACTTGAAGCAAGTATTGAGCAGCGTTTAAAATGGGCAGGAGGTGCTAATCCTGCACTGGCCCCAGTCTTGCAAGATTTTGATGCCACTATTGCTGAAAGAAGAAACCTTGTACTGAAAGAAAGTCAAAGAGCAAGTCAGGTACTACAGATAAGTACAGTACTCTTGACTCCATAAGTGTGTTCACTCTTCATTTCCTCCTCGAGGTTTATGTAGAAGATATTTTTCTGCTCTGCATCTACAGAGCAAACATAGATAACCAAACACTTCTGGGAATCCCACTTGAAAGCAATAGGAATACTCTTTGTGAGAATTGCTGCGGGGTGGGATGACCCTGGGATGATACTGCTACTGTAACGGAGCAGTATCTGTGTGTTTAAATTCTCACTTCAAAGGACAGGAAAGAAAATGCTGTTTGTCTAATAGACAGTTGAAGTGGAATAATTTTTCTCACTCTTGCTTTGATTTTCAGGTCACTTTCCTTTGCAGTAATATCATTCATTTTGAAAGCTTACGTACAAGAACAGCAGAAGCCTTAAATCTTGATGCTGCACTGTTTGAACTCCTCAAACGCTGTCAGCAAATGTGCTCCTTTGCATCCCAGTTCAACAGCTCCGTGTCGGACCTGGAGCTTCGCCTGCTGCAGAGAGTGGTAAGCAAAGGGCCAAGCAAAACATGGAAGGTCTCAGAATCACTGCAGGGAGCTCTCAGTTCTGTCCTCCATTCTCAGTTAGTGTTATGGATACCTTCAGATGGAGTGTGGCTACAGAGTTGATGCTGTCAGCTGCTAAACACTTGGCAGTGCTGTCTACACAGTAAGTGACTTTCACCTCTGGGTACAGATAAAGAAATGTTTCTGTTACTTTTAGGGTACTGGTCTTGAACATCCTATTGGCAGCTCTGAATGGCTTCACTCAGCTCACAAGCAGTTGACCCAGGAGATATCTACACAGAGAACAGTACAAGCAGAAAGAGAACAGCAAATAGAAACAGTTTGTGAAACAATTCAGAATCTGGTGGATAGTATTAAAACTGTGCTCACGGGTCATAACAGACAACTTGGAGATGTGAAACATCTACTGAAAGCTATGGCAAAGGTATGCCTGAAACATCCTTAAATTTATTCCTCAAGCCTATGTCAGTACAGTTAAAGAAAAATACCAGTTGTAGCTTTGTGCTTTGTAAAGTATGTAGAAACAGTAAAATGTGTTTGTGTATGTGGAGTTGAAGACACAAAGTTCACGTTTAAGAATTCATAAAGCTTTCTAGCATTAGTCTTAGCAGGCTTTGGTTGAACTGAACTTTTTCTCTCTCTTGGCCATTGAAACACTGTTTCTAAGTCCTCTAGGTTCTTATTCAGTAAAAAAGTTTATAATTTTAAAATTTATTTTCTTGATACGTAACTTCTGAAAATTCAAATGACAAACTGAGGGGCTGAAAGGGCTAAGAAATACTCAACTTTATTCTCTTAGCCAAAATCTAGCAGTTGACCTTTCTGCACATCTTGGTTACAGGATGAAGAAGCGGCTTTGGCGGATGGTGAAGATGTTCCCTATGAGAATAGTGTTAGGCAGTTCCTGGGTGAATATAAATCGTGGCAAGATAATATTCAGACAGTTCTGTTTACATTAGTTCAGGTTATGGGTCAAGTCCGCAGTCAGGAACATGTTGAAATGCTGCAGGAAATAACTCCCACCTTGAAAGAACTAAAAACACAGAGCCAAAGGTAAGAAAGTTACCTCGTCTCAGGTGAGAAAAGGCATTTTGCATAACCTTTCATGCAGCAGGAACACATCATGGGGCACATACTTGATGATTGTATTAGAACTCAGAAATATTTTTGCAAAATTTTGAATTAATTTAATTTTCAAGTTTTCAGTAAGTCAAGCAGTTGTATGAACATTTATCAACTCCATTATGTTTCCCAGTGTCTACAATAATCTGGTGGGGTTTGCATCACCCTTAGTCACGGATACAGCAAATGAATGCTCCAGCCCAACTTCAGCTGCTACATATCAGCCAACCTTTGCTGCAGGTAATGCTGTCAAAAGTACAAACATGAAACCACCAGGAAATGATATTAGGGAGGGGGTCATAGCTCTTAACGTATTTTGAAATGCAGACAATTTCTATAAGATGATAAAAGCCTATGCAATTTAAGTAATTCATCATACCATGACTGCTTGAGCATAGCCTTTGAGATCTGCACTCATCCCACAACACCCAGAATACATAGAAAGCATTGTCTTGTGTATCAACTGAACTGTGCTTTCTGTTGAAATGAGTGTTAAAATTTATGGTGACTTAGGAATTAATCCAGAAACCCTACAAAAGCATTCACGTCTGCAAAGTTTTCAGTACTTTAAAAACATGAATAACATTTCTCATGAGAAATCCTTTCCATTTAAAGGATTACTCTGCTGTCAATATTTGGACTAGGTGCAGGTTTATAATTTCTATCAAGAACAATAATTGCCTTTCATAACTGTCCTACGAATGATAGAGGTGGAGAGGCAATAAAAATTTACTTAATATAAATAAATTCTTAGCAGTGGAATAAAACTTCTTGTTTATGAAGTGAAAGAAATTAGAAAATGGAAACATTGAAAACTGGTGCAGAATTTAAAATGCAAATTTAAAGTCCATTTGTCCTGAAAAACTGATACGCATTTAACTGTGCTTTTTCTTGCCTCTATAATGTGCTATTATTTTGGAGACTTTAAGCACTTTTCAACTTTCTTTACAGCTGTACGTAGCAATACAGGGCAGAAAACTCAGCCAGAGGTGATGTCACAGAATGCAAGAAAGCTAATTCAGAAAAATCTTGCAACATCAGCAGATACTCCTCCAAACACAGTCCCAGGAACTGGCAAAAGTGTTGCTTGTAGTCCCAAAAAGACAGCCAGGGACCCTAAAACAGGAAAAGGTAAGTACAGACCTTAAAAAAACCAACAACCCTACCACTGACAGCAACAAAAAAAATACCTCAGTGGGTTTCTGTGCAGGAATGTCAAGTTGAATGAACTTTATTTTGTACCTGTAGCCGTGCAGGAGAGGAATTCCTACGCAGTTAGCGTGTGGAAGCGGGTCAAAGCCAAGTTAGAGGGCCGAGATGTGGATCCCAACAGGAGAATGTCTGTGGCTGAACAGGTGAGTTGAAACTAAAGTTCCAGTACTGGTCCTTGCTTTAAATACATGGTAATTAGCAGGCGTGTATGCTGAAGTGTGCCTTCAGGACTAAAATCCTCTTGTGAATGAGGGTTCCTTTGGGGGTGTGAGCTATTCCACTGCAAATCAGGGTTGCTGCTGCCTTGTATTGCTGTGTTCTTTTTTTTTTTTTTTTTTTTTTTTTTTTCATTTTTTTTTTTTTGCTGTCATATTCTTGTTTTCCATATGTGAGGTTTATGTAAAACCATGGATTAGATAAAACTGCCTTTTGTCTGTCAGTAAGCTAACATTTGTTCCACAGCTGCTGGTAGCCAGGGAGAACACGAGATCTGCACAGCTGCTCAAGGGCCAGAGCTTGCCTGTGTTCACTAACATAACACACTGGCTCCTGTCTCTGGGCAGCAGAGTCAGGGGCACGCTTGTCCACGTCTGTTTGAGGATGTTGTGGCTACTTTCAGGATAGAGGCTGTGAATGAGATGATGTGTGATCTTTTTTTGCAGTACAGCTTCCTGTTTCTTACGTGGGCTGCACAAAGTTATGTCTACGGTTACCTTAGATTTTTTTTTTCAGTGAAATATTTGCAGGTGCCATTCGACAGGAAATTCTGAGATCACTGAAACACTTCTAAAATTCTAGCTTATTTTTAATTCCTTGTTTGACCTTTTTAATAGGTTGACTTTGTGATTAAGGAAGCAACTAATCTAGATAACTTGGCTCAGCTGTATGAAGGTTGGACTGCCTGGGTATGAGTAGGGAGACAGCAGATCGGTCTGGTTCAGCGAGGTCAGACATCCACCAGAATCAACTCGGCCTCAGGCATCCGTAGCCGCACCACAGTCGGTGGTGATGCATACTGGGGCTTAATCTGAGGAAACCTAGGAAATCTCGGTGCACTGGGAAGTGAATCCTGCAGGATAGCTGCACTCAGGGATACGCTAAACACAATGGTCTGCAACCCCCACGGTCAAGGGTGAACGCTCACCGCTTGAGCAACACGGTTTGTCTTTCTGCTACGGAAGAACTGCAAACGTGTCTGGGGGTCAGCTGCAGAAAGAAATCAGGATGCTACAAACCGCAGAGTGATTTGGAACTCAATTCCACCTGACCCTGTGAACAATTCAGGAAACACCGAACCCTGTTCAAAGAAAAACAGAAAAATGGGGCCATGAAGAAATCACAGCAAGGGCAGATTTGATGCATTCAGATTCCTGTTCCTCTTGTTACGTGGCAGCAGTGCTGGTTGAGTTGACCAGTTAGTACGGGAAAAGGCTACAAAATGTAAACTTCAGAAATGGACTGAAAGCAAAGAGCTGTACATCAGATACACGCTGCATTGGAAGAACTTCTGAGATAGAAGAAAAAGCCTTTGTTCTTTTCTCCTTTTCCTCTTTCCTTTCACTCCTTCCTCCCAGCCTCTCCTTGCACACATCCCTCTTGGCTTATTCTTGTAGGTTAGGCGTACTTCCAATATACTTTTTATTTCAATCCTTCTACTTCACAGTTTAGTCAAATTAACAACTTAAATTCTGTTTGGTAAACAGTTTTTCCAAAAGCACTGAAAATATAGAACATCAATGATTACTTATGAGTTGGATGGTCAAATGCAAAATGTAATTTTGGTTATTTCAAAGTCATTTTTGTGATTCTATTATGTACAGTTTCTCAAAATTGTCACTGTGCATTTAAAAGTAATGATTCCTACAGGCATTTGATTTAATGTGCACTTCCCTCTGCTTGCAGTGTACACTTTTTTGTAATTCCAATTGTCCCTCCAATCTCATTCTACTGTGATTGCTGTAGTTTCTTTCGTACGACGTAGCTAATCCAATGTAATCTTTACCTTTTTAAAAACCAGGATAGAGTATCTAGTAGAGTTTTACATTGTTGATGACAGATAAACAATAAAGTGATGTTCTGGTGGAGGTAGAGTGATATGCTTTTTACTTCATTTTCCTAATCCTTTTAGTTCACACTTGTAAATTCTAGTGCTTCACTTCACAGGGGTATACATATAATCCAAGAAATGAAGGACTCTCAAATTTTTGTTCAACTAGATCTGTAAAGGTTTCTGCAAAGTAGTTTTCCTTTGCCATATTTCTTCTATAGATGGTTGTTCAGTAATGCATCCATAGGGTATCTTCCACCAAGGTTTTTTTTAATCAGTTTTCAAAGTGTGATTATGGTCAGAAAAGTCTCTCTAAAAATGGCATCCTCTTACTTAGATCAAGGTCCTGCTTGTCTGCTGGTTGTCTAAAAGACTTCTTGCTTCATTTTTTAAGTGGGACACCTTTAGGAAAAGGCAACTTCCTTTTCTTAGAGCAAATAAACCCCACAGAATTCGGTTACAGCTGCAGAATTGTAAAGGTGCTGATAGCTGAAGTAGAAATGCACCCTGGCGTTCTGAACCCAGATAAATTAGTGCAGCTCTGTATAAAAAGTTTCTCTTTTGTAAGCTTGGTGAATCCGTTATGCACAGTTGCTGAAAAATGTGGGAAGATCCTTAATGCCATTTTAGTCACTTTTCAGAGTAAAACCACACTTTCAATACAGCATTTTTTCTGTCAAAATCCAAGTATTAAAAGATTTGAGCCAAGCACACTACTGGCATAAAATTAATTTAATTGAAAGGGTTTGCAGCAGTTCATCTGAGTAGGAAGCTTGGCTGGTGATTTTTGGATAATGCCGGGCAAACTTCTGTTCCTTTCAGTATTTGCACTATGCTGACTGCTCTGCCTCCGCAGTAGGTCTTAGAATTCACTTTCTCCTCTGTTGCCAATTTTTTGTGGACATGCACTTTGAAGTGTAAGAGTTTTCAACAGTCATATGGCCTTCCTTGCACTCTGATTGCCTGATTACCTCTAGGGAAGTCACAGGCTTTGCATCTAACAGTACCCGTGCAGACGCATTCCACTGCCACTGCTTCCTGACCCTCTGCCCCGCGCGTCGCAGGAAAAGCTGTTGGAATGTTGCAGTGAAGAACATTCATATGCAGAACAAGACACTTGACACTGTTGGTCCTTTTCATTTTTCTCCAGTTAAAAATAACCTTATGAACAATCTGTTGGAGAAGTGTAGTGACAGGAGTGTGTTGTACCTGCTGTTTTGTTTCTTGGAAGCTGGGGGGAAGGGAGGGGGTAATGCACTCACCTGTGGCTCATGTATTATACCTCTGCCATCCAGAAATGAAACACTTGTGTGGAGATGGGTTCTTACTGCGTAATTTAATAAAGTTTTAAAAAATAAAAATGAATATGTATTTTTAATTTCCTTGCATGCAAAACTGTGTGGTTGTGAAAATTACAGGGAAGAATAAAGTGCCTGATACAAACAAATAGAAATCAAACCTCAAATTAGAGCAGGATTCTCCAGAGACTTAAATTTGCATAACTAATGCAAAGGAGACAGCTCAGATGTGCAGGAGTTAGTGGGACCGTCACTGTCCACTGGTGTGCTGATGCATTTTTCTTGGAAATGTTGACAGTGTGGGAGGTTGGTACAGTCTTGGTGAAACCTGAAATTCGGATTCTGCGCACAGGTCCTGCATAGTAAATAAGACTGCATTCGTTACATTATCGTAAAAGATGTTTCTTACAAAGACAGAAGGGTATTTCCTTTATTTTCAGTAAAACTGGTGTTAACTTTTCTCTGCAGTGAGGCACCCCTAGAATAATGCAAGTCTAGAATCACCTACATACATACAAACCAGCTGAAGCTATCGAAGTCAAACAGTTCAACTGCTGGCAGTTTTTTGCCTGCTGCTTACCTGCAGTAAATGTTAACCAAGGGACCATGCTATAAAGTAATTTCTCAAGGCCCAATTCCACACGTGTTCAGCAGTTTTGTTACCCCCTCGCAGTTCTACAGGCTCGTGGTTGAGATGCTCTTGACCCTTTGAAAATCGAGTTGCTTGTTTGCCTCTCTGCCTTCTCCCGTTGTGTAAAGCCAGGATGTGAACGTGGCTCTGCCAAATGGGTTGCTGGGATGTGTTAAACTGGAGTCATTAGTGGTGTCCTAGATTGTTTTGGTAGGATAATGGCACTGTCAGTACAACAAATTGAAAACGCAGCAGATCTATACAGTTAACAGAAGTTAGTTCCGTACTTTGTAGGGACTTTGCGGTCTGGTTTTTCTCTGCAGTTTTGCCAGTTTTGCCCTGGAGGATTAGTCTATTTAAATAGTAATGTTTTGTCTAATTTTTCAAGTGTCTGTAAAACACTCAAGTCCCCCAGATAAATTGAACATAAATCAGAGGGAAGGAGCTAGTTTTCCAAGGAACAATGAGTGAGATACCTATAAAAGCATTGGTGACTGTCAGTGCTGTCTACCCCCTGGTAAACTGATCAAATAATATTTACCCTGTTAACTGCTTTGGGTGTGAGAAACACCATATAAACATATTCCTTCAGAAATACCGGAGAGGGTGGGAGAAGTTAAAGCTCTGTTTTTCTAAATGCTGTAGTCTTTAAGGTTAATTTACTTCAATCATTCATCAATATGTTCTGTGCCTGGTACATTAGCCATTCTGTTTTAGTACATTCAAGTACTTCAGAGGTTTCTTTGCTTTCTTTTCTTTTTTTTTTTTTTTTTTTTTTTCTTCAATCTTTTTCTTAAATTAT
>VXAZ01010260.1:510553-523515 GCA_013399875.1 Gymnorhina tibicen
CTACCCGCAGCGGTGGCTGGCGAGGGCCCCGCGCTGTGTGACGCGGTTTGGCTGCCGGCGGGTTCGGTGCGGGAGCGGCTCGGGGCCCGGCGGGGCCGCGCGTGCGGCGGCTGCTGCGGGTGCAGGCCTGGGCGCGGGAGCGGCGGCTGCGCTGCTGCTCGCGGGCCGGGGCCCCCACCAGCGCTGGGCGTTACCTGGTGTGCGGCGTTACCCCGAGTGTGTCCGCCTGTCTCTGTCGGTCTGTGCCCGAGTGTCCGTGTGTGTCTGTTGGTGCGTGTGAAGCCTCCCGCTGCGGGAGCGAACGCCGCAGCGATATGGGAGAGCGGCAGGCGCTGGGTGGTCAGCTTAACTAAATGTGCCAAAACAGGCTTGAATAGTTAATAAACGGAAGGATATATATAGTTATGCCTGAACTGGTAAGCGGCTGCCGTGGGAAATGGGAAAATCGCTTTAAAAGCTTGTGTTAGGGGCAGAGGGTGGAAGCGACTGAACGCTGCGGTGCTGAGCACAGGGAACAGCTCCAAGAGCTCAGAGCTTGGAGGGAGGCTCCAGAGTTTGCGGAAAGTCCACGGAAGTGTATTGTCCTTGGTATTCTAGTGCTGTCGGAGTTCTGATTGGAATTAAGTGTAACACATAGCTGAGAGTGAAACCCGTTCTGTTACCTCTGCACAGCAGACGTGCATGTCTTCATGACTTTTCACCTCCAACTGCTCGGGCAGCAGTCGGTTCTGTTCACGGTTACCCGAGTTTTGTAATCTCTGAGATGCCATCTCCCACTGAGGGGAGACTGTTAAGCTCTGTTAAATGTGGAACGCCTCAGGTGAACTGCTTAACAAGCTGATGGCAGCACAGGAGAGGGGTAGGGAGGAATGCAGGAATCACATAGGAAGTGGAGTTTAAAGGCTGTCTTGGGCAACTTGTGGGAAAACTTGCTTTGCAGTCCAAATGTGGTCAGCTGGGTAACGTTACTGTGGATTCTGAGTCTTTATCCATCTTCCTCATGATAAGAAATTGGCGTTGGATAGCCAGCTAGAAAGCTTCAGTTTAATGTGGTAGAGTTGTCTTGGAAAATACGTTTATTTTTAAATAGTTCTCATATTACAGTCTTCCAGATGTTGACACTGAAAACTGGAGAGGCTTTAGCTAGGCTTTAAAAACCTGACTTTCTACTAATCTGGGGTAATGGGGTATGGTAAATGGGAGATTAGGGGAAAACACCTTGGCACAGTCTGGGAGGAGGTATTGTTTGGCCTATATATGCTGCTAGGATCTTGACTATTTTAAAGTATCACTGCTGCAATGTCACAACTTAGTACAAAATTCACAATATTATTACTAATTTAATTACCTAGAAAGGTTTGTGACTGGGATCTCTAATTATTGCGATGGAGTTTTTTTTTAGCTACTTAAGTGTGGTAATTAATTTGATACTCTGGTTAGTAAAAGAGTTTTCTTCTCTTGGTAGGCTGCTGAAACTGCAAGCTTGGAAGAGCACTTGCAAGGATGGGGAGAAGTGATCTTGATGACCGATAAAGTTCTTCGCTGGGAGCGAGCCTGGTTCCCTCTGGCACTGATGAGTGTTGTTTCCTTCTCTTTCCTGTAAGTACCTTCTGGAGGGAGCCTGAACATCGTTGCATCTTCGTGGCTGGTACCAAAGCTTTAAAGAAAATTAGTAGGATGTATAGAGAAGCCTAACAGAAAGGCTTTTACTCCAGGTTCTGTTTCTTAAAGTGTGTGAACTCTGTTGGAAATTAAAACACAGAAGTATTGAAAACAGGAAATACCACGAGTCACATCCTGCTCAGAGTGCTTTCTGCAAAAGCTGTTTGCCAGCAGTAGTTGCTGGGGCTTTTACTGTGCTCAGCTGAATGTTCTTCAGTGGTGCGTTCACGTTCTGCCCTCATTCTTTGTACCCTGCTTCTTAGTCAGATCTCATGATCTTCTTTGGTTTTTTTACATGCTCTATTATGTCTTTTGAGAAAGGGGAAAAGGGAAGACTGCGGGTAACTTGCAGTCAGCAGGGTGGGAGGATGTTGCCTGTCTGATTGGAGGTGCTGGAGGCACTTGGGCATGCCTCTATGTAACAGAGTAGTCAAGATGACCTGACCTGCCTTGCACAGACAGCTGTTCGTGCCAGCTGTGCAGTTTAGCAGTTGTATCTGTTCCTGCGGTAAGGAGAAGAGTTACAAAAATAGATGTTGATCCAGGTGAGGCAGGGATAATTGGTCTTTCGGCTGATATAAATTCTATGGTCTTCAGGGGAAGCGATGAGGATGGAAGTCAAATGAGACTGAAAAGTAACTTCTAAAAGAAGTAATTGTGTGAAGTTGAGGGTATTCTGTAATAAATCCTGTGATTATGGCAGGAAAGATCTGGTGCTGAATAATACTTTGTGAAAATGCAGAACTACTTCAGGTTCTGAATTCATCAGAATGACCTTGAACATCCAGCACAGCAGCACTGTGCAGATATACAGAACACCTGGCCCTGCCGTGGACTGGGTCCTTTCTTTGCTTTTACTGTTTCAGTTTTCAGGAACTTCTGTGTAGTACAGTTGAATAGCAGAGGGCCCAGCTGGTTGTTATCAGATACTTAGGAGATGAGCTGGTTCTTATCCAGTTGCCCTTCTTCTGTGTTTGAGTGATGGCAGATTGAATATGGAAAATGCAGCACTGTCCTAAGTGGAGATTGAAGGCCTCTTGTCCAGAACAGGTTTGGCTGGCTCTCTCAGGAGAGACAGAGCAAATGACAACCTCTAGTGGAGCTGAGTTCTGTGACTTGAACAACAAAATTAGAGCTTTTACTCTACCTGGTTATTTCATCTGTTCACTCACTCATCCTCATCCCTCCATCAGTGTTCACTGTGTGTCAGTTTCTGACAGAATAATAATGATGAATTTTTGCTTCTACTGAACTTTGCACCTTATTTGCTTGTAGCATATTCTTATCTGGTATATTAAGAGAAAAAGGTATTTTTTGTAATTTTGTTTGATGTTAGGCAAGAGAGTAGGTTTACCATTGGAAGTTCTGAGCCAGTGTGAAGAAGTGACCGAGCATATCTGGTGTTCAGTAGTTTGAGCATTCAGAAATCATTTCTCTT
The DNA here is from genome assembly GCA_013399875.1 of Gymnorhina tibicen. NCBI lineage: Eukaryota > Metazoa > Chordata > Aves > Passeriformes > Artamidae > Gymnorhina > Gymnorhina tibicen. The sequence goes on from VXAZ01010260.1 coordinate 513,654, forward strand.
CTTTCCGCAGGATGATCTACTATTTGGACCCGTCAGTTCTCTCAGGCGTCTCCTGTTTCGTTATGTTCCTCTGTCTGGCTGATTACCTGGTTCCTGCTCTTGCTCCTCGAATCTTTGGCTCTAATAAGTGGTGAGGAAAGCTTCGATTAAAGCAGTTTCTCGAGTGTAAATATGATCTTTATCAAAATGGATATCTGATTTGCAGATATCAAATGGTTACTTTGTGGAGTCATTGTAGTGAGAAATCAGCAATCTCTATAATACATGGAGTGACAACAGTAGCAAGGTGTTCTTCATTCTTTTTCTGGAAGATAACTACCACAACATACCTTTAGTGTTCCTTTTCTTCTGGAAAAATAAGATTTTTTTGAAGAAGTAGGCACATTCTTTACTCTCCATTAAGCATGCTAATTAGTTCTGCTAAACTAGTTTTTAGTAATTAATGGATAATAGATACTAGGAAGTAAAATTATGTGGAAGAGTATTGATTGTAAGTTTGGAAAGAGGCAGTAATAAATGTGATGAAGGAACAGAGTAATGCAGAGAGTATGAATGTGATTGTGATTGAAAAAGGATTGAAAAAGGGCAAGGCTTGTATAAGAGCAGTAACTTGAAGAAGAGCCTAATTTGAGCTAAATTTAGAGTTAAAGGTGAATTTTACTGTATCTACTTCAAGGTGACTAGTGGGTAGATGTTCTTATGTAGATTATGTGTTACTTGTGTGTATCACACTGGTATCAGATGAACATCAGGAGTCTTTGGGTCGAATGTGGTTGCTCTTTGGGCGTCAATTTAAGAGAGTCAGCATACAGGAAAATTACCTGGGCACTGCCATTGCAGCGCTCAGTAAGTGGTACCAAACTAAGCAAAGCAAATGCCAAGATAAGCCCTGGATGCATTTTTACCGCTGGAAAAATGCCGTGGGAGATTTTTTAAAATTTTAAATTAAACCTTGAATTCTTATTTCTGGCTTTTTTCCCTCCGTCTGGTGAAAGGACCACGGAACAGCAGCAAAGGTTTCATGAGATTTGCAGGAATTTGGTGAAGTCTCGTCGCCGCATTGTTGGCTGGTGGAAGCGCCTCTTCGCTCTGAAGGAAGAAAAGCCTAAAATGGTATTGAGTTCTAGGAATTAATCTCTACTGTCTTAAGAGTTTGTTTGATTTAGGTTTGTCTGAAGTATTTTAGCAAGGCACGTGCCTGAATGAACTGGTATTCCAAACCAAGAACGGGCAGTTCTGGCTGTGAGTTGATACTGGTCACACATTTATTCAGACCTGGAGTGGCAAGGCACAAAACTTAAGAAGTTGCAGTTCTATGCAGTTTAGGAACATAGCCTTGATAATAAGATAAAGCAAGACTGGATTTCTCTGGATAGGTAAATTTTTGGAAGCAAGCTGTTTCCAGTGTGCATAAATTGTCCAAAGAACTGTATCTTTGGCAGTGTGTCAGCTGGTACATGAGCTACTGAGCCGCTGTCCCCAAACCAGCTTTGGGTGCAGTGTGTGGGGGTGGCACAGTCTGGCACTAAGGGATATCTGGGCAAAACAGAACGGGCACCCTGTCCAGCTGATGGGCTGAAAATAAGCGAGAATGTACAATTACAGGTCCTGTAATCTCAATTTTAGCATGCCTGTGCATAGGTATCAAGTGTGGAAGAGCCAGAAAACTTGGAGTTAGTTTTAAATGTTTGAAGTAGTGTCAAATGAAGGGAAGGGAGAATCCCCAACAGGTCTGTGGTAACTCTTCCCTTTTCACTTTTTAGTACTTCATGACCATGCTCTTCACTCTTGCTGTGGTTGCCTGGATTGGACAGCAAGTTCACAATCTCTTTCTGACCTATCTTATCGGTAAGTGTGAGCATGCAGAACACGAGGAACTCTTTTGTTAGCTGCCTGAAATGGACCGAGACTGGTGGAAGTAATTTCTGATTAAAACTGTGGTGAGGTGTTTTTGTTGCAGGGTTATGTTTTTGTCTTTTCAAGCGGTTGATGGGGTTTAAGAGAAGCAAAGAATTGCAGAGTGACAGAAGCGTGTTAAGGGAATATTAATTCTTCTTTTTCTTTCTCCTCTCTAGTGAGTTTCTTGTTGCTGTTTCCTGGATTAAACCAACATGGGATCATCACAAAGTACATTGGAATGGCGAAAAGGGAGATCAACAAACTTCTCAAGCACAAGGAAAAGAAAAATTAATGAAAACTTAACAGCTGTTCACTCTAGTAAAAGGTTTTCTTGGGAACAGTTTTGAGAATTAATGTATAATTAAGACAATAGAAGTTGTATTGCTCACTGACTTTTTTTTTTTAATTGGCTCCCTGATGAAGTGAAAAAGTCACTCCAGCAACTGCTGTGGGTTTGTCTCTTGCTGTGCTGAGTAGGGTTCTGCAGCCTGGAGCTGATCCTGTCTGAAAGATCCTCTCCTTTGGTGTATGGAGCTTGTTAAGTGTCTTCATCAAACTAAGAGACCCTGTGCATAACTATCCCAACAGCAGAGCTGTAATGCCTGATAGTATTCCTGTAACCGTGTTAGTTTTGCTGATCATTAATTGTGGCTACAGCAAGTGTGAAAGGCAGTTCTGAAGGCTGATGCTTCTTGGAGGCTTGTTACTACTGATCCTTGTGGCAGGAGGACAATTGGCTGAGTGAGAATGGCCATAGCTGAGGGTGCACATCCAAACTGGGGGCAGGAGGTGGTTCCGCTGTCTCACTGAATCTGTCTGCTTCTCTTGGCTGCGTGTGCCCCGGAATGCGTTGAGTAGGGGTCCGGAATATGTGAATTTGTAGTGGAGTTATTTAGCTGTAGTGTAAACTCATTGCACTGAGACTGTAGAAAATGAGTGAAGGTGTGTGTAACCGTAACAGCGGATTGTTCTGGAAACTGCTGTTGTCATGGAGCCTTGTAGCACGTTTGGTTTTATGAATGTTTGTCTGCCTGTATACAAAATCACTCTGAATATGCTGAGTTTGACTCTGTAAATAAGCCTGAATTGTTTGTGCTTTTCTATGACCTCTCCCTCCTTTTTTAAAACTGAACTTTTTTTCTTTAAAAAGCTAAAACCTGTGTTAATGTTTTAAAAATTTACTGTTTTAAAATGAACTCTCTTCGGTGTCTATTGTAACTGTTGAATAGGTAAATACAGACTAAAGAGAAACTACTTGCTCTTTGTGAATGTACAGACAAGGGTGTCAATGCATTTTTCAGTCAAGAAGGAGAGCTGGGAAGGGTTGAGGAGGTGCTGTGCTGAACTGGCACAGCCTGTCGGTGGGAGAGAACCCTGGATGTGTAAAACCGAGCGGTGACACGGCTCAGCGTCCCAGAGCTGTATTCCCGAGACTTGGAGAACACACTAACACAGGGTTCGGTGCTGCACATCTGCTGCCACAGCACCGAGTGCCGCGTTCCCCTTCGGCGTTCGAGCTCTTCAGCCGCAGCCCGCCCGTCAGCCGGGGCTTTGCTCTCCGCAGCTCCGCTGTCCCGGGCCGGCCGCGCGCCGCGCTGCCTGGCGGAGCGCAGCTTTTTGTCCCTCGCGCCCCGCCCTCCCCGCCCGCGCGAAGCGTCCCCGTTCCTATGGTAACCGGGCGGCGGCGTCGCTCCGGAAGTGCGGCGCGCGGCTTCGGCCAATGGGGAGGGCCAGGCTTGAGCCGCGAGGTCTCGCGATATCTGCCCCCCGCCGATGGCCTTCCCATCGCCCCGCGCGGCCCGGGCTCTTCCTTTTCCGCCATCGCGCTCTCGGTGAGTGGGGCCGGAGCCGCGGTCGCGCCGCATCCGCCCCGTCCCGGTGCCATCCGCGCTCCGCGCCCGCCCCGCCCGCGCCGCCGGGGGCAGCGGGCACCGCCCCACCCGCCTGGCCCGGTTTGAGCCGCCGGCACCGGCCCTGGCGCCGTCCGGAGCCCCCGGAATGCGGGGTGGGGGGCGGCACCTCCCGCCCGTGGCCCCGCGGCGATGCGCGGCGGGAAGCCGGGGCGGCGGCCGGGCCCGGGCCGGAGCTCTGGGGAACTGGGCTGAGCAGGGCGCGGGGGAGCCGCGGAGCTTGTGGACTGTATGGCGTGCGGATCGTGCGGCGAGGCCGGGGAGGAGGTAGCGGAGCGCCGGGGAGCGGGCGCGGTCAGGGCCCGGAGAGGGGGCGGCCCCGGCTCGGGGGGCTGGCGGCTCTCGCCCGGGGGCGGGAGTTGGCTGGCGCGGTGGCGGTGCCTCGGTGGTGAAAGTCCTCGTGTGCCACGGGACCTGCCCCGGTGACCGGCGCAGGGACACCTTCACGGCCGGTTCTGGCAGCGCCCGCGCTCTGTCAGAGAGGGGTGGCGGTGCCAGCTCATCCCTGCCGTGCCGGGGGTGCTCCGGGGCTCCTTTCCGCCAGCGTGTGAGAGCTGCTGCCGGGTTTCCTTCCCCAAGCGCTGTGTTTGTGCATCCTGCAGGCTTTTTGCAGATCACTGAGCCGAGCAGTATCTGTTGATTTAATTCCATATAGGATCTAGTTATTGCACAGGGCTGATACTGTGCGCTTGGGTTTTAGTTGGGTTATAAGGTCAAGCTGATGAACCTGGGAGGTGCCACACTGCTGCCATGGTGTCCGGATGGTGGTTTTGAAAGCGTGTATGTGCTTTGATAAAGCCAAGTTTAAGTGTGTCGGATTTCCTGACGTGTTATGGTAGTGGTGACGCTTGAGCACAGCCGAGCGTGTGACTTGGCTCGCTTATTTGGCTTGAGAGTGCTTTTTAAGGTTTAATGCGACTTTCTGTCAGCCTCGGGTCCTTTAGATGTAAAAGTAGCGTCTGAAGAAGCGCGGGTCAGTATTTCCGTGCCCAAGAGCCGGTGCACTCACTGCTGCCCTCCCTGCAGGCACCATGGTGCGGATGAACGTTCTGGCCGATGCTCTCAAAAGCATCAACAATGCAGAGAAACGCGGGAAGCGCCAGGTGCTCATCCGGCCGTGCTCCAAAGTGATCGTCCGCTTCCTGACCGTGATGATGAAGCACGGTAAGTCCCGGCCTTGCTCCCCACGGGTGTCCCGGGGTGCTGCTGTGGTAAAAGAAGTAAATCGAGGTGCTCGAAGTAGTTTGGTGCAACATAGTTAATTGGTTGTGTTACTGTAGGTAAGCGTTACGTGTTTCTCTGTCTGCTGGTCTCCTGCAGGTTACATTGGTGAATTCGAGATAATTGATGATCACAGAGCTGGGAAGATTGTTGTCAACCTCACAGGCAGACTCAACAAGGTAGGATTTGTCTTCCTGAATTCAGTTCTCTAAGGAGGTGTTTAAATGAGACTTTTTTTTTTTTTACTTTATGTTTGTCTGCTCCATTTGTGAAAGAACTGCTTGTAAAGAAGGTGGTATTTGTTGAATCTGTGTAAATAAGAGTAGCATGAATGTTGTCAGTTAAAAGGCTGGTTAATTTGTCTAGGTTCATAATGGTATGGGTCACTAATTACATTTCTTTTTAAACTCTGAATATGTAAGATATGCTTTCAGGGAAGTCTGCTTGCAAGTGCTGTGTATTTCTCTCTCTTTAAAGGCTTTCTGGCTACCTAGTGCTTTCTCAGTTTCTTTGATGTTTAAGCTATCTGGAAGACTTGTCTTAAGAGATAGGAGCTGAGTTGGTTTCCAGTTGATGTTTGATACCTGCAGATGTGGAGAAGACAAACCTTTCTCCTGCTGCCAGGTGGGCTTTGCTTGCAGTGAGGGAAAGCTGAATGTCACATTAATTGGTGCTTGTTAAGTTCCTGGGGCATATGAGGCATTTCATGTGTGTTTTGGAAATTTTTAAATGCTTATGTCTCAAACTACTGAGCTGTGCAGTGCTGTGGTGGCTTGCTGTGCATCACTGTTTACAGTTATGCTCTTCAAGTGAGAGTTGGCTCTTCAGTAAAGAACTAAAAAAATTAACTGGGTCAGAATATGTAGGGGACTGTCTCCATGATGAATAAATACTGCATCTGGAAATTGCCTGAGTGTATACGGAGATGATCCTGACACTCCCAAATTGCTGTAGTCGTTACTGTGTTCTGTGTCTGTAATGAGAGTTCCACAGGTCAGATTTGAGGGTAGTGTTCCTTGAACTCTTCCAGGGTGATTTTGTAATGGATCTTCCAGGCTGCAGCTGGATATAATGTTTCTCTCAGTCATTGCAATAAGGGAATGGTTGTTTCGTTCACAAAAATGTGCACAGTGCAGGAAGGTGTGCTGCTGGTTTGGTGTTGGATTAGTTGTTAAGATAATTGGAGGCAGTGAGGTAATGGTCAGTAATATGATTACCTAGAAAATTCCAGTAACTTCTGTGTATGTTAATTTCTTCCTGGTTAAAATCTACATAGTTTTTTTCCTAACTCTGTATGGTGGTTAGAGGTGGAATATCCCTGAGCAATCCCAGGAATTCTGCTGATGTTACAGCGTGCTTCTGTGCTCCCCCAGGTGTGGGCATTACTTGGGTGGGGCAGGTCCAGCAGCAGCTTAGGGCTGTGGAGGTGAGGAGGAGGGCGAGGCTGAGGAAGGAACGGGTGAAGAGTTGCTGGGTGGGAGGGCCCCGGGTGGGGGGCAGCGCCGCTCGTGCTGCGGGGAGAGGAGTGTGTGCAGCAGCACTTGGTAAAGCCCTTCAGGCAGGGAACTGGGGTCACAAATGTGCAAATCCATAAAGTTCTTCAGTTTGTAATGGAATCCTCTTTTGCAGTGTGGTGTAATCAGTCCCAGATTTGATGTGCAGCTGAAGGATTTGGAAAAGTGGCAGAACAACCTGCTGCCTTCCCGTCAGTTTGGGTGAGTACGAGGAAGGGTCAAGTGTGTGTTGTGTGTAAAAATGTGACACTCACAAACTGCCTGAGTTAAGACTCACCTGGCACCTTTCCTCTGATCAGCCTGGAGTTAAATTCCAGCCCTAAAAATCCATCCTCCATATAATGCCCTTTTTAGCCAGTTTTAAAGGGGCACTGCTAAGCAAGGATCTGTTTCTGCCTGGCTTTGGTAAAGTCCTTGTTTCACCATTTCACAGCTTAATGGAAAATAGGACTTTTCTCATACTTGTTTTGGTTTTATGAATGGCCATTTTTAAATGGGGGAGGAGTTATGCAAGTTCCACCAGGTCAGTGGAAGTAGATTGTACTACTTGAATTCAAATGTCCTGATGGTGTGCAAATTAATCAGATAGGAAGTGATGAGGGAGTTGGAGCCTTTGCTGAACGAACGTTCACAACACGGGAAATCTTACTATTATGCAGTGTATCTTCTCTTCACAAAGTGTATGGAATCAAGAGCAGTAAATCCCGGTGCACTGGGACAGCAGAGCTGGAAGAGTCTCCAGAGCCTCACCCAGTCTGTCCCATCAAAGAGAGGATTAACAGTTCTGTGCTGTTTCTGTCCTTAGAGCTCCAGCAGTAACTCCTGCTTCAGCTGTCCCTGTGTAGCTACTCCGTGTGTTGTCGTTGGGAGCTTTAAGAGTATTTATAGAGTGGGGGGACAAGGGGCGCTCAGACGTGGAGCTGTGTGGCTGAGGTGTGTTGGTGATGCAGGTGCTGGCGTTAGCAGTGACAGCTGCTGCAGGTGCAGCTCCTCCCCTGCACCAGGCAGTGTCAGCAGTGGGGCAGAGATCCGAGCTGAGGAGCTGTGGCACTGTGGCACCTCTGCCTGTGCAGGGGAGCAGCATCTGTGGAGACAGAAGTGGACTTGGTCTAGAAACCTTAAAGAGTTCCTGCTGCTGCAGCAGCTGGACGGGGACTGCCCAGTGGGAACGTGCAAGAAAACAGGCAGATAGTTGGGAACAGAAGGCTGTCACTGCCCTGTGTGTGCTGCAGAGCTGTGCTCGTGAGAGCAGCTGCCTTTGCACTGTTGATAACCCAGTCTCACTGTGCTGGGCCCGTTCCTACAGAACAGGCCTTGCTGCTGTAACACGGATGAAGGCGGTGCTGTCAGCTCTGCGCTAGCCTGGAACAGAGATAAACTGAACATTTGCTCTCTCTTGGCAGGTACATTGTACTGACAACCTCAGCTGGCATCATGGACCATGAGGAGGCGAGACGAAAACACACAGGAGGCAAAATCCTGGGATTCTTTTTCTAAAACTTGTAAAAAAAGAGGATACTAATAAATTGTTCAAATGGACTCCGGTGTTTCCAGTCGGTATTTTAATGACTTCGAGCACTGCCTGTGATACTGCTTGTAACAGCTCTTCAATAGTGCTCGAGTTCCAGCTTCACTTCAAATGATGTTTGGGTTCCACACCATCCCTGGTCACAGTCCTATTTCTGTTAATGACATGAGGCACTTCTAAGAGTTACCCCTGGAGTGGCAGCTTGGGGCCACTGCGCAGGAGAGTCTCAGCAGGGGAGCTCTAGTGCGGAACTGACGCTAATCCCAGCTGTCCTGCACGGGGTCACCTCGCAGCCGTTCAGTACGTGTGTCTCCGCAGTGACCTGGGCGGGATTCTAGAGTTTCACCCTTTGGCTCCATAGCAGAAGGTGCCTTGCCAGAAGGTAGTTCCTGTTTATGGTTTAAAAAGTTGTGGGATGTGGGATTCTGGAGTAATTTAGGTGGTTGAAGTTTGATTTCAGATCACAAACTTGTTCCACGTCATACAGTGTAAGGGAGTAACTGAGGTTGGGAGGTGAATAATTATTCTTGTCTTTCAAATTTCTACTTTAAAATTGTTTTGAAACACCAGAATTTTGGGTAGAGTAGTTGCCATGCAGCTGCTTTGTGTGTTGGCACAAAGAAACAACTGTTTGGGATTTAAGTTTTTAGAGTGAGGAAATAAGTTGGTCTGAACTACTCTGCTTAGCTGAAGATCTGTACGCTGAATTAGAGTAGTTACAAAGGCAAGAATCTGTTTTAACCCCTGCTTTGTTGTCAAATCAAGCTATTTAGTGACAGGTGGGGTTTTTTCTGTCCTTAATGGATATCATTCTGCAGTACCAGGCACTGACACCTGAGATTTTGTGCTTCTTCCTTGGAGTGACCCTGAAGATTATATCAAGATTGCACTATTCTTTTTTATAACATCTTGATTTTATCAAGTCTAGAATAGAACACGTGTCTCTTATACCTAATGGAAGAAGGTCAGTGACACTTTTAAGGCTTCCTTTGGATTAATTTACTATGGCAAGTTTCCTGCTAGTTTGCCAGTTGTGCTTTAACTCAGTTTTACCCAGGACATACATGGTAGTTTTTCTGACCCAGCTTAGCCGTGTGTCCTTTACTCCCACAGAGACTCCTGAGGTAACAATTTCTGATGTTCTCAGTTGACAGATCGGTTGGGAATGAACTGTGAATTTATTTCACAAGCCAGCAACTTTTATAGAATTATTAAATGGAAATGAGGGCTCTGATGTAACAAGAATGACTTGGAAAGGAAGCAGCAGCAGAAGCACCTTTCCCAGAGTCTATCTACAAATGTAACTGCACCCAGGCTTACCACATGTGGAAGCTGATGTGGCTGATCTGAGTTCATGAGATTATCTCTGAGCTTGCACCTCACTGGTGAGAGCTTCACTCCTCAGCTGCTGGCTGAGAGCCAAGAACTTTGGAAGGTGGGCTTGGGAGCCGACAGGAGAGGTTATGACATGCCCTGCAACACAACAGCTTTAAGTGGGTTTGCAGGAGTTCTGACTCTCAGACACGTTTAAAATCTGAAAGTGGTATTTTTTTTTAACCTTGGTGATTTTTAGTGGGCTGAGGGCATGTATATGCCTTGGGCAGGCAGTTTGTAGGTTAAAGCATTTTGGGTAAGAAAGGGATTGATAGGAGGTGAGAGGGAAAAGGGCACAAAGCTGAAAGTGCAGCGTGGGTTACAACAGGTGGTCAGGGTCAGGTGTTAGCTCAGAGAAAGGGTTTGGTGCCTGAGGGGCAGAGGGAACATCACCGGTGATCAGGGTCAGGTGTTAG
>VXAZ01010260.1:523597-772707 GCA_013399875.1 Gymnorhina tibicen
AGAACATCACCGGTGGGTAGGGTCTGAGAGAAGGGGTTTGGTGCCTGAGGGGCAGAGGGAACATCACCGGTGATCAGGGTCAGGTGTTAGCTCAGAGAAGGGGTTTGGTGCCTGTGGGGCAGAGGGAACATCACCGGTGATCAGGGTCAGGTGTTAGCTCAGAGGAGGGGTTTGTGGGACAGAGGAAAACTGGCAGGGCGGGTGACCCCTGAGGAAGCCCCTGGGCTACCAAGCTTTGCCCCTGGTGCCGTCCTGAGTCCCCTGTGGTCCAACACCGAACTGGAAGCTTTGGTGTCACCTGCACGCCCCTTACACCGCTCCTGACCCCCTCACGCCGTGGAGGGCCCGTGCTGGAGCTGCCCCGCCTGCAGCCCCTGCCCCTCAGCCGGCCGCACGCAGGTGTCAGCATTAGTCCCAGGCGGTGGAATGGGGTCAGAACTTAATTTAGCGGTGAAAATGAGTAAATTGGAAGCGGCTGGGAGAGGGGTGGTGACGCCCGTGCAGCCCAGTCTCACCTGTGCGGTCAGATGGGCATTTCGGGGAGCCGCTGCTCCGTGTGCCGCGGATCAGGAGGAGGATGAAGGATGTTGGAACATCCTGCCCTGAATCCAGAGAAACACCGACCTAGCAGTGCACGAGAAGGCGTCAACAGAGGGCAGCATCCGACCTGCGACCGCTGGAGACGGAGGGAGATGGTGTGAGTAGAGGAATATCCTGACTTCTGTGCCCTGGTCCACAGTGAGAGTTTGTTCTGTCTTTGATGCTTTGAGCCTGGTTTAAAGGAATGTGGGAGGTGAGAAGAAATGTGGATCTTCAAAATACTGCAGCAGGCTAAGAAGCCTCGGGTGTGACAGTGGCTTCACTGGAAATGCACCTTTTCCTCCTCATCCTTTTGTCTGATGCTATTTAGCTAATTTAGATTTAAGGCAAGGCTGTGTGCCAGTTAATGTAAATATCCACCTCTCAGTAAATATCTGGATGGATTTAACCACAGTTTAGTCTGGAGAACTATTCTAGTGGAGTCAAGGGGTTTCAGAGGCTGGTGGCCTCCGTTCTCGTTCATGCCTCTGGTATTTTCTCTGCTCAGGTGCTGTTCTTGTATTAATGCAGGAATGGGCTGTAATTTTCCTGATCCTCAGGACAGCCCATCTGATCAGTCATGTAATGGAGTTGGGAACAGTGATGCTGTTGGTACGTTTGTGCTGGGGCAGGATTCATGTTCCTAGCCTCGTTTAGTTACATTTTTCTGAGGGTTTTATCTGCTGGTGCTGCACTTAATCGTTGTGTATGCATTTGTGTGGTATTGTCTGCTTTTGGACAAGGTGCTCTAGCAGGGTATGTGACCCCCCCCCAAGCTTTCAGACTGCCTGGGAGGTGCTTTTTCCACAGTTTGGGGGTAGAGCTGTGTGAGGGCCATGGAAATGGAGAGCATTCCTGTTATTCTGTAATCCATTGCTATTCCCTCTTGGGCCTTTATAATTTATGACTAGGAGTTGGCTTTTTTCATATTTAATTCACTTGATTTATTGTTCCCACTCTGTGAACAAACCATGCTACACATTCTGCAGGAAACACTTTCTCCAGGAGCTTGCAGTCCCCTGCCTGTCATCTCTAGGTGTCTCTCTTGCCTTAATGTAAGAAAATATGAAAAAGGCAAAAGTACCGAAATACTTGCTGTGTGATCTTGGATGGAAATGTATATGTGCAACACTCCTCCATCTTCACCTCCCCGGCCAGATTAGAGTGGGATTGGCCCCCTCATTTGTGGGGAAGTATCGTGGCACAACCATCCTTGTTGTCTTCCACGATGCAAGTTAACTGTGCTTTCAGCTGGACCAGGCTGTGAGCAGGAAGAGGCAAGGACTGTATCTAGGAGTAGGGGAAAAGTAGGTGATGGGTGAGGTTAAAAGGAAAGCTGCTGCTGAAGCCCACCTCTGGGCAATTTCCCACTCTCATCAGCTCCATGGATGGAGCCCAGCTGGTGTTCAGTCCATTGTTCTGTGCCCTTTTAAAAAGCAAACTCCAGGAACATCGGTGACAACTTTAGGTTTTTAGTATCTTTACAAATCAGGCCTTTAACCATGAGAATGAAAAAAAAGGGGAGAAATTAAAGGTTATTTTTTCCTTTTCTCCCTACACCTCTGCAATTCACATGGATGCTTGTCTCCTCACTTGCAGTAACATGCCCCGCTGTATTCTTGCATAACAGGATCCTCAACACATAATCCACACGTCTGTGTGGGCTGGTAATTAGCGCTGGCCCTCGTTCAGCCCTTGGGATTCTTTCCTTAGGGCAGCAGCATTGGCCCCTCAGTCCAGCACTTGCACTCCTCCAGTTTGAAACCATTTTTACCTCACTGGGGCAGGCTGTGGGTGTCAGAGCCGACTGCACACCATGCTGGCACCTCTGTTTGTTCTGTTCGGGATGGGCACGTGGATCTGTCCCTCTTGGGCAGAAGCCAAAGCCTTGCTTGTTTTCCATTGCATTGCACTGCATTTCTGTCTCGGTTCTATTTTCAGTTTAATGTCCTGGTCCAGCCCAGGTAGCAGGCGCTGGGGTTTTATGTGGAGCCTTGAGTAGCGTGTGTTACGTCAGGTGAAGGATGAGACGTGTGTCATAGGGCCACGGAATTCATCTGCCAGGCAGGTGTGTGCTCTGGGAGGGAAGCAAAAACCAGGAGACTATTTTTAGCTCTGAAATACTTTTCTTGAATGACATTCAGCGCTCGCCAGCCTTTGATGAGCAGAGAAATAATCCCTGAAGGGAACAGCTGGAGGTGCCTGGATCTGTGCTGGGCTGCTGGCAGCTCCCGCTGCGGCTGCGGGAGTGCTGGGACAGCTCCTGGCACTGCAGCCACCACCCAGCGCAGGCACGGGGCGAGAGCGAAGGGCTGGAGTGCAGGGGTGTATCTGAGCTTGAACAAAAATTGTTCTGAGCCCATTTTCCTGAGAGAGCCCCTGTCCCGTGGAGCGGGACATGGGGCCGAGAGCCACAAGCCCGCTGCACGTCAGGGGTCAGCCTTGTTCCCACGCCCAGGCCACAGGACCCATCTTGCAAATTGCTGAATGACAAACCCAGTGCTGGTAGGCTCCAGAAATAGATACAGCGATGGCACATAACGCTCCCTGATTGCTGAAATAAAAAGAATTAAACTGTACAAAAGTGTGCTTTAATTGCTGAGTCTCTCCTGTCTGCTTAAATCACTAGAAATAAAGGTCTCCTCTTCAGTGATGAGCAGTTCCAGGCAGAACAGACGTGATGAGGGAAACATGTTTGGAATAAATACTGATGTGAATGACACTTATTAGCTACAGCGTGGCATATTTATTTCTCTGTAGTTAGCATAATAGCACAGCTTGAAACGAGAAGGGTTCTTTACTTGCGTCTGTGTGTGCGTGCGGAAAAATAACAATGGCTTGTTCTGGGCAGAACGCAGAGGATTGTGCTGTCTCTGCACTTAGCACTGGTGTTTGGGGCTGGCAGCTGCTGTGGCAGTGAGCGAGGGGCCCGGGCACGGCCTTTGGGCAAGCACAGCCCTCGTGCCTCCCTTGTGTCCAGCGGGACGCGGGGAGGGCAGCACGAGCCCACCCCGGTGCCCGGCAGCTGCCCGCCCGCAGCGGCCCTGCTCTGCTTGTGGGTGCTGCAAAGCCCCTGCAAGGGCACAACAGCCCTCGCCAGCCTCCCTGGGACTCCTGGCACGGTGACCACAGCCCAGGGCCTTAGCAGAGCTGTGGCTGGAGCGAGAGGGGAGTGGGGACATTCCGATTATCCCGCAGGAATTCAGTCCCGGACTGAAGTGGCTGGGTGAAAGCTTTCCTGTCCCCCGAGGAGCCGGCTGGAGAGAGGGTTGGCTGCTGGAGTGTGCAGGTTTCCTTCCCTTCTGCTCACGGGGACCCGCTCATCCTTGTCCTTGTCATCCCCGCCTTGTCCCGCTTTGCTGTGGTTCGGGTGCTGGGGAGGGGCTGGGGGGTGCCGGCTGTGCCGGGGGCTCTGGCAGCCCTGCCCCTTCTCCTTCCGTGGGCTTTGGGGTTCCCTGCCCTCAGGGAGTGCGGCCCTGCAGTGATTTCAGAAGCACTGACCAGCTCAGTGAGGGCAGCACACGCTGCTGCTGCCACCTCCTCCCCAGGAGCAAGGAGGGAGGGGAAGATTTGCTGAGGGTCTGCGTGGGGCAGACACTGCCAACCACCACAGGGAGAAGGGTCCCCCTGCAAGAGCTTCCAGACAAATCTCCTGGCACTTGAGGGGTTCAGTGGGCACCATCTCTGAGTTGCTGCTTTGAAACAGCAATTTCTCATCTCTTCTGCCTACATTTTAATTTAAGAATGTGTGGATATGGACAATCTTGGACCTCTGCTCTCTTGCTTCATCTTGGAGTGAAGGTGTCTGGTGGATTGCACAGCTGCTTGGGGAAGGGAAGACTGCAGACAAAGGGACTGTCAGAGCCCTCTTTCCTTAAGAAAAGTCATGAGGCATTTCAAATGAGAAGGGGTTCTCAGGTGGGCTGTGGATGCTGAGTACTGCCTCAGGAGCCATCTCACAAACCTTTTTGTTGAGGGGAATAATTATACTGTGGTAAAAGTGTTTACTTGCTGGGTATTTGCCTGCCTTATTGTACTGTATTCTTCCATTGCTGAAATGTAAGATGAAAAACCTGGGAGTAACAAACTTTCTGTTCTGAGTCCACTTGATTGAGTGTTTGGTTCAGAAACACCATAAAAGTGCCAGAGCTTGAAATATCTCATTACCAGGTGTCAGGCTGCTTATAACTTCCACTCTGGGATTGTTGAGGATTTTTTTTTTCCTGTTGGTCTTTTAATGAAAATGCCAAAGGGGGAAAAACTATTACAAAAAAATAAAAAATGCTGCTTTGACTGAAAATAAAAATGCTGAGGCAGCAGCAAGTTTCAGTAGTGCTTGCTCCGTTGCATTGCCCTGACGTAGATCATTTCCCAGGCCTGTGGGATGCTGTGAGGGCCTGGCAGGGGCACAGTGCTGCTGGCTTTTGGTGTGCTGGGGGTGAGCAGGGGAATGGATGCCGGCACAGGGAGCTGATGAGCTGGCAGCGAGGCAAAAGCTCTGATGCTGAGGCTGCAGCACGGGTTTGGCTGCAGTCAGACAAGTGTCCCCTGCAGAGCACGGGCAGCGTGACCAGGGGAGGGGACCCTGCTGGATCTCCGGTGGCTGCTGGAGAGCTGTGACAGTGTGGGGACGCTGCTTTCCTGCTCGTGCCTTCTCTGGCAGGGCTGTCTGCTCTCCCAGGCCTGGGTGCCAGTGCAGGGGGAGAGGGGAGGGAGCTTGTGGCACTGGCAGGCTCTGTGTGACGGCTGCTGGAGCAGCTGTGAGAGGTGGCTGAGGAAGCAGCTGAGGGCTGGTGGAAGCATGAACACACAACAGTAGTGCTGGGAAGGAAGCGTGGGCAAGGGTAACGCTGCTGGAGAGGTGGGGAGGGCATCTCTGTCCTCTGAAAGGAGGAGGAAGCTGCTTAGTCAGAGCTGGAGATTCATGTGGCGCCTTCATAAACCTCCTGGGGTGGAGAAAACGATGCTCTAGAAGGATAGGCTTGGCCAGGTCCGGTTCATACCGACTTTGGGTGGCACCAGTGTCTTCAGTCCTGGGCTTCAGCAGTGCTTCCCTGCTGCCCGGGCAATTTTCCAGAGGGGTGGAGGATCTCCATTCCGTGCTGGAGAACGTGCTGCCCTGGATGGAGGGGTCACAGCTTGTGCACTAGCTCTGGAACGTGCTGGCTGCTGGGAGCCTGCGGTGCCCTTGCTGCCTGTCAGGGTGTCCCTGCTGCCTGGGGCACACAAACAGGGGTGCCTGAAAGACACCAGGGAACCACCTGGGCAGCCTGCATTTGTGGAGGTTTCTGTGGTCCTCTCCAAGGCTGAGCAGATTGCTCCTCTGGGCCCGCCAGGGCTGCAATCCCCTCCTTTCCACAGCAGGGAAAGGGAAACTTGGAGACGTGGCAAACAATTTGCAACAGTTAAAGCTACACGGAAAGCATCTTGCATGGAAAATCAGAGCAGGAAAAACAGCGCTTGCCATCAATATAATGCAGCTGAAATCTCTTTCTTGGAGATAATCATCTCTGACTCCAGCAGTAAAAATAAAGGACAGAAACTGGAAGGAGCCAGAAAACACGGTCGTGGGAGTGAATCTCGGCGAAATGAAAATTAAAAACACAATGAAAAGCTTAGAACCGCCTTAAGCAAAACCAGCCTCCTGCCCAGAACAACAGCCGGGATTGCCCGGGGAGCGCGGGGCTGCGGCCGGGCTGGGGCCGTGCCAGCTCAGCTGGGAGGGCGCAGGGGGAAGGCCAAGGGCCCCGGCTGGAGAAAGATGGAGATTTCGGGTTTCCCTCGCAGTCTAGGAGGCATTCGGGTCCTCGCCTTTAGCACCCGTTCTGAAGGAGAAAGCAATTCACGGTGCGAAGGACAAGGGCTGCTCCCGGCTGCTGCCTGGGGATGCCCAGCCCATCCCAGCCCATCCCAGCCTGTGCCCAGCCCGTGCCATAGAAGCCTCCCCGCGTCCGAGGGCGGGCGAGCCGGCCCCCAGGCAGGGCTCCAGCAGCGGGAGCGGAGATTTCCGCTGGAGCAGGGCCAGCCCCGCCGGGCTGTGCCGGCCCGGAGAGGCAGCGCTGCCCGCGGGCCCGGCCGAGGGGCAGCGCACGGACCCCGCCGTGTCCTCGCCGTGTCCCCGCCGTGTCCTGGGAGCGCGCACTTACGCAAACCAGAGCCCCCAAACCGGGCTCTTCGTGCTCTTTCCGACTTCGTTTAAAAATAGGTATCACTTTTTTACGTGCTGCAGGAGATGCTCAGCCTTTTATCAAAGGATGCCGGTGCGCGGTGTGAATATGTATGTCTCTCGACTATTTCAGGCTGACCTTGATGTGTTTGTTATGCTAAGTGTCATAAAAATCAAACTGCTAAATTAACTAGCTGCTATTTCCACAGCGCCAAGGAAGCACCTGGGGCCTTTTTGCTCCCTGTAGACAATGGCTGAGGGAGGCTTATGCAACTCCTGCTCTGCTGGTGGCTGCTCTCTTCCAGAGCTGGTGTGGTATTTTTAGATGCAAAGGAGAAGTGTCTCCTAACTATATGCTAATCACATTTTCAAAGCTTCAGCTGATATTAAAATGATTCAGCCGTGTCCTGAATTCACACACTTTTGTTTGTTGCCTTTTGTATGCTCTGTGTAGCTTTTCATATGACTGTGCCTATTTTCAACCAAAATCATGGTTTGGGAGCTGCTGTATGACAAAGGATGTTTTTATCCTTTTTTGAAGATCTTTTGAGTTATCCTTAGCCCCAGTTATCTGAAATACAGACTCATGCATATATATTCTCTCTGCAGGCAAAGAACAGAGGCAGGAATAGACTTTACAGCTGCGATTCTCAAATTTTATTAAAGGGCTGCCTGACCTTCAGGGGAAAGGAAAGTATTTGAGAACCCTCATATCTGATGCTGCCACCCTGATGTTCATTTATGGCCAAATAACTTCTTGATAGGATTTTTTTTTTATTAGTTTTGCTTGCCCTTTTGTTTACTCTCTTGCCTGATGGGAATGTGCTCAATAAATGTCTTTGTCTGTGTCTCCCATGGCACCCTCGGGCCCATGGACACGGGTCTGCAGCCCTTGTGGCCTCTGCCCTGTCAGCCTGATGTGGTGTCTGCCAAGCTGAGGAAAAAAGTCATTTTACTGCAGATAGTCTGGTGAAAATAGTAATTTTCTTAGCAAAAAGGTGCCTTGTACTGAGCCCAGGACATTGTCTGGTGCTCGAGAAGCGGCCTCAAATCCAGCCCAGCGCTCAGTGGTCACTGATGCAAAGGGACAAAACAAGAGAGTGCCACAGCTCTTCCCGGCGAGGGCTGCAGCTCAGAGCAGGGTCCTTGCTGGTGGGGCCATTGGGAATGAAGGGGAGGTGATGGGAAGGCCCCGCTGGGCTCTGCTGGTGCTTCCAGGCTCAGCTGGTGGGGCAGAGGAGAGCCGTGAGCTGGGGGCAGAGGGAGGTGACACCTCAGGGATCCAAAAGCAGGCCTTTCCGTGGCCAAGCAGCACCTGGGTCTGCTGCTCCCTCCTGGGCCCCCTCTGCCCATGGCCGAGGGGACACTGGGTCCCTCTCCCAGGGATTTAGGGATCTGTGCCCTGTCCGCCTCTCCTGGTGCTGTGTCCAGCCCATGGGCTCAGATGGGCCGGGCGTATGTGGAGGACCTCGTGGCTCCTGGAGAGAATGGGCTGATGGCCCAGCACAGCTCCTGGCCAGCTCAGGCTCTAAGGGGCTGCAGGCAGGACCCCCTGCCCCTGCCCAGCTGGAGCTACTGCCTCCCCAGCATCCCAGCTCCCACATTCCTGCTGTCCCAGCTCCTGCTGTCCGTGTAACTCAGTGCTGCCGGGGGGCCTGGGCTGTGCCCCCTCTCCCCTGTGCTGTGCCCCTCTCTCCCCTGTGTGCCCCCCTCTCCCCTGTGTGCCCCTCTCTCCCCTGTGCTGTGCCCCCCTCTCTTCCCTGCACTGCTTCTTCTTCCCCTCCTCCTCTTTTAATCCCTGTCTTGCTTGGATTCAACTTTTTTATCCTGATCTTCCAGGACCAAAACAAAATGCTTCCAATGGCTCAGGAAGCTGCCCAGATTTGAGTTTAGCATATTTAAATATTTAACATATTTAGGGCTGAATTAAAGTGAAGGCAGACAAAATTGGGAACAGACTGAAGAAGGAGTGTGTGTGCGCATGTAGGGAGGAATAAAGGCCATGTGTGCAGATACACAGGGAAAATAAAACATGGGAAAGGAGACGGAGAGAGCCTGGTCCTTCTTTGTTGTTGTATCAAGAACGCTGTGACTAATGGGGATAATTTCCCATACCCCCCAGTAGCATAATAGAAGAAAAAAACCTAATTGTCATCTGCCACCCACTGTTTGTAAAGCAGCTTCTCTTAAATAGTTCTTATGTGTTGAGTTCAGCTGTCAAAAGGAGCAGCTTTTTTCATGGCCTGCAGAATGCATTTCAGTGTGAACACAGCTCGATGCAAAGGTCACCCCATCAAAAATGTTTCCCTCAGAAGTGAGCGTAATGGCAAAACCCAGCATTTTGCAGTCTATTCTCACCATTTTACTTGATATTTCTTAAATGTTAGACAGCTGGAGATTAAATTCCCTTTGACGGGCAGAATTTGAGGGAGAATGTTTTGTAGCATATTTTGGGTTTCCCCCTCCTCTCTGCCATGCTGCAGTATGGGCTCTTTAATAGCTCCTTGTGACAGGTAGTATGAGCCATAAAAAGAGCAGGAGACAGAGGGAGATTGCCTATTGTTTTTCAGATTGGCTATTGTTCCTTAGGATATTAGTATGTGTTCCTGTTTTAATGGTAGTTTGGATTCCAGATGCTTGAGTTACTCTACCTGTCAGTGTTTCCATTTACTTGACACGTTCCAAAATGGAAAGACTTTGGGAGGCAGCCTGCAGTGGGAGGGAGACCACAGCAGCAAACACCACTGGAGACAGCAGGCAGGGCTCACCCGGCAGTGGGAGCGAGGGTTTCTGCTGGCATTTCCCAGGAGCTGGGGTAGGGTGGATGGAAGTTACAATTCCACAGGGGCCTGCTCTGTGTGCGTGCCCTCCCACATCACCTGGCAGGGGAAAATGAGACACGGCCAGGCTGTCTTCTGCTGGACACGTGAAGGTGGGTGTTAGGTCTTCATGGGTGTTACTGGCATGTTGCACCCACATTCTCACACAAACTTTGCTGTTATTGAGCTGTGGAGGGGAAGACTGGAAAAGGTTTTGTTTGCCCCTAGAGGAAATGTTTTCTGCTGTTGTGCTGCCTGGATTAAGCCGTGGTGACTCTGGCCCAAAGGACTGTGTGCAGACCATGAAAACAGTGCTCTGCATCAGCCCCTGCCAAATACCTGTCGAGTGACCTTCCTGTAATGGCAAAAGGAAGCTCAGGATAGTTGAAAATGTAACCCCAGCTGTTCCCTTTCCCCTAGAAGAAGGAATCTGGCTTTCAAAGAGACATTTCTTATAATTTCATCTGTGGCTGGATTGCGTGCACTGATTGAGGCTTCACTCTGCTTAAGGGCAGAGAGACCTCAAAGAAAAAAAGAAAAGGCAAGTACAAATGGAGCTGCACTTGAGATTTAAGACCTGCCACGAAAGGCAGTCCTCAGGAGAAGCTGACATGGTGGCAGTGGTTGCTGGTGAGGTGGCCCCGGAACCCTCAGCACTGGCGGCAGGTCAGTGCCAGCAGACAGGAGGTTGTGCTGCCTTGAGGAGGGATGCACGGGCCAGTCTGCAGGAGGAGCCAGGGTTTGCCTCAGGGAAGGTGATGCAGTGTCACAGCAGTGTCCTGGTGTGGTGACGGACCAGGGCACAACAACAGTTTGGAGATCTCACACGTCAGCCTTCAGCAGGGGCCTGGATGCAGACTGACCCTGGCACCACTGAGACCAGGCTTTCCTGTTCGATCTGTCAGTGAGTGGTACTGATGGATGGAAATGTTGTTGGAACAGCTTCTGAGACAGCAGGGACAGCTGGGACAGTGCCAACAACACCTCCTCTGCAGGAGATACTGCCCAGCACACCCTGAACAAATTCTCTGGTGGTACAGGTGCTGCTTTTTCTCAGCCACGCATCAGGACTGGAAACTTCACGTCTCTCCAGGCCTTATTCTTCTTGTAAATGTTAGATCTCCCTTTTTTAAAGGGCAGCTGTGCCACATGTAAAAAATCCTAGTTACGAGTGTGCTTTGAATGAGCAGCACCTGCTTTGTTCTATTGTACTGGCAAAAATACCTTGACAGGGACAGGTATCGAAGGCCTGAGCTGAATAAACTGGCCTGGAATCAGGCAGAGGATGTTTTATGAGAGTGTTCCAGCTGGGGAAAACTACACAGTCTGGTCTCTTCTTGCTTCCATGCCACCGTGCAGCCCAGAGAGCTCCTTTGTTTTAAGTTGTGTTTTCATGGCTGAGCGCCAGGGTGAAGAGTCCTTACTGGGTCTCTGGGCCCCTGTGCAGGTGACAGTGCCACGAGGTGGCAGTGGCCACCAAATAATGTCTGTCCAGAAGCAGGATGTCCAGGCAGTGCATTTGTTGAGCTCTTTGCTCTCTGATTTAAGGGTGGGAGCACAATCCAGCCCCTAAATACCAGCTGAAGCGCTGCTCTACCTTACACTTGTCCTTTGACTTTCAAGTAGACCCAAACTCCAGTTTCTCCATTCCCATGTTTTTTGAGCACCTCATCAAAGTCAGAGTGAGAGCAGACCAAATTCCTGATGACCTGTGCACTGTTCTGCTGTGTGCACCCTTCAGAGCCTTGCTGCCCCTGGAGGCCTCGCTCCTGCTCGGGCTGCACGTTCCCTGCAGGATTATCTCGGGTGTTTAATGTCATGGTGCTGCTGTCCTTTTCCCAAGGTATTCCATTTCTAGCTGAAATTTTGCTCTCCTGTGCCTGGGCTGCCTGGGCTGGCCAGTGGGAATTGCAAATAGAAGCTAAATCACCTGGGTGAGGGTGGCTCCACTGCCCTCTTACAGGTCTCTGTCTGGAGGGGCAGAGAAGTTTTCCTGCAGTTTGCTGGGACAGACTCTCGGAGTAATAGAATCACTTAGGTTGGAAAGAATCTTTAAGCTAATTGAGTCCAGCCATTAACCCAGGATGCCAAGGCCACCACTAAACCCTCCTCCCACACATCTTTTAAATAACTCCTGGGAGGGTGACTCCACCATTTTTGTGGGCATCCTGTTCCAACGTTTGACAGCCCTGTCAGTGAAGAGATTTTTCCTAATGTCCAACCCAAACCTCCCTCGGTGCAGCCTGATAGACAGAGATGTCTTCACCGTGCCGTTGATATTATTTGCCACCTTTGGTGTAACCAGTGTAAAGCAAGAACCAGTCCCTCTAAGGAGAATGGCTGGCAAAGACAGAATGGCTTTTGCATTCTGCAACCAAGTCACTGAATAATCTGAAGGCAGGCCAGGAGGGTGGAAAGAAGGCAGGAATCACCTCTGCTCTGTTTTTCTGCTGATAAATCAAGCACAACAGCACAACACTCAAAGCGCTGTGACATTTCAGGTGGAGTGTTGCACATGGGTTAAATGAGTTGCCTGCCTGTGATTAGGAGGCCTCACTTTCCAACAAGGGACTCTGTTGCTGTGACATCACAGGGGCTGGTAGATCCTGTGTGCCATGGATTTCTGTAGGCAAACACCCCATTTCAGGTTCTCTCTGTGAAATGGGTTTTGCTTCACCCAGCAGGGGTGATGCGAGGATATGTTTGTTGATGTTCTTGGGGTCCTCGTCTATTTTTGGGAGAGCGCCATGAAAGGCTTGAATGGCAAATTCTTCCTGTCAGAGCATACCCATAATTAAACTGGTCTGTTTATCCGTGACAGACAGGCTTATTACTGCTTTTTCTAACCTTGATCTAACAACCTGTGCAATGTGGTCTGCCACACATCTGCTGCTCTGTGCCTGCTGGGGAGGGTGGACACCTGGTGTCAGTGGGGAAGAGTAATGGAGTGGAAACTGTGGCCTCACTGGGAATTTCCTCTGAGGGTAAAAGCCCTGCATGGCTATTCGTGAAACGCTGCGGCGTGGGCAGGTTTGTTGTCAGGCAGGAGACACCAGATAAACAAATAACTGCAAACTGCAAACTGGCCAAGTGCTGGATGAGGATCTGTGACTTGTGACAGGTGAGCTCATCTGGCAGCGGCCCTGGCCGTGTCACACGCTGGTGTCACGCTCTGCCCGCCAGAGACACGTGTGTGCAGGGCACCCGGGGCGCGCCTTGCTGCTCCTCGGTGCACGGCGTGCGCTGCTTCCGTCACGTTGTCTGGGGGCCAGACGGGAAAACGACTCGTGTTGTCGTGCCACCGTGGCTGGTTCTGCTCCCCTGAAGCTGAGGGGAGAAAGGGGAATGTCCCCTTGTGGTCAGAGTTGGGTAGGAAGGGGAAGCAACTGGTTGGAAGAAGGGAGGATGCCAGAGTTCTGCATCTGCCAGCGTGGACGCTTGAGCCTCTGCGATATATAAATCATGGAAAATGTGTGTGCTTTTCTCATTGTGTCAGAGTCAGAAAGCCCTGACCCAGCTGGAGGAAAATAACAATTTGAACAGAGATGTCATCAAACAAGATGTTCCAGCTCGTTAGAAAACAACTTAGGGCATGCTTGAAAGGCGCCTGCAATGCATAAAAAGAAGCGGCTCACTCTTGCACTGGAAAACCTAAAGCAGAATAGGCAGATATGACCTCATGTCTTCATGCTGGAAAATTTCTGCCTCTTAACTTGATGTTCTTGCCATCTTAAAGTGGTTACTGGGAAGTGATTTAGGAGCAAGTGTAAATGTGGCTCAGGTGCTTATTTAGTTGGAGCAAAGTCTCTTGGCTCTATGCGTAATGAAGAGGAAAAACAATGGAACAAGCAATATTGTCCCCCTTTTTTGCTGGCTCTTCCAAGCATCTAGGAAGCTTGAAAAGGAAGAATTTGAAGTGAACTGTGTTGCCTGACCCTTGCATTGAAGGCAACTATGGTCTTGCTATTCAGAGTACAAACTCCTGCTCGGGTGCCCCAGCAGCACAGTCCCGTGACAGGCACGGCCACGGTGCTCAGGAGAATGAGCCAGCTCCACGGTGCAGGCACTGCACGTTTTGGGGCTGATCGAAGCGGTCTAGCAGCAGATGGCCCAGATGGTTGTATCTGTCTGTCCTCCCCTTGTGCCAGTGCAGAGCACCAGGTTTTGCTCTGGCTGCAGAGCTGGGGCAGGCTGGCAGGTGTGCTCTGCCCGCAGGCCGTGTGCTGCTGGCAGGGGACATCGCCCCTCTGCCGTGGGCCACCGTGCTGGAGGGCTTTTGGCTGCAATAAGGCCTTTGGGAAACGACCCTTTTATGAGGAAAGACAGCAAAGCCCAGCGTCTCTGGGACCACAGCCATTTCCAGAGAGCGCACCTACCGTGAGATGAAGTCCTGAGGAAAGGAGAGAGAGGTGGCATGGCTGCAGGGACCTGCAGTCTGTCATGTGCTTCACTCGCTAGTGCTTGGCTATACCTTTTTATTCAGCATATTCCATAGTTCTGGAAAAATCAAACAGGATCTGTCTCTGAGCTATAAAAGCTCAGGCTCTGAGCCTGGAAGTCCCCAGGTTCCCACTGGCTCTGCCAGCAGAGTGAGAGCCAAGCCCTGGCTAGGAAAGGTGCTCCTTGGCTTCAGACTGTTGTTTCACAGCAGGAAACGTGAAAGCCAAAGGCTCTCAGCCCTGAGTCAGGCCACGTGGGACGGGACCGCTGCAATTTGTCTGTTTGGCACGCTTGGATGTGCAGGGGTAGGTGAGGCAGACCAAAGTGTATCACCCAGCAGGGATATACTTCCCAGTCTGCCACTTCCCCAGGGAAGCTTTGGTTTAATTACTCTCAGTGCTGGGAAACAAGCTTTTATTTCAAAGATGGATTCCTTTGACTTCAGTTTCTGCCCATCAGGCCCTGTTTGCTGAGGCTCACTCTTGGCTCTTCCCTGTGCAAGTACCAGAGAGTATCAGTTGAGTTGTGCCTTTGTTTTATTCAGACACGTTAAATTCCTTATGTCTGTCTCTGCAGGAATTGTTCTCCAGGCCCTGGTTTCTTTTCAGCTCTCATTTAAACTCATTTCTATGTCTTCCTGCTCTCTGAAAGCTGACTCCCTGTCCTAGACACAGTTCTCAGTACTTAGGACTACATACAAAATTAAGGTCTCTTTCATGCTGCCTGGCTCTTCAGTCATGCAAGAATGGCAGCAGCATTGCAGAGACCATTGCTCTGTCATCTGAATCCTTGTTTTCTGTCTTGTAAACAAAACATTGTCTTTTTGCATCCCAAACCTACAGCCTTGCACTGTATTCTGCAGAGGCAGTCCAACAGCACCCGTGCTCACCTCTGCAGACAGCACAGCAGCTCTGGTTGGGAGCTGGGGCTGTGTGGCTCTTGTGGGCATTGGCACAGCCTGCCAGGTTGCTGTTTTCACCAGGGCTGCTGTCTGTGGGCTCCTGGCACTCGTGGAAAACTTCCAGCTAGAAAATGTCTTCAGCCTTGGCGAGGTTTCAGCAAAGTGGGGAAACAGGAGCTGCTCTCTCTCCTCTGGCTGGGGTTTGCTGCCTGCCAAGGGGAAGGTGGGGATGGGAATGTGGAGGGGGAGCTGTGTCTGTCACCCACCGTGGAGGCACGGGGCTCCTGCTGGGACGGTTTGTTTGGGGTGTGTGACGTTTTATAGGCAGAGAAGAGCTACAGAACGTGGTTCAAAGCAAACATCTGCTGTGGGCAGGCTGTGCTACGGGCAAGGGGAGCCACCTCTGGTTTTGATGAATGATTTTCCTTTGCTATGAACTCCCTTTTATTTGGCAACTTACAGCAAGAATTGGCGAGCCTCTGGAAAACTCTGGGCAGGTGGGTAGCCCAGCCAGGAGCTGATGTTTAAGTAAAGGTTAAATTAATGTGTCTACCCCCCGTGCAGTGCAATCCACAAAATCTGGGGGGACTGGAGAGGGCCAGGTATCTCCTGCAAGACCCAGTTTGCAGATCAGAATAGTAAATGTCTGAAGTAACCAGAGAGAGCTGGAATGAAATGTAGGTCTTGTTCTTCCCACCTGTTCTACATCTCTGCTCTCTGCAGTGTCTGAGTCTCACTAAAGCTGCTGGGATTTCAGCGCAGTTCTTGGCCATATGCATAGCTTCTAATTTCTCAGATTTAGGAGGGACTTGTGAGATTTAGGAGGGAATGTGAGATCTTTCGACAGAAAAAAAAGGTACAGAAATCCAAACCAGAAGGCAGGGTATCTTTTTTTTTTTACATAGCTTATCTTTTCCTGTTTAAATGCAAATATTTGTCCCTGACACCCTGCTGGAGGACAAATAAAGTGACTGCTCCTCGTGGCTATGCTGATTTTCTCATTTGAGTCTGCTGCTATAATGGCAGACAGATTAAAAAATAATAAAAATAAGGGCAGACGATAGGGCGGAGATGGGATGTTAAATGTTGTGGAGAGCATGGAAACCCCGTGTCAGCCCAGAACTTGTAAAGGGAAAGCCATCACTTGGCAGAGACAGCTTAATAGGCTTGTAAAGTCTGGCACCATCAAAACCACGATTTGGGTTTTATCAAAGCATCCAGTGGAGCCTTGGGAAATGACAGCTGTATTATCTGTCATCAGATCATTCTGAGAGCAACATCAGCAACAGGCTGGAAACAGCTCAGGAAATCATTTTATACTGAGGGTTTGCTGGGGGCAGAAATGTATAGGGAAAATGGAAATGAAAGCATTAATAACAGTATCAATAACCTTCCTACCGCAGCTATCAGACGTGACACGAAAATGACTTGAAAGTTGTCATCTTCTGTGCATTTTATTCCCACCAGGAAGACTTGAGGGATGAGAGGAGAATCCAAACAAGGCAATTAGAAGACTGGAGCATGTTGAGGAAGGAAGAAATGACTGGTGTGGAGAATTTTCAATGCAATTTTCCCTGCCAGACCCAGAGCTGGGCCAGATTCTGGTGCGGTGGCGCAAGCACTGGAGGGAGCAGATTTACAGAGCAGCCACAGGGGCTGCAGTGCCAGCTGGGGTGCACAAGGGTGCCTGTGCAGGATGCTGATGGCTGCAGCACAAGATACAACACAGCTCTTCCCAGAAGTGGATCCTAGAGGCTGAAGGTTCTAGCTAGGGTTTCTCACTCACCACCGTGATTTAAGATCACTGGAGTAATTGCCAAGATTTCCAGTGCTTTTTCTGGGCTGTGGACCAATCCTGCTTAGTGCAGCCCAGTTTGTATGAGTGCAGGGGATGGTAAAACACCCTATTTTTTTTTCTATCGCTGTGTGTTGACTCTGAGCCACTTGTGCTGGTTCTTTTGCTCCACAATGACTTGGCTCCCAGCCAGGAGTTCAGTGTACTTGTCTCGAGCTTTGGGACTCTGGACCCAAACTAGAATTGTCCACAGCTACTGGAAAAGAGGGCCCAGCACGTAGGTTAAACCACTTATAAATGATGGCATAACGGAGGCAGCCAAGCTCTATTTCTGCAAGTGACATAGTCACCTAAGAAATGAAACCGCACTGGAAACGCTCCCTTCCTGTGGTCCAAATGCTTTTCAGACATTACCTAAGCCATGAGGCTGTGATGGGACAGACTACTGTGATCCCATTTCCCAGTTCCAGGTCATTAACGTGCAGAGGAGAAGGGATCCAATTTTCAGACTTTCCCAGAGACAGCAAGTTTCTACTGTAGTTTGTGTTCAAACTTAACCTGTAAATGGTCCAGAATTTATGTTGTTTTTTGACCTATATTTAGGTACATTTTTGCCATAAAGCTGGCCAAACCGGTGGTGTTCCCAAGGGAAGAGGGAAGAAGTGAAGCTTGCAGTCTCCATTTTCTGAATTAGCAATTGCATGTCTGAGAGGAGCTGGTGAAGAGGAGAAACCACTTGCAGGAACGATGGTGAATGCTGAGGCACAGGCTCGGTTGCACAGGGCTGAGAATACAAAAGCCTTTATACACAGAGGAGAAAAATCACAGCTTGCTTGTCACTTTAGGAAGCCGGTCACTACTTCCTTTTTTGTCCCCAGAGCAGTCTCTCCAAAACTAATTGGTTATTCCTTGGTAACGGAGACGGATGAGGGGTTTATGCCATCAGACGGAGCACGGGCTGGAGAGCAGGTCCTGTCTCTGCTGCAGGAGATGGGCTGGGGGCTGCCAGGCAGCTGGGAGTCCCTGGGGCGGCAGGGAAGCAGTTTGGCAGCTGCAGGGAGGCTGGACGGCTGCGTGCAGCTCGGCCCCTGCCGCACTGGTGACAGCACCTGGGGCTGCCCGGCCCCAGCCCTGGTGCAGGTGGTGCCCGGGAGCCTCTGGCAGGCACGGGCATCCCTGAGGCTCAAGGGTGTTTGTGCTGCCGTGGGGCTGGAGCTGCTCAGAGGGAGAATGTGCTGTTCCAAAGCAGAACGGGGCTTTCTCCACATCTGTTCCTGTTCCTGTAAGCCTGGCACAGAGGAGAAAATGCCTTTGCAAGGGAAAGCACTCAGTGTATTCACTGGTCACAGTGTTTGGTGGGCTTATTTGCCAAAATAATCCACGCATGCCCAGAGTAAGAAAAGACTGCTGTGGCACTGAGTTTGTGATTCCAGCTCCTTTCTGCCTTTGAACATTTGCTTTTCTTCTGCAGTCTGTAGTTGGTTGGGACTTATTCAAAGGTAGCTTCAAAGGATCAAAGACAGATGCAGTCTTTATAGCATTCATGCCTCTGCCATTCAGTTCATGCAGATATTAATGAGGTGTGTTTTATATGGCCTGACATTCATGTCTTTCTGTTCACCCTAATGAGATTGTTCTGCTGTCCTTCTTGTTTTAATAAGCAACAGAGTCTGTAGGATCAAGTTCTAAAAAGATATTTTTCCACTTAAGGATTATCAGGAGCAAAACTGGGAATGATAATTTTAAAAGGCATAAACCACCAGGATCTTCTGTCTGATGCCTTCAAAGCAGTGCATTCTCCCCTGCTTTGCCTACTCTGAATTATCACAGGTTTCAGGCTAACACATACATTTCTTGCCCTTTTATCTCTCTAATTGTTTTCACAAGTTCATTAATGATTTTGCAAAAGCTGTAGTGAAACGAAATGACATGCTCATAAACCTTTAAAGGGGAATATACCCGTCTGGTGATGGGAAAAGTCTCATTAGTCTTTTCAAATGGCTCCCAGCAGGTTTTCCTGCAGATTCAAACTTGTTAGGTGCATAAATATGCTCCTCTAATTCACTGGGCTGTGTTGATGGTGTGACAATTGAAGTTTGCTCTGCTTTTAAGTAGCCACTAAAATCACCTTTCTCAGGCAGATGTTTTGAGAGCCAGAACTGTTCTGAAATCTGAGGAGTTTTTTTAAATCTGTGGAAGTTCTTGGGCTGCTGATGTCACCTATGCCTTGCTTCCAAGAAAATCCTGTGCTAGCTTTGTGGAAGAACACTGGGTTTCTCACTGAGCTGGGAATATGGAGGCAATGCTGATAAAGCATCTGCGATGTATCTTCAGTCCAGGGCTGAAGATGGTGCGGGATTTTTGCTGGGACAAAGACTAAGTTATGTGGTGCTGATCACCAAGTGGGAAGTGAGATCCATGGTGGTCTCTGCAGGTGATAGGTTCTGACACGTGTGGGGAAACGTGCAGGGTGTCCCAGGGGACACAGCCCAAACCCCAGCGAGCGGGGCCGTGGTCACGCCTGGCCCCACCGAGGAGAGGGAAGAAAGGAAAGGATTTCCTCAGAGGTGTTTTTGTGCCGTGCTTGGGGCGTGAGCAGGGGCGGGAGGCAGAGGGGCAGCAGTTCCAGCCCGCCAGGACGCGGGCAGGGGTGGAAGGCTGGGCTCAGCCCGGGGCAGGAGGGCAGAGGAGCAGGGCTCTGGTGCGGAGGAGCCGAGGGGAACCGAGGCCGGAAAGCTCAGTGCTTCTGCAGAGCCCCGGGGACACCCTGAGCTGCTGGAGCAGCACATTTCCAACCTCCCTCAACTCAAAGCTGCTCTTTCTGTGCTGAGATAAAGAACAAGAATGATTTTCAAATCTTGAGAGTGCTTTCCTTTGAGCTCGTTTAGATGAGGATATTTCTACTACACAAACCTTAATTGAAGTATTTGATTTCACTTTTGTATGTGGAGTTAATTTACGTGACACGATTAAAATATGTGTTATTTATACAATAGGAACTTAGAACTGGAGTAGACGATTAAAACAACTGAACAGCCTCTTCTGAAATTTTAACTTTGTTAAAAGCATAATGATCCTTTGACAGGTTATTCTAGTTGAGCATTTTTGAAAGTTAAGTTAAATATAAGGTTGCATTTTAGATAAGTACATTACCATGCAAGCTCTATTTTATGCCTGACACTAGAGGTCTCAAAAAATTTTGGTTGGTGTAAGCAGAGGATGCTGATGCAAGTTTTGGGCCTTATTGCTCACAGGTGCCTGAATGCAGCTGAACTGTCCGGCAGTGTTACCCCAAAGGGGTGAAACCCCCTCTGGCTGTGTTCCTTGCGTGTTCTGTAGTCGCCTGTCCCCGTGAGGCTGCTCAGCACCACCCTGGCATTCTCACATCAGCAGGTGAGGAGACCTCGGTGACGCAGAGGAAAACAAACCTGTGGATTTGCACTGCTGGG
The DNA here is from genome assembly GCA_013399875.1 of Gymnorhina tibicen. Classification (NCBI taxonomy): domain Eukaryota; kingdom Metazoa; phylum Chordata; class Aves; order Passeriformes; family Artamidae; genus Gymnorhina; species Gymnorhina tibicen. Next base: position 543,747 of record VXAZ01010260.1, read on the forward strand.
GACTGTGTGAAACTGCAGAAACAGGATTCAAAGTTTTCATTTTAAAGTATGTTTGGCAAATCTGTTTGATTCTGCGACAGAGCATTCGGGATAGTCAGTGTCACTCCCCAAGCTTGCCGGTGTTGTTTGTTTGTGAAAATGTTGAAATCTTGACCTGACTTCTTGGGATTAACTAGGGAAGGGAAGTGTCCTTTTTTGTCTTTTTTTTCTTCCCCCCCACCTTCGGACAAGAAATGTTTCCCCCACAGACCTTTTGAGCTCTCATTATCTGAAAGTCTTGATTTCCCATCGCTCTTTACCTTGGGTATTTTAGTTACTTCTTAGTGCCTAACTTTGGTTCATTGTTTTCAGTTTCTGTAAGAGAGAAAGTTTCTCCTTTCTGGCAGTGCAGTTGTGCTGCTGCATTGTTGCGTGCAAAATGTTCTGAAACCTTTGCCTAGGAGGTACAGCTCAGTGGAAAGTCCTTCTGTTACACATGAGAAATTAATTTGCAATTAATTAACTTGTTGGATGAACTCCTCCTTTGTTCTTTCTGAAAATGGCCTGTGAGCAGATTGCTAAATTCTCAAAAAATTCATTGCAACAAATTGTGAGTTTCTTCCCTAAATAATTCCTGGTCTGACCAGAACAAAGAGTTCACAATGTGCAAGTGGAACTCGTAATTTCTTAGTTTCTTGAGTGGCTGATATATGGACTGAGGTTCCCCGGCCAGGGTGAACTGCAGATAGCACAAGATAGGACTCAAAACTTGCTTTTAATCTGTGCTTTAATACTGAGATGTTGGGTTGTGACCTGAGTGTTCATTTTCTTGAGGGACCGAGCCCAAAGAGTAGAATAGGTGGGTATTTACAGAGGGCAGGTGGCTGCCTGCGAAGAGGGTCCCTGTACTGGGATTTTAGGAGGATGGGATTAGTCCCTGGCAATGGATAACTTCAAAACTCTCAAATACTACCAGTGGAAAGAAAAAAAAAAAATATGAGCAGTCCTTTGGTGGAGGAGGGGAAAAGAGCAAATGGGAAATGCTGTGTGGCCGGGAGCTGAGGTCCAAGGCAGCCTCGGGACGAGGAGCTGGACAGGAAGCCAGGACGGACTGGCCACGTAGCTGGTGTCTGGTAGCGCTGGTAGAGGCTGTGTGGCACGGCACTCGAATGCCAAGTCATCACCCAGCCTGCCCAGCTAGCAAATATTAGAGGAGCTGAAAAAATGAATGGGAGCCTAACAGCAAATGTCACCAACTGTGCCAGCAGCTGAAGGGGGCTGGACTCGGCGGTGTGATGCTGGCAGCCCTTTCTGTCCCTGCTGCAGCCACAGCTCCTCCACGCTCCTTGCAGGCAGCTGTCAGATAGCTCCGTCTGCATTCCTTCACCCCTGGTATTTGGAAACACCACGGGATGTTAAAAAAGAGACGCCACTTTTTGCTTTATTGCATTGTGTTTCTTTCTGCCCCTGGAGGTTCTGTTGCCTAACTTGGTATAAAAGCTGGCGGGACCATTTTCTCTGCTTTACTCTAAATTTCGTTTTCACAGCACCACTCCTCTTCTTACGAGGAGCTGCGTGCGGCCCCAGTGCAGCCTGCGCTGGCCACGACGGGCCGTTCGCACAAAATGAGCGCTGCTAATGAAGATGGGAGTGCCGGTGTTCTCACTGCTGCTGCTTTGCTCCGCTCTGCTCTGGCTGCCTCTGCCCCCGTTAAAACCAGCCCGGTAGCATATGCCACAGCGCTCACTTTGTCAAAACGTTGGCTGTCCTTTCAGATCAGTGCAGCTCCCAGACTGACTGCACTGGCATCAACGATTAGTTCATTCTGGCCCCGTTAATTAAAATAAGCTCAGACTATTGCATGTTATCGTGGCTTTCAAAGGCACAGGGACACGCTTGTGTCTACCAGCCTGTTCCCAGAGCTGATCCTCGCTGACTGACTTGGGTCGCATCCGTGCGACGCCTGCTGAATCTGGAGTGAAACAGGAGCAACAATTAGCGAAAGCCGAAAGATTTCCCGCTTCTCAGACGTCTTTGGCTCCGCGGCAGCCCCTGTCCGTGCCGCGGAGCAGCTCTGGCCCCGGGGGGAGCCGCGGCGGCGGGGACAGAAGATGGCACTGCCACCCCGGCGGGGACAGCAGATGGCACTGCCACCCCGGCGGGGACGGGCACGGGCGGCTCGGGGAGGTGGCTCCGCGCTCGGGCTTGGCTCCTCTCCTGGGCAGGTCTGCTGCAAGGGACAGGTGGGCCTTTCGTCCCCTTAATCTGTGCTGCCGGAGCCCGGCGGTCGGGCTGGGGGAAGGTGTCGCTCGTGCGTGACAGGGGATCCCGCTGCAAGGCTCCGAGCCCCGCAGCGCTTTGCCAGCTCTGCCCGGGCACCGAGTCACAGCTGGCACCGAGTCACAGCGGGCACTGAGGAGCCACAGTGGGCACCGAGTCCCAGCGGGCACCGGTGGCTCCGCACTCACCTCCCTCCCTGCAGCGGAGAGCCGCCTCCCCACGAGTGATGCGAGTGCCCCGCGGGCTCTGTGAGTGAAGCTGCCGCTCCAGTTCTGGTTTCCGTGAAGGTCACCGGGCGTTTCCAAGGGGCAGGGGACGGGCACGGAGGCCGTGTGCTGTGGAGAGCAGCACCAGGCTTTTCTGAGTGGCAGTAGCTCTCCAGTACCTCAAAACTGCAGGATGGCTTTACGGAGTAGCCAGTTCTGCACTGCTGATGAGACAGCCTCATTTCCTAAGGGATGATTCCTAGAAAACTATCTAGCATTGCTGTAAAATGAGGATTTGTGGTTTAATAGTTATCATGGGAGCAGCTCCAGGAATCCCTGTGCTGCACAGTCACCATCCTGCACAGGCTTCTGTTCTCCACGCAGTGCTTTTCTTCCTTCTGGAGCAGACACGGAGCTTGACATCATGTTCGTCTGTCCATGTACCGTGATATTGCCAGTGACATTCAGTACTTAGGGGATTTTTGGCTGCTGACTTTCGATGACATTAGGAGCAATCTCCATAGCCAGTGTGAGATCCTGCTCTGTGCTGAAGAATATAAAAGAGACTATTGCATTTAATATATTGGAGCACATGAGACACAGCAGCAGTTTGTGTGATTTATTGGGTAGACAGGAATGCACCGTGGCATGTTCTGTAAATATAAGCACAAACGTATCGTGCTACATCCCACTGTAAATTTCCTTTACTGCTAAAGTGTCTAAATTAATGAACGCAGGAATCATGGATTATTTCAAACAACAGGTTCTATCACAAGCTACATGGTGATTAACACGGGAGCACACTCGACTGTCCCGACAAGGACTTCAGATGATGGTGACACGGAACAAAGCAACACATCCCTTAGGGTATGGCCTGGTGCCCTTGAGTCTGCCAGAGGTGGTTGGTCCTGGGGAGGCTGGAGAAAGGGGCTGCCTTGGTTTCTGTGCTGTGGACTGCCCTCTCTCAACCACTTCTGCATCTTTCAGAAAAGACTAACTTGCATCTCTCACAGGATACCACCCCTTCACCTCACTTTTTAAATGTATATCACACACAAGATAGGCGATTCCTACGTTGTAGTGTCTGAATCCCTCTCATATTGGACTTTTAAGTGCTTCTGATCTCTTTTAATCTGGAGCTTGGGAACAGGGAGAATTGCTCTCAGTTTCTTTGGGCAGATTCCCAAAAAGGAAGAAACAAATAGGTAAATACATACATTTTTAAAAGCAGCATTAATTTTTACTGCTGATGAGGCTGACAGAAGCTGGCTGATGGGAGGCACTGTGACACGTCCGTTACCACATCTCGTACGAGGTTTGATGTAGCCAGCTGGCAAATACCAGCGACTCTCCTGAGCTCATAGCTCACCCTGTTTGTGTTGACATTTCTGGCGAGGAAAGGTAAAGAGTTATCCCAGCTGCAATAACCTGTGAGCTCTCCCTCTGCATTTCTCCTAATTTGACTGAAACGAAAGCCTCGCTCAGCGGGAGTGAATCGAGTGCCGGCGTTTGCCATGGAGACTGCTTGGCCGGGGGACCTGCACGAGGGGGATGCTGTGGGAGATGGCACCAGTGGTGATCCCGTCCCAGATCCACAGCTGCACCCCAGCAGCCTCACAGCTTGCACCTTCCTTTCCTCCCTCTCAAAACCTGGCTTTGCCGTGGCCTGGCTGGCTCCGAGCACAGCGCGGAGCTGGCGCGAGGTGCTGCAGCCGCCCGGGAGCAGCGGAGGGAGAGGCAGATGCACACACCCTGGGCTGGGCTGGGCTGGGCCACACCAGTGCGGAGCTACCGAGGGACGGACACACGTGAGAGCAGCTGATGGACCGTGCAGGGAGTTGTGCTCAGCCACTGCCAGACAAACGCCTTGTGAAGCCTTCGTTCTCTCTGATAAGCAAACAAAAACACTTTCTCATCCTTAAATATGACGGTTTGCCTTCACAGAGAGGAAATTAAAAAATTAAAGGAGCTCTCGTGCCAGCATCCTATGTTTCCTTAGGCTTTACTCCAGTGCTTGCTTTGTCTGTGCTGTTAATAACACTGTGTTTCCCTGGAAATTGGCTGATTTTTTATTCTTGCCTCTTTTTAAAAATTTGACCTTTAGCACTTGAGCTTTCATAGCTGCTGTTAATCTGTTCAATAAGGAAAAATAATAGAAAAGGCAAAAATCATAACCTGGTCTGTCTTCAGTCTTTGACCACGATCTTCTCTCTCAGACACATTCCCCACACCCTTGGGAATGCTAACCCCTGTCTGGAGGACTGCTGGGAGCACGTGGCTCCTCCTGTCTGCATCCAATGCAGCCTTGTGCAGAGGCAAACAGGCTGCCCCTTGTTTCTCGTTAGTCCTTCATGTCCTGCCCTTCCCACTGCCTTTTGGACCTGGCACTCGCACTCAGGAGCCACAGCCACTGTCCAGCCCCGCTTCCTGCACCAAGGAGGCCACTGTGCCACCCCTTCCCCGGAGCTGTGCCTGGGGTGCAGCTTTCTTGTTCAAAACCTCAGGTGCAAGATGATACTCCTGTGATCAAAGCCGGCCCTGAACTACCTTGTACTTTGTTACATGCTTTACGACTTCAGAGTTTTAAAGCTCCAGGTATCTGAGTGATGGGAAGTTGTTTTTTCAACCCTTTTCAATTAATTTTGCTCTGTCATTGTGCTTTTCCCAAGCTGGATCCAGAGCAGTCCCTGTCCACGGAGTGTCCTCTTCAGAAACACCTCGTACGGTACAAAGTGAACAAACGCTGAGGAGAAAGCTGGAGGCCAGAAAATAATTCCTTTCCTCTCATTTTAGCCATGTATAAGATGAAAGAAACTTTCCAGCACCTGATGCTTGAATAATTCTCCTCTTTAACGCCTGAAAGCTCTGCTCACCTCCGCCTTGCTGGCTGACTGAACTCACGCTGCCTGCGTCTCCTTCCAGGATGACAGCCCGGAAATTATTACGGGCCAATTTAGAGACCGTAAAACACAGGATGAGCAGATGGCAGGTCACGTCTCCTTCCCTTGCACAGCCCATGTCACCGTGGCACCGCTTCAGCCCATGCTGAGCTGCGCTCACTGAGTCCAAACAAGAAGCATCACCAGTGGAGATGATCTCTGTTAGGGCAACATCCCAGCAGCACAGACCTTACGACTGTGGCAAAGAATTTGGGCATTGGCAAGAAGCTTCAGTGACAATGAGCTTTAAATACCTGCTGTTAAGATAATCACAATAATCTGTCTGCCAGCTTTTTCCTAATGTGCATTTTCTAATTCATTGTGGGAGGCAAAATCCTTTGACTGGTGGAATGAAGACGTGGCACTGTGACTATAATTTACATTGTTAAATAAGTGGAAGGAGCAGCTATCAAAAGCTGAAATCCTACCCAAAGCAGGATAGCTGCCTTCACAAGAGACAAGAAATTAATGTTTTCATAGAAAGGAATTCCTGATGGGAGGAATCCTCAGTTCTGTGAAAGGGATTTAAAAAGCGAATATCCCACTTGCAGGATTTGCTGTCATCCTGATCTTTTAGAGTCTGCCCTTGGAGCAGGGCATCTTACCCTCTGCTTCCCATTTACTGCTCTGTGGATCGCTGTGCTGCACTGGAACAAGAGGCTGAAATAGCCACTATGGTCATTCCTGTCACCCCAAAGAGGATGTTTCTGGGAAAATTAATTTCTCTTCTATCTAACTGGGAAACTCAAACAAAGCTCTGTCGTGTCTTGGCCCTCGGTGCAGCAGTCGGGTTGATCCCCCTTATCCTTTCAGCATTAATTACAAAACACCTCTGCTCCTGTGAGCAGCACTTTGCCAAAGAGGCCCACGTGTTACCAATTAATCAGCAGCACAGCTGGGTGTGTTTGATGCACAGGGACACACCACGGTGTCAGAGTTATCCTCCCTTTACTGCTCGTGGTGCTAGAACAAGAGACAGATCCGGGATTCACCGAGAGTGGAGCAGGAAGGAGTTAGAAGTTTGATAGGAAGGTATCATAACAAAAAAAATTTAAGAGAAACACTACACCTAAATGAAGCACTGAGCCCCAGCAGCAGGGCCAGCAGGTAAGCAGTGTGTCCTGAGAGAGGCACAGCTTCCCAGAAATCATTCCTCACACAGTTTATTGTCAGTGAATGAGGATGATTGTTCTCCTGCCTTTCACACTCACAGCCCCCTTTCCCCCCGCTCGCCGAGGTGAGTGAGGGTGGCAGGGAGCAAGGACAGCTCGTCACCCTGCTGCCAGCTTGGATCCTCGGTCCCCTGGCAGTGCCTGACTCGCATGAGACCTTCTCATGCAGGTTTGGACAGTGCCTCAAGAACACCTTTTCTTCGTTTCCCTTTGGGTGAAACCTGCTGTAACCTCACCCCGTTCCCTGGGGCTGCATTCACATCCGTGCCCATCCCTGGGGCTGCGTCTGACGCTCCGGTGGGCAAAGCCCTGCGAGAGGCAGAAGTTTGTGCCGCTGGGGTTTGCAGCTCCCTGGTCACCCCTGGAAATGGCTCTTTGAAGGGCGTTTTCAAGGCATGTTTGTAGAGGCTTGCATTGCTGCTACCCTGCTCATGCTGAGGAATAAATTGGATTTGACTATCTGCAGCTGCTTTTGGCACCTTTCACTAGTGCAGAAATTCCCGGTGTGATCTGTGAAAAAACAACCACCAAAAATCCTTCATTTTATAGGAGGTATTCCTGGGAAAAATGTCACTTTTCATACAGGCTGGCTAAACGTGGCCAATTGGGCCGTTTATTCAACGGGGAGCATCATAGTTTGCATTTTGCATTTCTAAGAACTGAGTTTGCTAAATGGAGCTCTTCCCACCGACAGAGCCCGAGTTGGGCTGTGCTCTTTTTTTCTTCTCCTTGCAGCTGGAAACCATTTTCACTCGTATCACAGAGCTTCTTAGCCCTGTTGGATCTGGCTTAGTGTTTCTCAAGGGACAGAGGCAGGATTACTAATAGCTTTCCAACCCACTTAAGTCTCTCCCTTCACAACACAAACTCTCAGCAAACCAGACTCGAGCAAGGTCTTTGTCCTGGATGACTTTTTGCTAAATAAGTTAGCAATGCTCTAGTTAGCAAAATCTCTTTTCCCCCGTGGAGGGCTCAGGCTCGCTGGCACGCTGCAGCAGGGCTGGGACAGAGGTGGTGTGAGCAGTGCTGACAGAAAAGCTGTGGCACGTTTAAACCTCAGTGCAGCCAATACCCAACGTGTGGCCTCAGACCTGCCGGGGGGATAAAGAAATATTTTGATCTGAATCAGAAAAATCTGTCGTTTTGTCACAGAGCATCTGAAATGGGTCCCTCTTTTTCTCTCTTTCACAGATGAACAGACAGAATAAGCTGTCCACCTTCAGAGTATGAGCTGACTTTGCCTTTCAAGAAGGACATTTGTTTCTTCTACGTTAAATTTATTAATAAATGCATTTTTCCCAGCAATCTCAGTTCCTAAAAATATGTATCCTAGGGTTTGTTAGATTTTTCTAAAGACTTCCGTGGAAGTTGTATGCTGTAGGATCACAGAAAAAGGAGCAGATATATGTGAAGACTTATTCCAAATTCTTCCAGATTAGACTCATTTTCTTTTAAGGAAAAAAAAAAGAAACAGCTTTTTCTTATTCCCATCATAGAGTGAAATGGATCTTTAGATGACAGGTACTGGACTCTGACAGGCATCTCATCTGTATGGAGGCCAGTGACAGTCTGAGAGAAATTGCTCATCTGAGTCACCAGCCAGCTGCTCCGCCTGTGTTTGTCTTGGGTGCTAATTTCATTTCTCTGCCTGGTTTTCCTGGAATCTGGGCACGCACACTGACCTGATAAATAACTGAGGCCGGCAATAAAGATAAAGGAAAGTTCTACACTTCAGAGGTCAAGCCAGCCTCCAAATCATATTTGCCCTAATGGAGAACAAATTCAACACTACCAAAAGTCAAATGAATGTTTAGTCACCTGAGAAAATACCATTATAAGCTGAAATGAGCTCTCATTATTTTCTCCATTTTATTTCTTTAATTTCTCCTTGGCTTCTGCTACAAAACTAAAAATAGGGGCATTAGTCACAGGGTACTTCAGAGGCACCCTCAAGGCAGAAGCAAGGTTCTAAGGTAAATCACAGCTGGTGACTCTTAAAATGGATGAAATCGCTTGCATTAGGCCTTCAGGATGCATATTTTCATTTACTTGATTTATTCCTTTTGTTTAAGCTGTGATGTGAAGTGGCACGGGCACGATGGAGCCAGGCTGATGAGGAACTTTATAGTGAGCTGTCAGGGCAGAAAATCCCATTGCAAAGAGATCCTTTCCTCAGGGCCGATTGTGAGGATGGTGCAGCGGAAAGCTGAGAGAATGATTTAAAAGGGGAAAAAAAAGACCAGAAGATGGGGAAACAGGCAGGTAAATTACCTGACACTGCTGGCACCAAGGCACCGGACCACCTTGGTGCAAACAGCTGCAGAGCTGGGCAGAATCAGACCCAGGTGATCCCTTTCTGGAGGGGAGTAGGATGTCTCAGCCCCTCATCCTGCTCTTGGCAGCAGCTGATTGGTCTCCAGAGGCTTCCCTATCCCATATCCCTGGCCCCTTCTCTCTCTGCCTAGCCTGGGAGAGGCTGGTGACTTGTTTCCCAGTTGTATCCACAAGCCTCCCTCTGCCTTTTTTCACCCTTTGAGCGTGTGAATGCAAAGGTTGGGAGCTGTCTGATGCAGTGCTTCTGACGGCCAGACCTGTGTTTTGGAGCCCAAAAGGTAATTAGTAAACATCTTTTTCCTGTCATTGCCGATGTCGTTAGGCTGCGTTCCGTGTCGTGGCATCACCAGCATCCTGGGAAGCGCCTCCTGGGTGAGGCACCTTGGCAACAAAAAGGTCTTTTATTGATGGATGTGCTTCCTTCTGGAGAGATAAAGGAGCCAGCGGGGCCAAACCGTGCTTTAATGGCAGCTCCGAGGCTTCCACTTGCAATTTGTATCTTGGAAATTCCTCGCACCACGTTTATTTTGCAAAACATTGAAAGGGAGTAAGGAGTTGCCGTGGAAGTAGATATTAGCAGGGACTGGGGGAAAGCAGAGAACCTTTTATGTATCCCCCTGTGACCCTGTAAAATCTCAGCACCTCCTTACCTCACTCGATATGCACTTTGTTACTCGCGTGGGCAGATGAGCCTCGGTTGGCTTTGGGAACGTTTCCACTCAGCTTAAGTGCAGGTGTGGGGTTCATCAAGGGGTGTGGGGTTCATCAAGGCAGCTGCAGCCCTTAGGCCCGCACACAAGGGATGGAATACTCTGTGTTCTGCGGGTGCCAAGTGTTAATCACGGAAACATCTTTGTGAGGGAACTTCACCCGGTTTGTTCGTGGTGGCAGAAGCGGTTCTGGGTGATTGACTTGCCTGCTAATGCTGCATGGAAAGCGTGGCCACATCAGCAGCGTTGGAGTTCCTGTGCCACAGAACATATGTGCACCATAATAGAGCTGTCAGCAAGCTGCAGTGAAGCTGACTTTGCTTAAACTGATCTTTTCCACCTATGCAAGACAGCGTGTGGGTTTTGTAGCAAGTTACATTGGATCAGCTAAGTGAGGGCTGTCTTACTGTGTTTTGTGACTTTTGTTTATTCATTTGAAAAACCTTCGTAATGGGAGTTTGTTTGGTAGAACTTTCCTGTAAACTGCAAATGCAAAATCCTCAAAATAAATCCCCAAACATCTCCGTGCTCCTGTTTCCACAAAACAAAAATACCTTGAGAAGAAAAGTTTTATTTTAGTTAAAATTAGTTTCTCTTCAGGAAGAAAAATCTGGATGATATCATGGTTTGCTTCAGCATTAAGAGATACTGATTTATCAGACACCTTAGTTTTTGGCCAGCTGTATACGGAGGTCAGCAAGAGTTGTGGTTTTTCCTATTTCCCCCAGGAAGGGTCAAAGACAGCTCCATGAAAGCATGTGACTTTCTAGCAAAATGTATCCTTAGGCACAAACTCTTTCCTGGACGGGCAGGTTTGATGATTTTTGGTTGTAATTACATGTTTATTCCAGGGCTAAACTTGGCCAAGTGTTCACAGGTGCCCCCAGTATGACAGATGTAAATGCAGTGTGTGCCGTGTGGCTGGGGGAGAGGGAGTGCTGCTCCTGGCACAAAAACACCCCAGAGGGTGACTCTGGGAGTTAGTGTGCTATCCCGGGCACTTCCCCACATTTCAGTGGAAGGAATAGCACTAAAAAGGCTGCTTCTCAGATTTTAATAAGGAGATCTGTGAAGATTGCATTTTGGCTTATAGCACAATATTTCATTCTCCTCACTTCTCTAGAACCTTTTCTAATAATGCATCTGTGTGTACATTTTGTGGTCGCAAACATATTTTAGGTCACTCAGCCAAGTGACATTAAAAAGAAAAGTGCTAACAACAAATTTAAAACGCTGCTGGTAGATGGGTGCAATAGTTCATCTGGTAAACAAGCTGTTCCTGGAAAAATGCTACTGGTACCGTGGATGACAATTATGGCAGCTGAAGATGTTCGTTCAGCTCCACGTCACCAGTGCCACCAGGAGGCAGGTGGCTTCGAGGTAGTCCCAGTCTGACTGGTCACGTCTGTTCCAAGAGCAAAGATGAAGTTGTTTTCCCCGTCCCTGTGTTTAGCACAGCCCACACCAATCCAGTAGCCTCTGGTAACTGGTAATAAATCTCAAAAACTCAACCATTCAAAGCAAATCCTTGGTTCTTGCCCAGCACTCTTTCTAGATCTCAGAATCTTCTTGCTCTTAGGGCGGAGCTGCGTTAAGTGCTGGGCTCTTATTCCAGCCACGCAGGAGAACCAGATTTCCTGGGAGCTGAAGGCAAGAGAAACCCTTAAGTGGTGCTGATTTTAATTTTCTTCCCAATATTCTGATCCTGGCTGATCAAGTGTTCACGGCACCAGTGTGGCGTTTCCTGAAAAAAACTGGCAGTGGTGGGGAAATATTCCATCAATACCTGAGCTGAGCAGCAGCACCTGTGTCAGCACTCCCACTCGGGTGGGAACGGGGCATCCTCTGCCAGCAGGCAGCACCACGGGCAACCCAGCAAGTGCAAACTGCATCCCTGGAAGTTTCTGTCGCTCTGTCTGGGGTGGCAAATAGTGACTTTAGTGTTTTGACTTGAAAGCTCAGAGCCGGCCACTGATGCTTTCACTCAGAGTGTGCAGAATTGAGTAGAAAATGTCATTACTTTAATGTTGAGTGAGTGGAAAAGTGCACATAATGGAATATGCAGCAGTTTTTTAACTCTCTTGAAGACAAAATAGGTCTGTATAAGCTCTGCTGTAACTTATTTGCTGGTGAGGCCAAATGTCACGAAGAAATAGCTCACAGAAATTATTTGTTGGTCTTTAAAGTTCTCTAAAGGATCTAACTGTCCAAAGTTTTTGTGCTGACACATTTGCTATAAACAGTTCCATGGAAGGGTGGCTCAGAGTAAAACTTGTTGGTGGGTAGAATTATGGCTTTAATATGTTCAACACCATTAATTGTATCTGCTGTTTACTTAGTGTTTTACAGGGTCAAATCATCATCCTAACTGATTCATGCACAGTTAAGATCTTTTATCCTTTCTGACCTTGAAGCAGGGCACTAAAAGGCTGCACCTCACGTTACCCAGAACATCAGAGGCAGTAAGGCTGGTCCCAGAGGCACCTGGGGGCTTGCTCCTCCTGCATTTTACTGTTCATGGACATCTCTATGGCCAAAGTTTAATTTAGGTAATTTTTCAAGACAAGACAAACTTTTTCTGTGGGTCTGATGAAACAGAACATGTATAAAGAACAAGCAAAAATTATTTTAGGATTAATCAGAAATGTTCAGTTCAGCTGGGAGAATTGACACCCAGCAGCCACTGACACACACAGGCAAACTCAGAGCAGCAAACAGCCACCAGCAGTTCAGGTTCTCTTTATATCCACCTTGGGAGCTGTCTGAGTTCTTGAACGTATTAAGCAGCTGCGAGTAATGAACAAACTTGTAAATTAATGGTTTTTTTGGATGGACAGTTAATAAGCTGAAGAAGGGCTGAATTTATTGAATAAGTAATTTATTTAATTAACAGTTTGACCCAAAAGTATGATGCCTCTGTTGTAGCTTGTCACTGGACCTAAGGGGCTTTTTATCTTTTACTCTGGTATATACAGGAGATATAAACTGCCTCCTGTGTATTTTAGTGGTGCAGCAGATTTCTGGCCTTTTCAGCAGGATGTGAACAGTTGGAGAATGACAGCAAGCAGAGTGGAAACAGTGGGGTTAAGTTCTGGAGCAGCACCAAGGCAGCCAAGATACAGCAAGAATAAAAAGGGGATTGGACTTGTAATCGCAGTAGCAAAAACATCCTGAAGGCTGGTGGAAGGGACCTCATATGCCATCCTTCAGGATGTAAATTAAACTTTATTAGTGGCTCAGGTGAAGCTTTTTTGGAATGAGAACATGATGTGTGCTGCTGCAGCCTGTCCTGGATGGAGCTGAAGCTGGTGTCCTGCGGCAGGACCTGTGCAAGCCCGAGGCTTGGTCAGTTTTGGCAGCTCTCGTGCACCTTTCACTCCTTGTGGACACTTCCAACGCAGTGATTTGCACAGTGGACGCTCCCAGGATGCGAGCATGGACAGCAGGGTATGATGGAGAGGCAGCCTGCCTGCTCTCATGGCAGGTTGTTAATAATTAGCTGTTCCCGAGGTGGCTGGGACTGGTCAGAGATGCTTGGCTTGGCTGGTGAATCTCCTACAGCAATTCCTCTGCAGTTTTCAGCCTTCCCGTGCTTGAAGCGAGATTTTTTGGGAGAAGAGTTGAGGTTTCTGCCGGTTTGCTGATGCCTGCAGTGGTGTTGCACGGGAAATGGCTGAGCAGAGCTGGCTCGCACAGCCGGGCAGGGCAGAGCAGAGCAGAGGAGCCGTGTGACACCGAGCCCAGGGAGCCTCCCGCCCGCAGCGTGAGCGAGGGCTCAGCCCTGCTGCTGCACAGCCGCGGCAGCCCTCGCTCCGGGGCAGCAAACGGGACTAGCGAGTGATGGTTTTGTGGATTAAAACCACGTAGCATTTGTGGACCGTTGAGAGAATCGGGTGCCAGGAGGAAAATCTCCTAACAGGCTTTTAGCCCCGAGTGGAGGGGCAGCCTTTGGAACTGGGAAAGGATATGTTAAAGAGTGGAAAACAGATCGATAAGGGGCTCTTGGAGAGGAATGTTTGGTGCTGGTTAAATGGTCAGCCTGCAGGGAGCTAGAGAAGGAAAAGCTGTGTGCAGAAGGATCAGGACAGCTGTTACAACAAAAAGGGATTTAGTTGTTAAAAGCAGGACCATACCCAAATCAAAATTTTTTCGTTAAAAAAAAAAAAAAAGGAAAAAGAAAACCCAGAGTGAATAAAGCATCAATTTCCCTACATTTTAAATGAGATCTGAAAAAGAACTCAGTAATGGCATTGGTTGCCATGGTGTTTAAAGGTGCAGCTCCACAGACACTTCAAATAACAGGAGCTGCTTTTATCTGCTTATGTGGCTGAGTTAATTTTCATCTGCTGGAATTATTCATTTAGTTTGCTTTAATTATTCTATATTGGCAGTATCATAAAAGGGCCTGATCCTGCCATCTCAACACAGACAGAACTCTTTCTGACTCCAGAGGAAGAAAGAAAGATTAGATGCAAGCTGAGCTGCTCAGGAGATGCAAATGGGAGTGCTGTGGGTCTGGGCTTGCAGAGGTGCCCCAGAGCTCTGTTTGTGGCGGCAGTAGGGCAGAACTGGGCAGGGAAACATTGTCCAGGCTCCAGGCTGTGAAGGTGCATGGAGAATCCACAGAAGAGGTGCTGTGTCCTGTCCTCTCCCGGGTCTGTTCAGGGGGACTGTTGAGGTTGGAAGATTCTCTCTTGTGTCCTGCCAGGTTTTGCCCCTGCTTTGGTGAGGCAGTAATGTCCCCAGCTGGGCCGGGGGACAGCCTGGTGAAGCTCACAAACCCTGTCCCTTGCTTTACTCACCTCCAACCCTGCCCCAAACAGGCTTTTGAGCTCTCTCCTTTTGCGTGTCTTCTGTGGCACCGGCAGTGGTTATTGACCAAACAAAAAGGCTTCTAGTTAGATTGCCAGATCCCTGAACTCTGCTTTGAGTTTTGAAGTGCCAAGCACTTGACTTCTCCCTTGGCCTTCAGTGGTACCTGCTGGGAGGCTGCTGACAGCAGCCCCACCTGGGTGAAGGCTCAAATCCTTGCTCCTGCACCCCGGATTGCAGCAGCATCCCTAGGCCCACGGAAGAGCCTGAAACTTGTTTCAGATCCTGGCTCATAAACACAGTGCCTTGATCCTGTGCCTTACTACCTTTGTATCTCGCCAGCTGGGCTCTCTCTGTGCCCTTGTCTCTGGGCTAAGAACAGCCATCAGTACTGGCACCGCATCTCCAAACACAAACACCTCTTTCCTGTGCTTGGCTTCGCTTAAAACACGGGAATGACCCGAAAGAGGAAAAATTAGAAACTGATGATGTGAGACGATGCAGCCCTGTGTGACCATAATATGGCTGTTGTTTGAAACAGGATATCAATAAATACATCTATAGCGTTTTCTCTCACAACAAGAGTTGTCACATAATCTGCAATGAAATGGCATTTAGAGTCTCAAGATCTTTTCCAGCATCCTGTCTATGCTTTCTTTTATTGATGTTTTTCCTTGTTCCCCTTAGAAGCATGAGTCAGGAACCCTCTGTTATTAAAAGCAGTCCCAGTTGCACATACCTTTCATTTCCTTTGGATTACATTAATTGCCTGACAGCTAAAAGTGATCTGGGTTTTTCAGTCTTCAGCTCTGGACCGCAAGAAATATTTACCAGCTACAGCAGATTTATAAAGATGCCACTGAGATGCCTTGAGACTAACAATCAGAAAACACAGCAGCAAAACAACACTATTTTTCAAGGTTAAATGCTCAGAATGCTAAAAAAGGAATTGCACATAATAAAGCCAAACAAAGGCTTGGATTCAGCCCGTATTTTCCTCTACTTGTCTCACATAAAATGAAAGGTGCCAGTGGTTTAAAAATGATTGCATAGCATCACACAACAATTAGAAATTTAATAAGGGAGATTTAATTTTAATTTAGTTTTGGTTTTGTAGTTCAAATACCTGTTAGTGTCAGCCCCCTGCCTCTCTCCACAGTCATTCCCTGGCTCCATGCCTTTGCAGGGCTCGCTCCGCTGGGAACGGCTGGGTGATGCTGTGTAAAGACCAGCTAGCATGAGGGAGGGATTGGCCAGGCTGATGTTAGCAATCTGGGGCTCAAACCTGCCCTGCCTGACTTTGAACAAGCCATTTAGTGTCCCTGCACCCCGTTTCCTGGGGTAAAGTGCAGGTAACAGCACTCCTCACTCACGGGAGGATAACTGCTCCGGGAGGTGCTCAGGCTCTATGGCAACAGCATCAGGAAAGGGCTTTGGACAGAGGAAATACCCAGTAGATATGTGCTGGGAAGGCAGTGATACCAAATTTGCAGGCTTAAATTCATCATCAGCTTTGCAGCTTTGTTTCAGTGATAAAAATGATAGGCCTGATTCTCATTCAGCCATGGCCACCACATCTCGTGTGTAAAAAGACCCATCTTAAGGCCCTGCATCACTGGCAGGGAAGCTGCTCTTGGGCCATGGATGTATTTGGGTCTTTTTCCCTCCCTTGAAGCAGGGACTGGGGTTTCCATGTACTCAGTATGAATATATTCCCTGCCTTGAAGTGACTTTGCAGGTGAAAAAATGAAAATTTAACTTAAAGAAATAGATGTTTACTGATCTCAGTGTAATTCATAAGTCAAAACGCAACACTCTGTGTACAAACACAACAGAATTGAACCATTTAAAATTGGTCTGCACAGGCAGTAACAGCCATTCTTTAGTTGTACCCCGTGAGAAGAGGCGATGTAAGGTATTATGAATTCTTGTCTGAGTGACCTTGTAGCAATTGTTTGTGTTTGCCAGAGTTTCAGATAAATGCTGCACACTTACATATTTATAGATTATTGTCATTTGAAGGGACAGGGCTTGCTCACAGGGGCTGACCCTTGGAGCAGCACGCCCGATCCATCCTGTGGTTCTGAGAACCAGGGAGGAGTGAACCAACTCCCAAGGTCAGCGGGGATTTTAAGTAGCAGAGGTGTCCCCATCCTGGATGTACCGGTGTTAGTTTGGATGCTGTCAGCATAGACCGGCAGCAGCAGGGAGAACTGGAACTGGTAATCCTTTTCTTCCCTTCAGGGCCTCCCTCTGAACCTAAGAGAGGCTGTTGTGCACTGCCAAGATGGTCAAGTAAGCCATGGTCCTGGGGATAGACAAAACTGCCCGCAGGGGTAGCTTAAGCTTTCTCAGGGGTGAGGAACTTGCTGAGGCCTTTGCTGGTCTCTGAACTACATCTTTGTAGCGCCACAAGCCTGGGCTGGGAGCAGCTTTGGGTCCCACCTTAGCAAGGAAAAAGAGAGGTGAAAAGTTCCACAGCTCTTCAGCCTTCCCCTAATAACAATTGAGACACCACTGACAGGCGCTGCTGTCTTTCCAAGCCTTCCCTGAGACTGTAATTTCCCTTCGGAGGCGGATCAAGCTCAGTCCGTCCCTGGTGGCTTTTCCGCGAGGCGCTGCGGGGCAAAGCAGCTGCAGCGGGCGGCCCCGAGGGCTCAGCCTGGGTGCCCTGGCACTGCTCTGCAGCCCCTGGCAGCTCAGCCTGGGTGCCCTGCTCCTCAGCAGCCCCTGGCACTGCTCTGCAGCCCCTGGCAGCTCAGCCTGGGTGCCCTGCTCCTCAGCAGCCCCTGGCACTGCTCTGCAGCGGGCAGTGCTGCAGGTGCTGCCAGCAGGGCAGGAGGCTGAGCAGGGCAGGGATGCAGGTGCTGCCAGCAGGGCAGGAGGCTGAGCAGGGCAGGGATGCAGGTGCTGCCAGCAGGGCAGGGATGCAGGTGCTGCCAGCAGGGCAGCAGGCTGAGCAGGGCAGGGATGCAGGTTGTTTGTGGCTCGGCACAGTGGGCGGGTGGTGCTGGCAGCACTCAGAACGGGGTCAGCCCTCACCCGTGGCACAGCACAGACCAGTTCACAGGCAGCTTTACTCTGGCCAACATCTGTGCCACCTGCCTGTGTGTGTGTGTGAGGATGAGGTATGTAACCCAACTATTTTAAGGAAGTACATCAGTACTATGAATTAGAAATACCTACAGGGGCTTGAAAATTTGGTTTGAACTCTTGTACAAATCACAGATCTTGTTAATTTTGTGTGGGTATATCATGCTGTGACTCCAGGTTTATTCTTCTGTAACGAATATGGAAAGCAGATTTTCAGTTCTCAATGCTCTAGAACATCACACCTGTTATTTTCTTATTTTCCTCCCTCTGCCTTTCAAGTTGGAATGAAGCCCTCTACCTTGGAAATGTCTCTGTGTGGGCCTTCAAAGCCTAAGGCTGGCTGCAATAATCCTGCTATATCCATTTTCTTAACCCCTAGAAAGAGCTAATCATGTGAATCATTGCTCATGTGAGTCTGCAGTACTGATTTTGTCATTGTTCTCAGTCCCAACTTTCACTGCTTTTGATGATTCAACTCAAACTCTTATCACACGTTCACATTTAGGGAAAGGCTTTGCGGGACTTAAATTCTTACTTTAATCCTACCTCCAGCTAACAAAGTGCTCTGAACCTTTGGAACAGAGGAGGAGTGTGTGAGTGCATGTCTGCGTAGGCTGACCTGCTTGAGAGATTGTTTCTTCAGGCTTTGCCTTATCTGTTTACAGATTCAGTAAGGCCAGGGAAGGATTATACCTAGTGATCTTTGGCTCCAAATGTTTAAGTCATCCTTAAACCAGAGGTGCCTCAGCAGTAGGCAAGGGAATTGAACCACTGCTTTTGCAAATACACTTAATATTGTATATTTACCACGTAATTCATTGCTAAAACAAATTGCTTTCCAGAGCAGGTACTCAGGAAGAGTATTTGTATTGAGGTCTGCTCACTGGGGACTTTCATTCTGGTATTTTTTGTTCACTTGTTCTGCTAACCTAAAATCATCAGCTAAGTTGTTTAATCCCTGTGTACTGGGGGAAGATGGGGAGGAAATGGTCTGTAAGTTTTGCACAGTTAATCAAAAGTCCTCTGAGGCTTTGAAGAAATCCCTAACTTTGAGGAATCCTCCTCCTTCAGGCTGCACACAAGCAGCAGAGCAGTCCAGGCAGTCATTTCTGTGCTCTCTCGTGTTCTCAGCAGCCTTGGCGGCAGGTGCCTGCTCCTGCTCCTGCTCCTGCTCCTGCTCCTGCTCCTGCTGTGCCGGGGAGGAACGGGGAAATCACTGGAAGAGGGAGAGATGCCCCGGGGAGAGGGTGGGGATTGTCACCGGTGTGACAGCAGCGAGGGAAAGGAGCAGCGAAGCCCCTGAGGAGCTGGGGCGGATTCCACGAGCAGAAAATACCGGTTGGTTGTTCAGTACATTTTCTCTACTTTAAAAAAATTGGGGAAAGGTAGTAGACTAACTTACCTCCCTGTCTGAGAGGAACAATGCTCCAGGGAGAAGAGACCTGGTCTCCAGAGCAGCCCTGAGATATAAGGGCTGGTTCTGATCTTCCCATTAGGGTGAAGGAATCATCCTTCCCATTCTGAAGCAAACCAAATGAGCATCTCACTGAACAAATTTGAAGCAAATAGCTAATAAAATCGAAAATAAATGAGATTACTGAGTCAAATCATAGAATGCAAAATATTTGTGTAATTGTGTAATTCAAAGCTGTTGCAATATTAATGAATTTTATAACAGAATGATTAAACACAGGATTCATTTTCATTTTGCAAATGTGCTTAAGCCTTTAATCTAGCAGGGTATTACAACGTAGGTAAACTTTGTTAAACCTTTCTGTTAAAGTATTTTATTTAAAAAAACACAACTACAAACCTCTTCCAGTTCAAAGCCCTCATCATCGCTCATTGTTTTCTTTAGTCTCCTTCCCATTGTTTTCTTTATTCTGCTTGCTCCCACTGTTTGTGGCTCACCTGCTGAAGGTAAAACAGACAATATGCACCTGACACGCTGAGCAGGGCGAGACCAAGGGTACGGCTCAGCACAGCTGAGGTCCAGTCGCCTACAGCATCCTCTTATTCTAATCCTGACTTTTCTCTTCCTGCACTCTGATACAGCTCCTTGTATAAAGAGTTTTTTTTCTCTGAATAATCTTGCTGTTCACCACGAACTGTTTCAGGAGTGAGGTCCGACTGGACTGCAGGAAGTGTGCCAAAAAGCAGCTGCAGGAGAAACAGAAGGGTCCTAACTCAATCCTCATTTATCTCAACCCCTATTTATTTAAATTTTGTTTATACATGTTGAAGAGCCAAGAATTAGCCAAGCACTGGGTTTTTTTCCTATGAGGCTTTTTTGATCATCTTCTCTTCAGTAGGTTAAAAAAATGATGCTCAAACACCTCTGTGTTTCTTTAGAACCCAAGGAAAGTTCCAGAACTTCAGTCCAGGCTGAGCAAAATTGATTACTCCTATCTTCTGTCTGGTAACTAATGGAGCCTTGCTTTAAGTTGCTCTACAGAGCTTTTGTGCTGTTGTAAATCACTGCTGTTGTCAAGATGGAAAAGTTTTGAGCTTTTGTGCTCAGCAGTGCAAGGCTGAGCTCTCTCGGAGCTCTGGGTGCCTGATCCCGGCAAGGAGAGGCACAGATTTCTCAACTGCAGCCTTTGTTAGCACATCAGCACAGGCTGGTGCTCTGTGAGGGGGGTAAGGCTGAGGCTGCCCACCTCTCAGAGCACCCTTCCTATCAGCTGTGCTGGACCCTGCTCCCGGCCAGGCCACGCAGCTGGAGCAGCGTAGGGAAGCATCTCTCCTGCTCACTGGAAAACCAGGGAGGAAGGAACAGGTGTGTCAGGCCTAGAAATGCCTGCGCGGTTTTGCTGGCAGGGGAATTAATTATTTGAACAATTTCCATTGGATTGTGCTGGATTCGCCGTCACGTGAAGTCCTTGAACCAAAACTGGATGCTTTTTGTGAAAATAAGGTCATCTTTGCCGAGATGGTGTCTGGTGAAGGACTTACTGGGGGAAATCCTGTCACGGGCAGGGTGCAGAAATCAGTGACCATTCGAGTCCCTTTGAACTCTAAAATTGATAGGAATCAGTGCTAGGACGTGGGTGAGCCCCTCCCACCCTGGGCTGCCCAGCAGCGGGCTGTGTGGTGTCACAGTGGTCGGGTGAGCTCTCTGTGCCTGGCACTGCCCACACTCACACCCCTCCTGTGCTGCAGCGCTGCTCCATCTCCACTCCTTTGTGTCTTCATACACCTGCAAAGAAGGGATTGGTTGTCCTTTTTATGCACTATTCCTCCAAACATGTTGTGTGTGGTAGAGATGACTGATATCATCCCGTTCATCTTTATCACATTGCAGCCGCTCCATCTCAGGAAGGTGTGGGCACCTGTACCCAAGACAGGCTAAATCACAACAGCTCAAATAATACTCTGAGTGCTCTGGTGCAGGAGAATAAAAACCTTCCTGTGGCAGCTGTAATGCTTGCTGGGGATGCTTTTTGTCGTGATGGAAACACAGCCCGTTGTTTTTAGCAGCAGTAAGCTGGTGTGGTGGGATCCATTCCTTGCAGGTGGATGAAAGGATCTGCTGGAACGACTTGATTCACAAAACAAACTGAGACATGAGCAGATCTAAGCTGTACATGGACCTGCATCTCCCCTCTCGCTCCCCACAGCAGCAGAGCAGAGGTAGCTGTCATTTTCTGGGAGGCACAAACAGGCTTTCGTGCATCCATTTGTAAATATAAAACAAGATTTTGGTTGCTGGCTTCAAACCCTGAACGCCCCAGCGTGGGCCTGAGGTTCCTTGGAAGATAGTGGGTGCTATAACCGTGCATTGCCTCTTATGAGGACAACATTAGCAAAATTAATTCTGGGGGAAATGCAGGTAAGAGGAAACCTAACGTCATTCCAACCCAGATGTTTTATTCAGCTTGAAATTAATAGCTAATTTTATTTTCGAATGATCTAAGCCTTTTATTTTTTGCTGCAAAAAAGAAAAGAACAAAATTTCTGTGGAATGTAGTATCAGTAATGAATCTTGAAAATATAAAGTAAGGCCAGCAGGCTTGCAGTGCTTCTCCTTCTTTGATTAAGTCCTCGCTGAATTCAATCCAAATTTACAAAGCATGAGTTTGCTATTAATTCAGTTTTCCTTCTGAAAAGGAAATTCAGTTTTCCTTCTTCCTTTCCCAGCACTGAATTAAAGGTAATAGTTCAGTGCTTGCTACCAGCAGACGAGGAGGTCGGGAAGAGTCTGAGGCTGGTCCTGGGATGTGGGGACAGGATGCAGGGTGAGCTTGGCCGCTGCAGAGGTCCTTGCTGTGCAGAAACAGCGTCGTGTGCAGCAGGCTTTGGGGTCAGGCACGTGGTTTTTGTGCATGTTTATGTTTAACAAAGGTCTGGGGATGCATAGAAGGACTGTCCAAGCTGCTTGCTGGGTAAGGTCTGACTGCACAGTGATGTTTGATTTCCCTGTCCCATCACCCGGGACCATGGTAACAGCAAATTCCATTTCCTAACAATCATTTTCTGAAGTAACTTTTCCTTTCCCCCCTCAAGCTCAGTTTTGCACTAGAAATTACAGAAACCAGTAAATGAGTTGCAGGAACAGATGGGGCTAATTGCACCTGTCTGACAGCGCAAATTTTAGCTCTCTGAGCCTTCAAAAGGCTGTGGATTCAAATCACAGTCTGCAAAACAACTGATGGAAAGCCTCTCTGAAAGGCAGGTGGTTACTGGGTATGACTGAGCTCTTGCTGAAGCTGTTAAATCAGTGACAGGTGATGAGCACTGCTGGAAATTAGGCTGTGAGAATTTGTGTCCTAGCTGTGGGAACTCGTACAAAGAGGCCTGTGGAGCAAGTAACCCCCCCTCAAACACGGCCACCACCTTCTCAGTGCACAAATGCTCAATTTAGATCTTCTCCTTTCCATGCACACTTTGCGCCAAAGAAGTATTTGAACGTTCCTGTCACTTTTTGCACTTTTCCTCATTGTGCATGCCCACCTTGCCCCTGCAGGTCTGGTTGGGTGGCTCTTTTTGTTGTCATTCTCTCCCAAGCCAGCAAAGCCTCGGGCGGGCAGTGTGCCACACGTGCTGCTGAGCTGCAGCAGGGGAGAGGAGAGGTGGGAGAGGAAACTCCCCAGGCGCAGCAGGAGGTGGGAACCAGGGCAGGGTCTGAACAGACTCAGGGACCTGGGAATGGTTTGAAGGAGGCCAGAGCAGTCAGGCAGGGATTAGAAGAAGAGGAATTTCCCTTCTCTTTGTGGCCAAAGTGATTCTCTAGAGTGGCCCTGTCAGTGTGGACACAGGAGGGAAGGTGAGAGTGGGTGGACCCTGTGTCAGCAGGACTGTCCCTAGAGTGGAGAGGTGGGTGGTCAGCCTGAAGCCTGGCAAGAGAGGAATGGCACAGAAAGTCCGAGGTAAACAGAGCACTGAAGGTGTTGGGATGACGCATTTGTGCACGGGGATCTTCGGGAATGGAGAGCAAGAGTGATGTGGTCAAATCCCCAGGTAGCTGCCTATGGGGCCAAACTGAGAGGACCTTTTCTTCCTGCACTGGCCACATCTAACCTATTTTTGTGATGTTCTGTGGCTTCCTGGCAAGGGGATGTGTTTCTCTTTGCTATGGTTTGCGTAATCCTTGCTGAAGCTCTCCTGGGCATCCTGCTTAGCTGAGAGTATATTGTCATGTCTTTGTGCGATCTGCACAGCTGGGAATACTGGGCATAAATCACTGCTGGGTAAGTGCTTGTGCTGTGTGTGACACTGGCAGCCAGACGAGGTTCAGCTGTGCCCGGGGCGAGAGGCTGTGGTGTGGCAGGAGCAGAATGCAGTGAGGGAGGAGGAGCAGGGACGTTCGCAGCCCGCCCCGCCGTGGGAGCTCTCCTGTAGGCTCTGATGGATCCCGCGCCCGGTGCTGGCTTGGAGCCAAATCACCCATCCCGACACTTGGCACCTGACACAGAATTTACATTTCCTCAGCATCCCCAAAGCCTGTGCTCTGAGGACAAACGCAGTTCCACTGTAAACACGGCCCGGCCATCATTTGGAGTGGGAACAGAGCACCTTCAGGATGAATTGAGCTGCGCTGCTCCGCTGAGGTGTTAAAGTGTTTGATGAGCGTTCCAAAGCTGGATCTCTGCTGTGATTAGTCCCTGTGCCCATAGATCATGCCCCGTGCCCTGCCAGCCGGCCGCTCCCTCACGGAGCACGGCTCTTCCACCCGGAATTCCTCAGCTTCCAGCTTGGAGTGCTCAGACTTAAGCACGGCTCTGCATTAGAGTGCTCAGTTCTGAGATGGCCTCTGGCGTTCAGACACGCATCCTAATGTATTTATCCCCAAAGTGTGCGGTCCCCTGGCTTTCTGGAGATGGAGCTGTTGGTATTTCTGGAGATGGAGCTGTTGGTATTTCCCAAACCTGGGAACAGCTAAGCACACAGGTGATGCTGGAAAACACAGGCTCTCATCCAGCTCTCCCTGCAATCACGCTACAATGACCGGTTAGTATTTCTTTCATCCCAGAGTTTTGAAAGAAGATACAGTTGGGTTAGGAGGACTGTGACTGTGCTGCCTGGTGTGAGGGAGGGATTGCTTCCTGCTTGTGTTTTGTCAAAGCCAGAGTAGCCCAAAAGAGCTGGCAGGTTTGGGCAGGAGAAGCAGAGCCCAGTGACCAGAAGGAACAGTGACAGCCAAGCACCTCTTGGCAGCCGAGCAGGGGAGCAGTGACATTCACTGACAGAACGGCAGCAGCCCGCTGGGTGACCAGGGTGCTGTGAGAGACACGGGACTTCCAGGAGGTGACACGCTGAAGGTGCTGCTGCAGCAACAGTGCCTGACCCCCCTGCTGCCTCGGGAGAGAAAAATCAACCTGTCTGCTGCAGAGCTGCTCTGCTGCACTGGGCCAGCTGTCCTCCCTTGGAAGTACTCTGATTTTATTGACAGCACAGTGAGCCCTAGCATTAGAAACACTCAGCCTACCTCTCAGCCAGCATTTTCCTAGTACTGGAAGCAAGCATTTGTGTAACCACCAGAATCTGGCTGTGGAAACTGTGACCTCATTTGAGATTATTTCATTTCACAGAGCAGATGCTGTGCCTTTCTCCATGGCAGCACTAATTCCTCCTGAAATCCTGTCCCTCAGAGCTGTGCTGCTCTGCTCAGACCGTGGGCTGCCTGTTACAGCTGGATTTGCCGTGAGCGTTTGTGTGGCTGCTCCCTCATTTCCAGGCCCTGGCCCGGAGGCCGTCTTTGTCATCCACACTCTCATTTGGCATGGAGATGTTTTCCTCTCAGTTCCCTGGTCAGATATTCACCGCTGTAGCTCTGGCCACAGGAAGGCAGGGTCAGTGTTTGCTCTGGGTGTCACACAGGAAGCTGGGAGCGAAAGGCTGGAAGGAGCCTCCGGAGACTTCCCAGCTCAAGGTGCTGCTCAGAGGAAGGATCGAGGCAGCCCACGCAGCTCCCATGACATATCACAGCCTGACTGCTCTCCACAGCTGCAGTGAGGGGATTTTTGCACATCCAAAGGCAGCGTATCTCAATCCCCTTCAACCTTAAGAAAATATTTTTCTTACTGTCCCAAAAGAACCTTTGCTGCTAATAAAGCCCGCTTTTTTTCTCATCCTTCCTTCCTGCTTCCTCAGCCATGAGGGCAGAATAGAACCTAGAATTCGTCGTCCTTTAATAATGATGTTTAATGTATAGAAAGACTACCAAGCTGTCCCATTGGCTTTCTTTTTGGTAGATCAAACAAAGTGAAGCCACTCATTAGTGCTGATTTTTCCAAAGCTTTCCCCATTTTGGGCTTTCCCGAAAAACTTAAATCTCACAGGAGGATGAAAGATGAATGAACCATCACTTCTCTTGGTTACTGGACCCTTTTCATTTAAACTAAGACTTCTTTTCCTTTTCATTTTCGGATTGCTGAACCTATAAATATAAAAGGGAAAATCTGGAAATGTGAAACCCTTGCAAACTAAAATCTGTCTGAATTCATATGAATTTTTTGACAAGCAAAGTTTGAGCAGCTCATCTTCCCATGCTCCAGCTCTCTTTCAGACTCTGCAAGAAAGTTACTTAAGGCAAGAGTTATTTTCTTACTCAGCTGGCTCCTTTCTCGGAGCCTCCATCTGCAGGCAGCGCTGCCTGCGAGCGCGATGTCTTCTTCAGCCCCGCTCTTCCTTCCCAGCTCTGTCCTGGGCGCTAACTGCAGAGCCACTCCTTTGTTCCTTGGCATGATCCACACCTGCTCTTTTTGGAACCGCAGTTTAAAAGCGGAGAGCCACGCCCCAGCTCTGGTAAAGGCACGGTTTTAACCTGGTGGGTGCCATTTCCCGTCCTGTGTGGGGGCATTTCCCGAGCATCCTCGTCTGCAGTGCAATCCTGAGGGATTTGCCAGCGCTTTCTGCTCAGAGAGCACGCTCTGGGGGTCCAGTCCTTCTGAGTGACAGTGATGGATAGCCTGATCAGTAATCCTCCCACTGCATCCCCTGGCTGCCTGGATGCACCACAGAGTACTTAGAAAATCCTTCGCTGTAGAGAGAAACAATTATAAAGCATTTTTAGAACGGTGAATGGAAGGTTTTTCACAGCTGGCAGTTCTTATTTATGACAAGTAATAATTGCCTCAGCTGAAAAAAGGACTTTGAAAAGGGAAAAGAAGGTATTTTTAAAGGGAATTTGGTGCCCTTGGATTTGCAAGTAGGATTCTGCAGGTACTGGGTAGCTTCAAGCAAAAGAACGCTGAGGGTGCTGAGGGGGCTGGTCTGGGTCTGCAGCAAGGCACTGCCCCCCAGAGCTGGTGCCAGACCTGCAGAGAGGTGCAGCCACAACCTCACCAGATGAGGACTGAAATAAGTGGAATTTTTTGTGCTTGTGTTGTTTTGTTGTTGTTGTTCTGGGGTTTCTCTGCCCGGCAGGGACGAGGGTTCCTGGGGCTGGGTCTCTCCAGGACATGCAGGTGTTGCACTCCAGCGTACAGATCCCCGGGCTGGAGAGGGTGTGATTGCAGAAACTCCTTCTGGGATGGGAAGAACCAGACACTAACGTGGTGCACTGGCCTCCGAGCCTGTGTTTCCCGTTAGAGAAATTTACGGGGTGTGTTTGCAGCTAACGCACACGTCTTAGGCACTCTCGTGTAAATATACGTTGGCATTCAAAAGACCTGAGCTCCTGTGGCTTCACACAGATTCTTTTCCCAGCATCACTCTTTGAAACTACAATTTTCCTTGAGAAATTATAAGACTTAAAGTATATCTGTAATGCTGTAAGATTATAAATATCATGGCCTTTGAATTTGGACTCAGCAGAACAACTGTTTCTGTGTGTTGTTTCTCAGTCGGATGGGTTCTGGGAGTACTGTTTAAAATATAACACATTTTTAAAGTGTCTTGGCAAATACTTTTTATCAAAAAATTTCCCAATGAATCACCTGACAGAACTTGCAGCCAACAATGAGCAAACAGGGAGATTTCTTTTCAGGGTGGAGGTTAATTTCTCCAGTTCTTTTGTTGAGCTTTTCTTAGCAGGAAGGAATAATTTACCAAGACACGTTGTCCACAGTATCTCTGAAACTTCTACAGGTCTTTTCCTTGCTGCTAAAGGCTATTTCTTTTTGTGCAGAGGATGTTACATAGCCTATCCTAAATGGAAACCATACTCTTTATATTTCTTTGCTGTGTGACAAGCACGGGTTCCACATAACCTTGGCTGAGAAGGAGGGTCCTCCAGCTCCTTGGCAAGGAAGACAGGAAAGAACTGCCAGGACAGTCCTGCAAATGCAGGAATGCTCAAGGAGTGCCTGTGCTCCGAGGCTGGAAAGCCTGCGTTTCCAGGCGTCACCAGCCTGACTTTCTTTCCAGTCTCTGCTCTCTCTTCCCGGGCATGGGCACAAAGGGAAGGAAAAGATCAGTGTTCATTGCCTTGGCTGTGGCATCCGGGTTGATGATAGCATCTGAGAAGTGGCTGGCAAGATGTGAGCACCCAGCGAGGCACTTGGCTGCTCTTTTATTTAGGCTGTGAATGATTCTCTGCAGAGATCCTGCATCCTGTCGAGTCACACGACCCTCTGGGCAGCGCTTCAGGACAAATAGATAAACAGAAACAATAATAATTCCCTTGCACCAGGATTTTGGGAACCCTCAGTACACATTTCTTCTAGGCCTTCAGTTTTGGAAGTTTTAGAATAGGGAGAAGACAAACAAGCAGTTGGCTCTGCTGAAGAAAGGACAGTTAAGCTTTCCATCAGATCTCGCACAGACAGAGCCCGAAGCACCCCAATTTCACATCAGGATTAACAAACCCACAGCAGCAAGTAGCTTCCTGGAACCTAGGACCCTCTGGGCTCTTTAGAAAGAAGTCAGCAGGACTTTCCACAAGCTGTAACTAATATGTTTTATGTGCTTTCCTGGGCCGAGGAGTCTCATCATTGTTTTCTGCTGACACCTTGGAGATTTTCTGGATCTCCGTGTTCCATTGTGCAACTGACTTTTCCTGAAAAAGCCATTTTATTGACAGTCTATAAGGGCTGTTCCTGGAAGAGAAATAAGTAACGTATTTGTACACCCTGCTGTCTGCACGGCTGAGGCGGGGTCACGCAGGGACACCCAGCTCTGGGTTCCAGCGCTATCAAGGCATTTTCATCTGACTTCTTGTGCAGGAGCCACAGCAGAGCTGGGCCTGCTCACGTGAGCTGAGTGAGCCTCTACAGCGAGCTTAAGAAATTGCTTTAAATCTCATGCTGCTGCAGCTGCAGATCAGGAAAGGTCAGGAATAATGCTCTGCTGCTTTTTGTCTTAGGCTGCGCAGGTCTGGGCACCGGTGTCTCACACGAAATAAACCCCCCCACCAGCTCTCTTCCTAGAGCTGGATTTTCAGAGGCAAGAGAATCCCAAAACAGACGAAACACCCTGGTGGAGGGAAGGAAAGATAAATGTAAGGGCCCAAAGGGTCTGAAACATTAATATTTTTCTTTTGCTTTTTTTTTCCTGTGAGGGAAATTTCTGTTAGAAAGGGCTGATGAAATAATGCAATGTTCCCCAGTGTACCAGCATGTGATTTGTTATGCCCAAGTGTGCTTTGTATCTCCCTAAATGCAGCCAGGCAGTGGCTTCCGCCATTAGGATGCAAAGGTTTGAGCATGGAGAAGAGAAGTCTGAGACGGATTTTGGAATCTGGAAAGCGAAAGCTCCCTCTGAAGGGGGCCCTGTGCTTTGGCTGAGAAAGCAGCGGGGGAAGCCTGGCATGGGGAGGTCGGGCACGGGTGGAGAGAGGGGAGAGCTGCCTGGCAGCAGAGGTGCAGCTCGTGCCCCTCCAGAATTAACCTTTGCTGCTTGCAGAGACCCGACCTGGGGGTGCAGGGGTGTTGCAAAAGGAAGATAACAACCAGCTGTGGTGAGAATTGCCTCGCTGGAGGAGAAACTGTGAAGTAGTTTTAATTATACCTCAGGAACCAGATATTACGTGCAGATATTATGTAATGGGTTTACCTACTGCATTGGAGTTCTCCTATTTTGCTTAATAAATACTATTTTTCAACACGGGTTGCTGCTTGGGAGTGGGGAAAGTAAGTAACTGAATGTTGCAGAGAGTTTTTTACAGCTTCACAGGTTTCTGGATGGAGACCTGAGCCAATGGTCTGCTTGCAACCTTTACAAACACAAGCTTTTGGCAGTCAGTCAGGTCTTGGCGGGAGACTTGCAGTTACTTATCACAGAAGTTTTCATGTAAGCATGTCAAATTTAACTACACTTTTATTTTTATTTGGCCTTGATTTTAATTTTTTCCAAATAAGATCTTTTAGCCTCTGGCTAACTAAGTCTCCTGGGTAATTATTAGATTACTGGTTAAATCTGGTTTCTCATGTAGAACACATACAGTTGGTTTATACTTGATCTAAGTATCTATCACATTTCTTTCTGGATGTTTTTTTTTTGCTAGGGCTTGTATCTGCCCCTATGTGGTTTTGTGTCCTTTTCAGAGCCCGTACTGATAATTCATCAAGAATCACAAAATCATCAATGCACAAGTGGCAGTGCAGGCTGACACTTGGCTCCCTTTGGTAAAAGGAGCATCTCCTTGGAAAGGTGATGCTGAGGTTGGTGCTCCTTTTTGCCTCACAGTTTCTCCTGTTCCAAGGGGAGGAAGGTGCCCGCGTGCTGGCTCTGGCCCTCATTCAGGGGTTCATGCCTGGTTTTTAGGGAGAATTTGAGGTGGTTGGAGGAAGGGTGTGTGTGTCACCCGCCTCGTACCTAAATAAAACCCACCTGTAGCTGCTCCAAGGGAGAAAGTGTTGGCAAGTGCCAGCACTTTTTCAGAGCACACTGTAATATAAAACCTAAAATATATTTGCTATTGTTTTCTGCTGCCCTGGGTACGGGTCTGCTCCTGGAATATGTATCAAAGGCAACCCCTCTGTTTACAGTTTAAGCATGAGCTATAGAGCACTTAGTCCAACTGCCAGTTTCCTGGGAAAAAGGTTTGCAATGGCCATCCATTACCTTGGCTGCAGAGAAAGTAAACTCTCAGCCACATGTGAAATTAGGCGATTCTTTTCTAGCACTTGGACTTTGGGGTTGGTGATAATAAGTGTGGGTTTGTGATTTAATAGGTCATTACCTACTTTGCCCATAATCACAAAGTAATAAATAACTATTGGCAAGATGGATAGTAGCTAGGTCTGAGGGGCATGAAAAAGATAAAGCAATAGGCACAAAAACATGCTTTATATTCATAGAAAATGGGTCCTGGCCAAGAAATGCGATCTGAGCTGATAGGAGAGCAGATTTTTATTAGATGCCTCTGATTTGGGGAATGGCTGAACATCAACTTTCACAAGAGCTCGTTGTCTTTCTGGTTTATAAAATGTGTTTCGGACATGCAGGTGGGAGCATCCCTTTCTGAAGAGGTAATTCCGTATCCCACAGGCCCAGAATCGCGGTCCCATGGACCTAGACTTCCCTCTGAAATACCACACCAGGTTTTGGGCCCCATTAATCAAAAGCTGTCAATGCTTCACCGTTCACTTGATGTCCCCTTCAACACCTGCTGCAGCTGCTTTGAGCTGCTCTGACCTCTGGGGCACGAGGTGCAGTTCCTCAGCCCTTCCTTTCTTGTGACACCTTACTCAGTTCATGTCTAACAAACATCATTTATAGTTTTATATTTTCCCAGCCATTCTGGTTCCCTTCTGTGCAATGTAATAGTCATACTATTGCAGCACAACCCATCACATCAGTTTTGTCATGAACTCATCACGTTTTTGATTATCTCTAGATACGCTGTGCAGAGCTCCGGGCTTGCTTTGGAGTGTGCAAGAAAGTACACGAGGAACTGAAACCCAAATGTGGCAAAACCTCTCCAGGGCTGGGCAGGGAGGGTGGCGTGGCCGTGGTGCTCATCACCAGCTCTTGAGCTCCCCATTTGTTTCTCCTCTGCCTCTCCCCCCCGCCTGACTGCTGCCAGAAAATGAGGATGCGGGCAATGCGGAGACGCCTTTGATGTGGCCGGGTTTTGAAAACGTGAAAATGCAGTTGTGCGGTTCTGAGCCTGACATCAGGGTCAGCCGGTGGCTTTGTTCAAAACTTTTGGGTTAATCAAGAGCAAACAGCCTCCTTTTCCTCCTCGGGGAGGTTCAAAGGGGCCGTGTGTTTGCGTATTTAAGGAGGTGAGGAGACGGGGGAGGAGGAGATGCCTGAGAAAGCGCCGGTGGATGTTTGTTCGCTCTGGAGCAGCAGGGAGGAACAAAAAGAGCTCTTCCATGTTTCCCACCAGCCTCCCCCGTTTCCAATACGCTCGCTTTATATCAGTGAACTTTAAGAACAAAATGTGCTCAGGGAAAAAGAGATTAAAATTGCAAAGCAGTTTCCTTTCCTATCAACAGAACTGACAGAAAAATGACAAAATGCTTGCGGGAATGATTAGGGAGAGTGAATGTTCTCATTCATGTCATGTCGTATATTGCTAATTTATATGTATTTGTTTTCGTACCAATCTGGCAAGTTTCAGGAAAGAATCTGCCAGGAATCAATGGGAAAAATAGGCCTGTATTCTTCTGGAAATTAATAATAAGTATTTGCTCTGTTTTATTTGGGTTTTAATGACATCTGTTATGAGTGACGGATACCAGGAATGGAAACAGCCAGTCAGGAGCAGGAGGAGGCTCCCAGCAGGACTCTGGAGACTTGGGGCCTCTTGCTCTTTCTGCTCTTGGCCTTGATCACTCGGTGCACCCTCCCCCAGTGTTCCATTTTTTCCATGCAGGAAAATGAGGAGGTGAGACCTCCAAGTTCTGTGAGGGAGGAAGGCTTCATGCTTTCCATGCCTGTTAAATGTGCTCTCTGACTGCTGACTTTTTGGGGTTCCTTACATTCTTTCCTCTCCTTCTTCCTTTCTTCTTTCCTGGGTCTCAAGAAATGGCTAAATGAGTGATAGAACATTTAATTAATGAAATATTCCAATTATGTATAAACATTTCTTTCCTCACTCATCTTTTGGCTACTCCAATTTTGAATGTGTCAGTAGCTTGCAAATACAAGATTCTCACCTTATACTTTGACTTTTTCCTTTCATTTTTACTCTGTTATTTGGTAACATTTCCATCAATCACTGTAAATATCCTCTAATTTCTTCAGCTGTAATTTTGTTGCTTTTTCCATAACAAGTAGGGAGCTATTTAAAGTTCCAGTGACTCTGATGATTTCAATGACAGGAATTTGAAATAAAATTCTCCTCAAAAGCCTGAGGAGAAAAAAAAATGCATCTGGCACATTCGCCTGACTTCCCAGAACCATTCAGGGGCCCAAATCCTCTTGATTTGTGTGCCTTTGGAGATTTGCCTTTAATGCTTCAATATTCTGTAAAGGGGCTAATTTAATTTAATTATCATTCAGCCTGGTTATAGAGATTCGTTTTTTCAGTCTTTCCTGGTAAAGTAGCACCTATAACTCCTCAATCACTTCTGTTACTGATTTTATCTCCATTGCATCCCAACCTGAATTTTTTTGGCAAGGTTGTTGCCTTCTAGGTTTTTCAGCCTGATTGTCAGGAACATGATAGGGCCAAGAATAGACTGGAAAATATGGTTCTCGCTAGTCTGTTTCTACAGAGAGGAAATTAAATTCAATGCAAAGAAGCACTTGCTCTCTAGCAGAACTCGGTTACTGTCATGAGAAAGGGAGGGGGAAAAAGTGCCTGTGAGGGTTAACAGTGAGGAAGTTAACAAGAACCCAGTATGGGAGCTCAAGAGGAACACCAGGCAGATGGTCTATCATCCCAGCAAACACTTAGGCTCTTTTCCTGTCTGAATCCATTGATTTGCTCTGAGGAATGTGCTGTCTCTAGTCTGTGCAGCTCTCCTTCTCAGAGATGCTCTGACAATGCATCTCATCTCGTGGCTCAAGGTGCATTTGCGTGGTAGGGCTGGGGCTGCCGAGGTGCCTGCAGGAGGCTGGGGGCAGCTGGGCACAGGGCAGCTCCGTGCAGGATCAGCATTCAGCTCCACAGGGGAGCTCTGCCTCCCTCACTGGCCAGACTCGGTCTCACCGAGCACAAATGTCCCGTGGGGGTCCCTGTCCTGGGAGCCTGCATGACCCATCCTTCTGCCTTCTTGGCAGCAATGAGAAATCCCTCAGGTAACCCAGGGAAGGGCTGGGAGGGCACAGGTGTCCTGCAAGGGCTGCAGACACCAGCACAGTTGAGGAGAAGGACCCCTTTCCTCTCTAGAAAGTTCCCTCTTTCCAAGGGACTTAAACCTGAAAGAAATGTTTGATCAAATGGTGGAACCCCTCCATCTCCCCAAACCACTCTGTGGTGAGTGCTGTCTTTTTTTTCCTCCATCCTGTGGGGTGTTTTCTGAGTTGGATCTGTCTGGTATGATCATGTCATACTCTGGGGCTGGAAGGAACATCAGCTCAGCATTTTCAGCGGAAGCAGAATTGTCCCAGCTTATCCAAAAGCTTGTGTACGGGAAAGGGTGAGGAGGAAATCTTGGTCTTGGAGGGCTGATGGATGAATTTACTGGAGCTGTTTGAAGCCCTTCTGTTTGGCCTGGCTCTTCTCTGCCATGGTGTAACACAGGAGTTACCAGCCAGAGGAACCCCAGTGTTCAGCAAAAAGGAAGGGGGATTAAGGGGCAGGATCTGTGAATTTTACCCGTGTTGTTTTGGAAGAAGAAGTGTTGTAAAGAGAACACAAACAATTAGGGCATCTGCTGAGCTGGTTTATCTTCAGAAGCCTGTGGTAGGTGTGCCAGAGCACTGGCGTTCAGCAATTAACAGCAAAGGCAGACAGCAATTAACCACATGTCTGCTGCGAGTGGTGATGCAAGTTATTTGTATTTAACCTTCATGATTCATGAGCCACTTTCATTCTGGGAGCTAAAGAGAAAGGGAAGCAATATCTTAGAGCCTGATGTCACCGTGTGAAAAATGATCAGGCGTCAGTAGTCAGTAATGAAAAAACTTATATACACGAATAAAAATACATCGGTTTTTTCCCATTCTTGGCAAATGAAATACAATCATTTATCATGCGTATACACATATATATGCATCCATACGTGTCTTTGTACATATATCTATTTTTGTTGGTAACAGTAGAGTTCTATTTCTGGGAATTTCAAGCTTCATTCGCCTTTAGGATCTCAGATCGTGCATATACTGAAACCAGAGGAAGAATCCTCATCAGTATCAATGGCTGCTGCATTTGGGCTGCTGGTAAAAACACGCCCATGGGAGCCGTAGGCTCTGGAGGGGTTTTTTTTGTTTGGTTGTCCTTTTTTCCCCACGTGTTTCTGAAGAAATTAGACTTAGGAAAAGCAGCCTTTATAGGATTCAGCATTCAAAGGAACATGATGGGACACCCAGACTGCTGGAATTAAGCCTGCTCTGAGGCCACAGCCTTTTCAGGGGTTTTTGGACTGACAGACAGCCCTCGTGAGCAGCTGTCACTGGGACGGGTACAGAGCTGGGTCTTTGATAAAAAAATGTCCTGGCCACAGGGGAAGGAGAGCAAGAAAACCAAAGGGTACCTGTGCTATTCTCTGCTAAAGAAGAAATAGCTACTGCATCAGGATTGCAAACGCTCTAAGATCACTTTTTCTTTTTCCCTGAACCAGAGCTCTGTCACAAAGCTTGTTTTTGGTGGAATGAGGTTTAGCAACCAGTTCGTCTCAGTATTGGTAAACAGATACATTTTGGACAGTTTTCCATTGAGCAGCGTATAAATCTAGGCTTAAATGTAATGAACTGGCTCCAAAAAATGTACTGGAATATTGATTTTTTGTGAATTACTAAGATATTGGGTTTGGGTTTTTATGGATTAATACTTAGCTACAAGCTGTTTGGGAGTTGGATAGAGAATATCCTAGTGGTAAAATGCAATTTTATTTTGGAAATGGAAATGCTTCACGATGGAACAATTGGATTGGTGAACAGATTATATTAAAGGGTAGCAAGGGAGAGACACAAAGTGCCTTTATTTCTTATTCTTTCAATACAAGTAATAAGTATTGACGACCTAAAAGAAATCCAGTGAAAGATTTTTTTGAAAATAGAGTTTGGAGGGCTGTTAGTTTTGTCTGTGCCTAAAAGTGTCATCCTAGAAAAACCAATTAAAATGAGGTATTTTGGCAGGAAAACAATAATCTTTTTAGCATAAAAAGAAATAATTTAAAATGTGTTCCCATTTATGAAAATGTATAACTTAGCTTGGAATCAAAAGCTTATTTAACACTTTTAGCAAAATGAAATCTGCTTCCCTCCTGCTGTCCCTGTTTCCATTGGGAACTCAAAAATTTTCCAATAAGAACTTTTTCAAAGGTGAATTTTCTCAGGGGAATTTTCTTTCAAATCCATCTAATAACCCACGTCAGGGAGCACTTCACATGCTCCACAGCGAGATGAGAAGAGGTCAGGGTATTGTCAGAGGAGCTGAAGGATGAGAAGAGTGAGGGGAGCTGCAGACTGCCAGGCTTGTGGGGCAGCACAGCAGTGGGCTGAGCGTGACAGAGAGGGCGAGGGGCAGAAACAGGAATGCACCCTGGTACCTGTGACCACCCTGGGAAGTCCACTGTGCTCTGGTCACCTCTGAGCCACCGGGCTTTGGGCCACAGGAAGTGCAGTGGGGCCAGCTGGCAGCAGTGGGAACAGTATTTTGGGTTGTAGTCCTCCAAAAGGACCTACACCACAGCCTCTGGGAGAAAACAGCAGAGCCAAAGAGTTTTGCCATCCTTTACTTTAATTACTCAGCTCTGCTAATGCCAGTTCTGATCTCAAATGCGATGCTGGGGTAACCGCACTGGTTTCACAGGAGTTAATCCTCAACTGTTCAACTGAGAGCAACATCAAGGCTGTAATCTCTGCTACAGAGCAGTCACAAACACAACAAATAAATGGCCATTGGCATGGCTTCAAGAAATGTATTCCATCAGATGCTGTTCTCTTGCCATGCAAAGATCAGTAAGGAAGCATTCCTGTCGGGAATAGGTTGCACTTGAAATGTAAATCAAGTTCAATATCATCAGGCTTGTTAGCACAGTCTTTGGTGCTGCCTGAGGAGCAGACAGCACATGGAGCCTCGGCACCTGGCTGGCCGGGCATTAACACAGCACTCGGTCAGCCCCTAGCTGGGAGGGAGCGAGGAGAGAGGCTCGGGAGCGCGGGAGCTCTTGGCTGTGGGCACTCGAGGAAAGATGTGAAAACCTTGGGTGTCCTTCGATTGCGAGCAATCTTTGCTGGATCTCGGGGACAGGCTACGAACGTGGACACGTCTCTGCTCCTGAAAGCCCGAGCACAGCGTGCGCTGCCAGCAAAGCAGGTCTGCAGGAGCACAGCTGAGCACAGCCCATCAGGCAGAGCGCGCAGCCGAGCTCTGGGGAGGGATTTGGTGTGCAGCCACAGGATTGCCTGTGAGAGCTCCTTGATCAGAACAGAAATATTTAATCTGGTCTGTCTCCTGTAACTGTCATGTAGAGAAAACAAGGCTACAAATTGGATTTGTGTGATCAATGGGCAAGAAAGACCACTTTATCCACCTTAGCAGTGCTGACGTGCAGCGCTAGGCTTTGGTGACAGCAAGGTGCCCATGTTCTGGCAGGACTGACTCTCTCCTCTCTGGGGACACGGGCTGTTCTGGAACCACACATTGATCATTTTCAAACTTTAGCCACAATCTTGCCTTCTTGTATGTTGGTAGAAAATCAGCTGCTGAGTTTAGAACAAGTATGATTTTTCTTACAGCAGGATCAAAGGAAGAATTTGCACTGATTTCTGAAGGCGAGTGTCAGACCTGACTAGCCAGGCTGCACAGCAATATTTAGGTACATAAGGGTATGGTTTGGAATTTATTCACTACATGAGTGAATTAGGAACCTACACATAGTTTTTTGAAGTTCAGGGCTACAGTGGCGAGCATGGTACAGGGTTCTGACTCAAACAGAAAGGGGCTTGGAGCCTGAGCAAATCCTCTGCAGCCAGGTCTGGCACCACAAAGCCATTGTTAAATAGATCTTCCAGACCTGACACTTCACAGTTTCAAACATTGGCAAAGCACAAGCATCACAGCAGGTCTTACAGAATCTAATGGCACAGTAAATTTAGTAAATGAATAAATAACAGACAGCACAGATCATGGGGGCCACGTCTGAAATTTGTGTCTTACCGAGAGCTGGCATGGTGATTTGGCAGGGTCTTGGGAAGGTTTTGAGTTACCTTGATGAATAACAAAACCATTTCTTAAAATTTTCTCTCTCTGTATATTAGAAATGGACTTGTAAAAGAGGGACTGCTGGTCACAGTCTGTGTGTCTCCCCACGAGTCTGGAAGAGGTCGATGGGATGAAGAGTGCGGCTGTGGAACCCCCCCAGAGCGTGAAGATCTGTAGGATCCCTTTGGAGAGGAGCACGACTGAACCCAGGTATGAGAGGGACGTGGGTCGTGGGCACCACATTTCAGGTGTGGCAGCGTTGACCTCTGCCAAGGTTTGCTCTGTGAAAAAAGAAAAAGGCACAAAAAACCACCTAAACCTCAGAGATTGGGATCTACAGCAACAATTCCTTACTTCAGGAAATGAAGCTTTTCTGAACAATACCATCCTCTGTCATGCCTAATCAAACTAATTAAAGAACACTACCACACTTTATTAATGTAATTTATCTCTTGCCTGAGGTGAACCATATTTATGCTCCAGTTCCTCAGACATCACGGTTCTGTGTTTGAAGGAATGATGTTATCCAGTGATGTTTGTGTTCCACAATATCAGGCAGTAATTGAACAAGCGCCGGGGAAATTGGGCTTTCCCTACTTCGGAAAGGCTTCTTTGGGAGCGTGTTGTTGCACAGGCATGTGGGTGAACAGGCTGGACTTGGGCTTGTCCGTATTTGAATGGCAGCTGGAGGCCTACACAAGCCAAACTTGGCAAGCCAAACCAGCCAAGATCCATCCATGAGCATCAAGCGTGTGAGTGGCCGGTTCAGCTGCAGCGTTTAATGGATTGGGGTTGGGAGGCCACGTTTATTCCAGCTGAAGGTCTGGCAGGGAAAGGTTAGTGTGTGCTGAAGGAGGAAGGGAGGAAGTTAGTTAGTTCCAGAGATTAAAAACATTGAAGAAAATGTCAATAGGAAAAAAAAAGCATTTATTTTAGAAGATATTAATGGCTTCCACGAATATGCCTCTGATGTAGGCGCAGTTGCAGGGCTCATGGGCACAGTATCCACCCGCCTTGGTACCAGCTGGAAGAAGCAGTTTAACATAATTTATGGAGCAGGACAGTGTGAGACAATGGAAAGCACTGCCCAAAACTGACTGAGGGGTTTTCCTGGTGATTGCTTGCAGTTTGTTGCTGTCTGCTCGATTAAAGCAGAAGATGGGGAGAGCAGCACAGAGCTGTCCTGGGCCTGGGCAGAGGGTGGCACAGCTCCTGGGTGGGCAAGGCTGGAGGCAGAGGGAGTTGGCAAGGGAGGTGCAGCCTCCTGCCTCCCCTACAGACCTGGCTTTGTCTGCTCAGCTGAGCTGGCTCAAGGCCATTTTGGCCACCTGTCCGTGCTATTTGCCCTCATTTGAGGCCAGCCCTGGGTGGCCTGAGAGAAAACCCCACTGGGGTTTGGTCTGAAAAGCACACTTGGAAAGGACATTGCAGATGATCCTTGCCTACCCTACCTCAGCCACGCTTTAGGTGGATAAGATGGGCCCTTTCCTAGCAGGGCCCTGCCTTTGGGAGGCAGGGCGGCTGAGATTTGCAGACATCTGAATCCAGAACGGGTCCAAGCTCTCAGGCGTGGCACGGGCAGGCGCAGAGAAAGCAGTGGGAAGCAAACCTGGCTGGGGACAGGGAACAGCAGACACCTCCCCTCGAGCTGCAGCTCACACCTGCAATTGCTGTCAGCAGCTTTCGGTGGTGCCCTGCTGGCTCTCTTCCAGCCCGTGCACTGGGCGTTAACGCAGTGACTGTGCAGTTTTGCTCAGGCTGATTTAGAGAATTTCACAGCTAAATTTAAAGCACCGTTAAGCGGGGTGATGTGTGGGAAAAGTACCATGCTCTTTTATTTTTTTAAAACTCGGGTTATGTATTTACTGCTTTCCTAAGTGGGTTCTCGAAAAATATCTGACAAGTAGATTCTGTCTTGTAAATATAGGTCCAAGTGAGTTTTATTGGGATTTTTGTGTAAATCTTTTCTACCCTGCTCCCAAGTAGATTTTGGCAGTTTAAAAAGCCTTCTAAGAACAAGGAAAAAGGAGCTTTTATTCTTTGTGAGTGAATGAACTGCAGATTTCCTTGGGTAGTGGTTAAAACTGTTCCGGATTTTCCTAGAGGGGAAGAATGGCTCGCATCCATTGACGAAGCACAGCTCAGCCATGCATTAATGACGAGAGCAGTGGGCTGGGTCAGATTGCATCTGCCATTGAGAACACAGGGGCTTGTCTGGAGGACAGAGCAGGGCTGAGCTCCCAGCATGTTGTGTTTACAGCTCCAAACCCAAAGGACAGATTGGAGACTTGTCCCAGGTCGGAGTCTCCTTGGCAGCCTGTGCACTGCTGCATATCAAAGTGCTCCTGCACAAAAAGGTTGGATGGCAAAAAAACAAATCCTGGTGCTTTAGAGTAAGAGGCGAGGCCTGATGTCTCACATGTTCTAGGAGCATGCCTCCCAGACTGCCAGCTCAAAATTTAGGGCGAAAACAAAAAAACCCCCAAAGCCACGATGAAGATGTCAGGATGATGTGTAAGGTGCAAACTGGGAGAGCCTGTGGTAAAAGAAGAATAGAAATGATCTTGAAATAGAAAAACATGACTGGAAAGGTAACTGAATACTATGTTGAACATGCTGGTTTTTCTTCCTGATGATGAAAACAAGAAAAATCACACTACAGAGCTGATCATTAGTGTAACTGTGATTTTAGTGCCGGGTAGGGTAATTTCTTTCAACAGTGGAGAAATGGCAAGAAATATGCCAAAGATAGAGGGTCTATTAACAAGTAAGTCAGATGGGGCAAGCAGAAATTCGTGTAATATGCCGTGAGCATGATGAGATCCAGAAAAGGCATAAGGACTGAAGAAAATGGTAAAATGCATGGCAGAGAAAGCAGTCATTAAAAAAAAGCTGTCATAGCAAACACAGAGCTTTGGCAGTTCGTGCAATCAAGAAACATGAAAAGAAACATTAAAGAAAATTAATTGAAACTGGAAGAGATATTTTTCCAGATATAAACCTGGCTTTATATTTAGACAGCTATTTTTTTTTTTGCTATTATTTATCTGGAGGCTGTTTGCACATTAGACCTACCAAGCCCTGTCCTTCATTGCTTTGTACCTCTCAAGCTGTCCCTGGCAGTGCTGCCAAAGGCTCTTCAAAGGCTGTGGTCATCCAAGACCCTCCTGCGGCCCTTGGTCCTGCCTGGCACTGGGTCCTGCCTCGTGGCAGGTGGTGGCATCTCCCCACACTGCCAGGCCAGCGTGAGCCTCCCGTAGCACAGGGAGGCACAAGTGGTTCTCGCTGAAGGGACAATAGCAAGTGACTTCTGGTGGCATTGCCCTGCAGAAAAGATTGGCATCATAGATTTTCATTAAAAAAAAACCTGAGCATCTAAGATTTCTGTCTTGAAATCAGTGACCCGTGCCTGGAAGAGGGTAAGATACTGTAGTTCAGAAGAGTCTCAGTCTTGCTCCCTGCCTCCATAAAAATGAGAGAAAGCAGGATTGCAGCTGAAAGGGAATTGGTTTTGGATGCTCCAGGGCAGTGTACAGAAATAAAGCCCCCTCTCCTCCCTTCTCCCTGGGGCTCGGGCAGGCAGATGAATCGCAGCAGCATTTTACTGGTTCAAGAGAAGCTGAATGAAAGGGTTTGGTAACCCTGCCAGATTTATTGCTTTATTCATTATTTATGCAGACAGCAGCTGCAAAGCAGATTTAGGGACTGACTACAGTAAATAAATGGCTGACATGGCCCAGCTTTGGCACTTCATGGCTGCTGTTCCCACGTGCTAATTTTGGTTCAGATACCGGTATTAGAAGCAGCACCCACAGCTAATGGCTCGCTGTGGGTGGCAGCAGCAGAGCAGAGATGGAGCAGTGTCCTTGTCCTGGGGCTGTGAGGGGCTGTGTACAGCACAGAGCAGGTGCTCTTCCTCCAGCGTCTGTAAGGTAATACAGACACTCTGTGGGAAATCTCCTGCTTAACTTGTGGGGTGTCTGTCCCTTCCACCACGCAGGGTCACTTAAAACACAGTGCTCCCAGCGCCTTCAGGGACTTTACTGTGTCCTCCCCTGGGTCCTGGCTCCTCCCAGGGGCAGCAGCAGCAAAGCTGCACCTAGACAAGAGGGGAGTTCTATTTAATTTTATTTTTTTTATAATGAGTCAGATAATGCATTTTATTCCAGTGGGTGTGATGTATTTCATACATCTGTCTTGGGCAAAACAGAGCTTTAATAATAGATGTGGGGAGAAGGGACTGACCGAAGGCCGTGTCCGTTGTGTAAAACCCGTGCTGGATGCCCAGCGATGGCACAGCCTCTTGGCGTGGTTTGAACGAGACCTCACTGCCTGCGCTCATAGGAAATGTATGGCATTTAAGTCCCTGTCTGCGTCCCCCGGCGGTGTCCCCCGGCCCCGGGTGTGCAGGGGAAGGGTGTGGGGATCAGCCCGGCTCTCTGTGCCTGCCCTTGGACACGGCGCTCCCGGGGCAGCGCGGGGGCGGCCGGAGGTGCCGGGCTCCGGGGGACCGCGCCGGGCTCCTCGCTGCTGCCTCTCCTTGAGCGTCCTGTGCCGCTCGGCAGCAGCAGGGCCATTCACCCCAATGTCCTGGCCGAACTCCAGC
This sequence comes from Gymnorhina tibicen, assembly GCA_013399875.1. Taxonomy (NCBI): domain Eukaryota; kingdom Metazoa; phylum Chordata; class Aves; order Passeriformes; family Artamidae; genus Gymnorhina; species Gymnorhina tibicen. Next base: position 585,529 of record VXAZ01010260.1, read on the forward strand.
CCGCCTGACTGCGCTCTGCCCGGGAGGCAGGATATTCCCGGGGAACGCTCAGGTGTGGAAATGGCTCTTCTCCCTCTCCTAAACAATGTTACGCGAAGGGTGGTTCAGTGCTGAAGATGAAACCTGTTTTATTCGGAAACGTAAATCTGGATTTAAGGGTGGAACAGAGCCCAGAGTCTTCAAAGCAAAGCCCAGGCTCCCGAGCGGACCCAGGTGCGGAATGTGGTTTTTGCCTTCCTGCAAATTTTTCACATTCCTTTATTAATAACAAATCTCCTAAAATCTGTTTAAGCTTATTACTTGCAACAAATAAAAATACTTCACGCAAAAAGGAAGCAGATGGTCCTGAATGCTGAAGATCTGTTTGAAATGTATTTTCAGCCCACTGTCTGGAACTTGTCTTGAGTTGTAAGGAATCGAAGTTTAATTACAGGCTCTGCAACACTAGCGCTGTGTAACCAGGGGATTCTCCCAGCTTTGTGTATCAACCTAATGGTCCCTGTGTCACTGCTGAAGGGAAATATTTATGCGTTTGTTGGAAGGGGAATAATGCTGGGTCTGGGGGCTTCTTCTCTGGGACCAAATTGTTCCTACATTAGAGCCAAGAAGTTTTGCTGTTAAGCTGGAGTGGACGCAAGGTTTGCATTACCTGGGCTGAGCTGGCACCCTGCCTGTGGCTGTGGTGCTCCTGGACGGTCCCTGCTGTTCCACATTTACCTCAGAGAGTGAAAGCTGGGGAGTTGTGCAAAGAGCCCCAGGCAGCAGCGCTGCCCTGTGCGCACAGCACCGCAGTGCCCGAGCACTTCTGGTGTCTCTGGCTTGTGTTTGGGAAAGCACAGACGTTAGGCAGAAGCAATGGTTGTGGTTTTTTCCCCCAGGGACACCTGAGGAGGTTAATTCGATCTGTGTTATTCGCATTCCATAGCTCCTGCTGGCCCATCATCCGGTTTCCATCGTCAGTGTCCTGCTTCCAGCCGAAACACAACATGGTGCTTTAAAAAACAGCTGCTGTCCCGTAGGACAGTGTGCTCTTAGATGACCCATGGGCATGGCTCTTCAGGTAGATATGATCACCCCAAATTAATGGGTGGAGGAGGAAAACCTGAAGCCAGAGCTGAGGCACAGGAGGGGCTCCCTGTGGGTGCCCCAAGGACAGCACCTGCAGGGCAGGTTTGCCCATTTCTTGGAGTAATGATAGTAATAACTAATAATTGTTATCAACTAATTGGTCAGGGCAGAGGTCATTATTTTGACTTTTCTCTGACACACCTGACGTTGCTGAGCAGTTGGCAGGCAGGATGTGAGTGATGCTGCTTCTCTGTAGAGCCAGGCATTCAGGGTTTGCCAGCCCTGGAGTGCTTGGGATCTCTGATGCTTTTGTTCCTGGCTGGATGCTGGACGTGTTTGTAGCAGGAAGACAACAAGTGGGGAATAAAGTGCGTCTGAAACGAAGCTCTAAATGCATAATTTCAGGAATTACAGACTGCTGAATGGATTTCTATTAGAATCACATCAGTGAGTACCAGTCTGGTAGTCAAGCACCTACAAATAGAGAAAAAGGTTGTCAAGTAAAGGGGGGTTATTTTAGAAATGAATGACTTGTAGGATTTTTATGTAATGTATTTTTGTTGAAATCTTATTCTGTTGAAATCTTATTCTGTTGAAATCTTATTTTGCTGAAATCTTATTTTGTTGAAGCCTTATTTTTGCCTCAAATCTAGGACTTGGGTTTTCTCACTTCCTCCCCTCATGTTTTCACGGGAAGATTGGAATAGCTGTATAAAGTGAGGCTTTATGGAGGAAGCATTCTCAGCTTCTTTCTAATAAAATTATGGAGAAAGAAAAGGTCAAGCAAGGTTTCACTTATCAGATTTTCTATCAGTTTTTCTCCTTTACTTTAACTGAAAAATAATGAAAAATGAAAGGTGTTTTAAAAAAATAATCAAAATGAAAACTTCTGTTTCCCAGAAAATAACACTTCAGAATTTTCTCTCCAGAAATGGTGAGTGACAGCTTTCTAACCTTGAAAATACTTATTTTCCCCCCTCTGTCTCCTTCACCCCCAAGTTCAGCCAGCTCTGGTGCCACGCCCAAGTGGAGCAGTGAGAAGATGTCTCATGGTTACTCTCTCTGGCAAAAGAATGTTTCTGAGGGGTTTTTTGTTTGGATGATGGTAATGATTATTATTATTATTATTTTGTTTCTGCTTGTTTGGTTTTTTTGGAGACATAGACATCTCTGGTACTGCAAAACAAGCTCACTGGTCCTCGTTTATCCTCAAGGAAGGGAAAACCCAACTGGCCTGGGTAGTAAATGTTCTGCTGGCTGAGCCCTTGGGCTGCTCTGGCTGTGCCTGCGGCCGGGGCGATGCCGTGCTCGGGTTCCCCGGGGCATCATCCCCTCTCTGGGGGCTGGCCTGGCTCTGCAGAGGCACCAGCATTGCTCAAATGACTGCTTTTGAGGGTTTTGTTCATGGCAGGCTTCACACGTTGGCCAGTTGAGGATTTTTGGTGGTTCAGCCTCTCTGCCCGTGGGATTAAAATCCCTTGCATCCTCAGCCCGTGAGCTGCTCCAGCTGCCCCAGTGCAGGGCTTGGTGCTGTGACGCTGTGGGGGGCTCAGCCAAACCCCTCGGTGGGGTCTCTGGGATGAGTGTGTGTTCCTTTGCCAGGCTCACACACATTTCCAGGGTTTTCCTCAAACGCACACCCCATTTTACTGTTCACTCGCACCGAAGGGCACGTCTCTGCCTACCCTGAGTTCTGGACGTTCCCCTCTATTAATTTTTAAGTGAACATAAAACACGACCTCGGGAGGAGCCCGAAGGTTCCTGGCAGCAGCCCCTGCTTGCCCCGGGAGCCTTTTCCAGCCCGTGGGCGCTCAGGGGGACAGGCAGGAGGGCAGCAGCTCTTCCCCCGTGTGCTCCCCAAGGCGCGGTGCCGCGTGCAGGGCACTGCCTCCAGCTGCTGTCACCCCTGCACGCGTGAGCAGCGCGGGGACATCAGCTGGGTCCTCCCCTTGGCTCCGGGTGTCTGAGCAGTCGGGCTCGTGCTCGGCCCCTGGCACAGAGCAGGGGTTTAACCTGTGTGCCAGCGGTGCCTCGCCGTCCCGGCCGAGAGGCAACAGGCACGTGTGGGAACCTCTCCGTCTGTCCCCTGAGGAGGTCGGGATCCATTTGGATCCCGGAGTGTGAGCCGGAGGGGCTGAGCTGCTGCCAAGTGCCTGCCCAGGCAAATAACGCCAGGGGAGCAGCGGGTTGGCACCAGAACTTCACCGGGTTAAACCAGGTTTGACAGTCTGAAACCGTTCCATGATGTCTAGCTTTCAGTTTCTTCATCAGATAATCTTTTTTTGGTAAGAAAGTGACAAACTAGAAATCCTTTCAATTTGTTTCAACAGAGACTGAAAATTCGGGGTTATTTTTTAGGTTAGCAAGTGCAAAATCTACAGGAATAAATTGAAAGGAATAAGACTTGCCTACAAGTGCTTTTTGTTCTTTGGAAACACTTTGCTGCTTCTAACAACCTCCGTGTGATCTTTGGGGCGCTGCCAGGGTAAAGCTGAGGGTGCCAGCCTGTGCAGTGCTCTGTTTGTGCTCTCCTGTGTCGTGAGGGGCCATCTCATTGCTGCAAGCCTGCAGCGTGGGCAGCTGATGTCACTGGTCGTGGGTGCCTTGATGTCACGCAGCTGTGGCCATTTCATTTGGGTAAGATCTGTCCCTCAGTGTGTACAAGTGGCCTCAACATCTCATGAAAGACCCGTAACAATTGTTATTTCTAGAGCCCGAGGCCCAGGTTCTTCAGCGGGTAAAATTCAGAAGGCAAGGGCTGCACTGGTGATGTGGAAATGCTTTCTCATGGGTGATTAGTAAACTCCTCTTTATGCTTATTCTCACTTGATCCCTTCCTTGCTACTCTGCCTGCAGCAAAAGGATGGTGTGTAATACATATATATTCAGGACACTGATGGAAGATCAGATTTCTTTCAATGTGATATCAAGTAATGCTCCAAACCATGGGGAGAACTCTGTATTCCATCCCCTTTTAGATGCTGTCTATGAAAATCAATCTCTTTGGTCCCAGCGCTCGTACTTTTTGTGTGTGTTACTTTGTGTTACTGCATATTTTGGTTTTGTCTACTTACTCCTTACTCTGGCACCTTTCTCCAGGATGGAACTGTTATCTTGCTTTGCAGATGGCCCCCAGCCTCTGTATCAAGAATCCAAATGATGGCTGTTTTCCTAAGGGCCTGGCTTTGCTGCTGCTGAGATGATCTCCCTCTCCTCCCTCTATCTGAGAGCGTTAATGAAATCCTTGTGCAGCCCCGGGTGCTGCTGGAACCCGGCCTCTGGTGTCAAATCAGGAGCTGTCGGTGCCTGCAGGGCAGCGTGAGGCCCTCCCGTGAGCAATCCATCAGCTGGGGGCTTGCTGCTGCTGCCCGGGGCTGCGTGGTCCCGCACAGCCCTGCTGGGGCCACCCCAGGGAGGCAGGGATGCTTCATCTCCCGCGGTGCGGGGCTCGGAGGATGCTTTCCCCACGGCACGAGCTGAGCAGTGCCCGCGCTGCTGAGAGCCACCATGAGGTCAGGAGCTCTGCAGGAAGCTGCAGCCTGGGGGTCTCAGCCCGAGCAGTTTCAGCAATTTTTAACTTTTAGCGTTTTGAGCAGTTCTTGAATGTGCTTTGTAGCCTTCCGAAAGATGGATCTTGCAGCTTCCCCCCCAAACATGTAATCCGAAAACCCACTTCAGAGCTTCCCTGATGTAGATTAATGCACTAGGAATGGCATTTTATGAAAATATAGAAAGTTACCCACTGATGTTTTTGATTGCCAAATACGAGGAGTTTGCTTTATACAAATATCACCAACCCCCTCTTGGAGGCGTTTGTTCTTGCATTTGGACCTGTGATCTAAGATCATGCATAGCAGAGTTTTTCTACCAACCTTGTTGCAGACAGTTTCTTCCTGGACATGAGCTCATTGTTCTCCAGATGTAATTAGACCAAGTGTTATGACAGCCGGTAGGATTACAGCGCTTTGATGAATGGCTTGTTTCTCAGAAGAGAAGGTTTGTGAAAACAAGACCATTCATCTCATCTCTCGCTCATTTCCTCTGCCCAACGTCCTTCTTGAAAGTGTGCACGTGGGCTTGGGTGTGAGCTGAAGGGACGATTTTGGTGCTTCCCACAGCCTGTGGCTCCGAGTGGCAGCCCTGCCCCGGAGGCCATCGGCTTTTCCCCCCAGCGTGGTGGCATCCCAAAGCTGGCACGAGGGCTCTCGGCTCCTGCAGGTCTCTGATGAAGCTCCCTTGGGTACAACCCCTCTGCTGCTGTGAGCCTGGAGCCCAGAGATGGGCTGGAAAAGCTTCACTTTGTGATTCTGTAAGTGCTGGGGAGGGCAGGGGCGCTCAGAGCCGCGTCCCTCGCTGCCGTGAGCCTGGCAGACCCGTGCTGTGCACCAGGGCAGCCAGACGTGCCTCTCAGCACCATTTACCTCCTGCTAGGGTGTTCTGATGGCTGCTTATCTGTTAGTCAGTTAGTTAGTGTAGCCCTTTCTGGCCATGCTGGAGGTTTAGAGGGATTGCAAGGGCATTTGGCCGTGGCTGCTTTTGCAGGCTGGTTGGAGCGAAGCAGGAGGGCTTCCCTGGGAAGTTCTGCATGCTGGTGTTAATCATTTATCTGTTTTCTGAGTAATACGTGTGTCAGAGCTCAAGACAGTAGCTTTTCAGAGCTTTGAACAATGGTGACCATCCATTCCACTTTACAGCATAGTTTTTTATCTGAAATTGGGTTTTAGGCTTTCCTCTGTTGAGCTGTGTGACTGATCTTAAAAGCTTCTTGATATATTACCCAGGCCTATTAGATTCTACTAGACCTCTCCATCACCAAGAATTGATTTCCCCCTCTTCCCCCCTTAATGCTTGAACTCAGAAAGCCCTTAGGGCTTCTGGCTTAATTAAAAATTAAATTTACAGATCATTTCTCAAATCATCCCTTAAGCAGCCAGTAATAATGATCACCTCTGAGTGGTGTGTGTCACTGTCATTTCCATGTGCCATGTAGTAAACAGTAATGTGTCCCCTCTGTGAACCCTGTGTGGAGCAAGCTGCCCTGTGCTGCTCCCTGTTTATTTATGTGTAGAACACAGAAATCAGCGTGTTTTGAGTCCTGGGGTTCTGTACCAGCTTCAGTCACTTTTTTCTTCTTCCCGTAGCAAAGGAGGGAGCGAGGTGTCCTGCATTTATGAACACTTCTCTTTGTTTTGAAAACTATTTTCATCTCCCCCAATTGTTTCCCCTACAATTTGGAGGTTATTTTTTTTTTGTTCCTTTTGCTCGGATATTCAGTTTCCGAAGGTCCTTTTTCTTCCAGTTGAAAGGAAACTCATGTTGCACACAAAGAGAATAGGAAAAAGCTGCCAATCCAAACTGGTACAAAAGGTTCTTGCTGTGATGCTTCACAGTAACCACACTGCTGAGAGTCTGTGAGGTACTTCAGTGTTACAGGTGGCAGAGTTCATTGCAAACAGATAATCCAGCTAACTGTGCCCCTCTTATGAGCCTTCTCTGTAAGCCAATCCACTGATGGCTTTCTCTTCTTGCCCAGTTTGCCTGAACTTCTTTAATCTGTGATGAATCTGCCAAGAGTTTTCTCTGATTATTTACTATTCATCCTTTGCAATTGATTGCATAGAGCATTTGCTATATTTGCTTCCTTTTTTTGGCTGTTTTGTGGGTTATCTGTGTGTTTTGAAATAGAGAATTAACATTAATGAGTGGTGAATAGTTTTGCTGATGCACAAGTCTCTGCCCTCAGGCAGTGTAGGTGTTTGTATGAAGGCACTTTGAGCATTTGTGCAATAACAGGTGGGTGATTGCTGCTGGGCTGAGCACAGACCTGCAGACTGGTACAGATGAGACATCTGGGGCTCCATCCATGTTTGCTTTCCCCTCAGATAGGTGGTTTTCTTCCCCTTGTATATGTGTTTGTCCTCTCAATTTCATATTGCATTTATTTTTGTTCCCTTTCTGTATCCTTTTTCTCCACCATTCTAAAAGTCTCTTACCTTAATGTTTGAATTTACTCTGGCTCTTGAGTTAAATGTGCCTTTTTTTCACCTGATCTCAGCAGTGCCACGTGAAGCCAGAAACTCCTTGTGCTTATTTCTTGATTTGGCCAGCTTGGCCATTTTTCAGGGCTCCTCACAAGTGTTTTAGGGAGCTGTCTGTGCTATGTCACACCTTTTGAGCTGTCTTTGGTGGGCCTGTGCCCAACAGCCTCAGCTGCACCAGTCAGGCCTGCACCATGTTGCTCTGATCTGTGGCTCAACTGTGCTGCTCTCTTCCCTCTCCAGGCACCACTCTGTTCTATTTCCAGATATATTTTTACTCATTAGACTCCTAAAAGAGAGGCTGAGCAGAAGACAGTCCCAGGGAGGATTTGGCCTAGAGGTACTTTGCCAGATCCCCTGCACTCAAGGTTGAATTTTGATGGGGATGAACGTTTAACAGCTCTGCAAGTGGTCTCTGAGCTGAAACCCTGCAGTAAGAGTGAAGAACAGACTCAGGAAGAAAAATACTGACCCTTTGAAGCCCTTTTTACCAAAGGAGTACATAGTTTAATAATTGTTTGAATTACTCCTGTGAAAGCCCCTTGCACTCTAAGAAACACCACTAGAGAAAAATAAGTTAGCCCCAGCTGAGGTGCCAAACCATTAACCTCAGCTGCTGAAGTGCAGCGCCTGCTCGTGCCCGTGGGAATCAGCTATTCAACTGGTGGCGGCGAAGGAGTGGCTGTCCCCCAAATTCTGGTGGGTAAAAAGAGCAGAAGCTCTCTAGAGTGTTCCCTAAACCAGCCAGGGCTGCTTTAAAACAGTGGCTTTTTTGAGTCCTCTGTGATCTGCAGAACCCTAAAACTCTGCCGGTGACAGTCTGAGCTGCCTGGAACGGGGGTCTCTGCATCACCAGCAGCTGCAGCTCCCCTGGGAACAGCGCAGGAACCTCTGCCCGGGGCGGCAGCTTGAGTGGCCCTTGGCTGCTGGCCCCGAGGGATGCGGTGGGCTGCGGGGCACGCTGAAACTCCCCTGAAAGCGGCCGAGGCAGCTGGGCTGAGGAAGGGCGGAGCAGCACGGGGCCAAGGCAGAACAGAGCGCTCGCCACGGCCGCTGCCTCGGAGGCGCCGCGGGGCTCGGGCCGGGTGCGGGGCTCGGGAGGCAGGGCACGGCTGCTCTGCCCTCAGCAGCGGGTCGTGTTTGTGTTTGTGTTTGTGTTTCCGTGCCCTTGCCCGGCGTGCAGGACGAGCTCGGTGCCGGCAGCGAGCAGCTCCCGGCCCGGCCCGGGGAGCGGGGACCACGATCCCGCAGGGCCAGGTCAGCGTGAGCCGCACCCGCCCCCGCTCCGGGCAGCCTGATGGCTCCGGGAGCGAAGGAAACGGCTTCCCCCGAGTGCTGTCCTGCGGCCTGCTCGTGTGCGTGCCACAGACAGCCCCGGGGCTTGCTCGCAGCTCGGGCTGTCACAGCCGATGGAGTCTGAGGCAGCTCTTGCACCACTGATTTGCTGTTTCCTGTTCTCTTCCCTTCCCTCGGTTCAGGATGCTACTGCATGAAAAGTGCTTGTTCCAGATCTCAGCTCGCTCCAGAGGGTCCTGAATGAATAGTTAAGGTTTTTGGCTTGGCAACTTACTGCCGCGTTGCTGTGCTGTTGTTTGAAGTTGCTCGATTGATGCTTCCCCGTGGGAAGGCAGGAGAGCGGTGTCCCTGCAGGCAGCCTGGGCACGGCAGCGATCCTCGCGTCCCTCCCGCGGCTCAGGCCGGCGCTGCCCTTGGTTTTCCCCCAGCGTCTCACCGAGGATGTGCCTGCACCGAGGCTGCCGTTCGTGGCCGCGTCTGCCAGCAGCACCACACGGATCTTGGTACAAATCCTTGCCGGAAGAGAGCCCGGCTCCAGCAGGACTGGGCTTGCTTGTGTAGTCCTAAATAACAGCCTGTTTATCGGTGCTCTTTGATAGTGTGTTATTTCCTAGAGTAATGTTGTGTATCAAAATAACCCAGAAACATCTGATTGCCTGTAAAAGAGAAAAAGTATAGATTGCAAGTGTTCTGAAGCTATTCTAAAGTAAATCTGTCCTGTGTAACTGCAGAAGGTTATTGAACGTAGCCAGAAATTGTGTCTGTGGGGCTCCTGTCTTAGACTGGGTGAATGTTTCTGGGATGTCCTGAGACCAGTTCAGTCCTAAGGGCTCCTGTATATGGCTAAAATACAACACTGTGCCAAGCTCTCTCGCTCTGTCTTGTAGGGTCCTTAGCTCTCTGAGACTGTCTGATGTGAACTGCCTGAAACTTTGGCAAGGAACCCTCTGACTCGCACAATTTTCCCTGGGAGAAAGCTCTGGAGTGGGTGAGAAGAAGAATGCTTGTGTGGGATCAGTCAAAACAGTGATTTTATTTCTGATCTGTTATCATAAGGCATGTTCCCATGCCAAACTAAAAAGGATTCCAAGTGAAAAGTAGCATTAGAAAGAAAAAAAAAAAGATAATTTTTGCAATAATGCTTTTTTTTCTCATTCCTTCCACTTCTCCCTCCTCCTTCCCAGTGATGTTCTGGCAAAATCTCTAGTATCTTGCCAAGTATTTAGCAAGAAAATGGTTCAGTTTTAGTATCTTTTCGACAGATCCATCACTGATCATTCTCTGGAGTCTGCCCTGTCTGCTCAACAGCTGGTTCTGCTCAAAGAGTCCACAGGAACCATTTGTGCATATTTGTAAATGATGGATTTAGATAATACCCCCAATAGTTGTACAGTCCTGCCGTTCTGGCACAGTAACACTTCACATTTGCTTTGCATAGGAATAAAGGAAGATGCCAGGGACACGGGATGGGACACGAGCTGTGTCTCCCTTTAATGTGTGCTTAAGCTGTCGTGCGAGGTCATGGCAGGGCTGGCTTCCGTGGAGGGAACGTCTGAGCCTTGCTGGGCTTTAGGGGAGTTTGTACCACATCGAGTGAGCTCAGAATCTTCCAGTGCTGCTTTGGGGACTGCTTTTGAGCAGCTGTAGCTTGAGCCAGTCGTGGTGTTCGGATACATCTTCCAGTGATGGATGCAACAGGTATCACTGGCACAGGAACATAACTGCCCCATTATCTGAAAGGCCCTCTTTATCTGCATGTGGGGTGTGCAAACAGAACTGCTGGGGTTCAGAGGCACTGGTTCAGCTCTTGGGGCTCTTGGGTTCTGTGGACGTCCCAGTGCTGAAAGAATGGCATTGACTTCAAAGCTGGTACCTGCTGGATGTGTTCTTGGGTCCTCACCCCAGCTCCTCAGCTCAGGAGCTTTCCCTCTGTCCCCCAAGCTGAGCAGCTCTGATTTGTGCATGTCCTTCCTGCTGAAGGTGTGGCTGGTGTTCCTCTCCCTGGCTGCAGGTTACCTGTAGACTGCTTTGCAGTGAAGCAGCAAAGAAGCTGGTATTCTCTGTGCTGATAAAAATGCAAAGAAATGGATGTGTGTGTAACTTTAGCAAATAGAATTAAACCCTACTTTCTCCTCTGCCTTCTGCTGTTTCTCCTGTCAGTCCGTGCCACCAGCCCCACTTGGAGACCCAGTTCCACTGTGCTGCCTGTTTGTTTGTACGTTTGTGTAAGCTTGTTTGATGTGGTTGTTTCAGAGGAAAACACGGAAGTCGCCCCTGCGCTGCAGCACACTGCTGCGTGTCCAGCACACCTGGGCTCTGCTGCAGCAAGATAAGCACAGCAGCCCTTTCAAGCTCCCCAGCAGAGCTCAGACGGTCATCTCAGGGGACTGCTTCGCCAGCAGAAGTTTGTGCTCGTCCTGCTGAGCCCTGTGTCTTGCCTCCAAGCTTGTTTTCTCTCTACTGACTCCAAGTGAATTAGCTTCTACTCTCTTTCTCTCTTCCCTCTCAAAAATAAGGAGAGGAAGGAAGGATAAGAGCTAGCTTGGGAGCTGTTGCATATGTGAACGCAATTTTAAAGTGGAGTTCATCTGTTTTTCTTGGAGGCTGCCGTCAGTGTGTGCAGCCTTGCCGCTTTCCCTGCTCCTGCCAGGCTCCCGTGCCAGCGCTCCCAACAGCCTTGGGAGGGTCCAGCCCTGCATCCTGTCCTGCACCTGAACCCCAGTGCAGCCAGTTGGGAAAGCACCTCTTGCTTCCTCTGCTCCTGCTGAGTGCTGCTCTCAGCTGGGTTATTGCTCAGCCGTGGTGCTGTTGCTGCCTGATTTATACGGCCTCTCTCCTTCTTGCTCCTCTGCCGCTCGAGTACAGCCATTATAAAAGCCATCTGCAGCTTGTGCCTTTATTCCTTGGGTTTCTAGGCTGGCAGATGGTATGGACAAAAAAAGAGCCTTCCTCTGTCTAAATTAAGCAATAACACATCAACTTCCAATCACATTCTTATTATCACCTCGTGATCGCACTTTCATAAAATCCCCCTTTCCACAGCTAAGCATGATAGATATTTCCCAGCCTTATGGCTTGTGTCTGAGAGGAGTCTCTGTGCCACAAGCCCTAAAAGGACATTTCAAGAAATTACACACCTGTCCTTGCCTCCTACTTTGCAGTTTGCACCAGCTCTGCCCAGCCAGCCATTTGTTGCTGCTGAAATAAAACCTGGACAGGTTCCCGTGTTTGGTGGGGTCAGAGCCGAGCCTGGCTGTTGTGCTGGTGGCTGAACGGGCTCATTGTCTCCTGTGCTCTCGTTTGGTGTGAGTTTGGGCATCGCTGCAATTCAGAAATCTCATTTTAGAGCTTTTATCTTGTCACCATAAAAAGCAATAATTTGATTCTGGTGGGTTACAGATTTTTTTTCCTTCGTTTGACCTGCTGGTTTATTATCTTTTCCTCATTTGGCCTAATTAAAGTGCTGTGTACAGCAGCTTGTTAGACTTCACTCTGTTCCTGCATCGCTCCGGGAAGTGCATCTTCACTGATCGCTTTAGCAGCAAGATTGGCCCTGGGCAAATAATTTGTAGCAAATCACTTGACTGACTGAACACCACCTCCTTTTTTGGGTTATGAATCGTCTGTGGCAGATTGTTGTTCTTGTTTCTCGTGATGATTTCCCAGCTAATTCCTGTGACTAATTTTTGGGCTGGGGTTGCTCACCCCTGGCTCCCTGTGACTCGGCACTCGTGGTTCAAGCTGCTCCAGCTGGACCTGTAATTTGTAGAAAATGCTTTGGTTTCTTGATTGAATCAGTCTAACCACATCAGTACTTAATGCAACGTCCAAATTTTCTTGGACATTCTGAATACTTTATTCAACCTTTCAGCTTTACTAAAGATTTCCTTTGTTGCATGTGGAAGTTGAACACAAAAAAATAGAAAGAAATTAATTACAGAAAATGTTTGTTATAACCCTGGCTATTTTATTATACACTTTTGGTTTTTTCCCAGCAGTATTCCCTTAGTTCTAGTTCCTAGTGTCCCCATCACCCTACAAAACAAGCTGGTTTTTTTCTAACTTAAAGAGACACCCTGCATCCAAAGCCTGGGGGAGCAGAGGTGGCCCTCACCTATTGATGCAGCAGGGGAGACCGGTGGCCCAAGGTGAACTCTTCTGTCTCTATTCTGCAGCAAGTGCTAAACTTTGCCCACAAAGAGCAGTCACTCCTCCTTGGTTCTGTCCGAGCGTGAGCAGGCTCAGAGCAGATGAGTTTTGCAGCTGGCAAGGCACTGGGGCTCTGTGGCTCAGCACAGTCGTGCAGGGTCACATCCAGCACTTGTGTCCCCTCAGGCTCCCCCGGTGCCCTCCTCAGCTCCGTGCCCTCCAGGTGAGGCAGTTCCTCCCAGGAGGCTGGCGCTGTGCAGCAGGGGATAAGTTACGGCATAAATGAAAACAAAGTGCTTGGTTCTCTCTGCACAGTGCTCTAATGGAAAAATATGCTGACTATTTTCTGCTCTTCCCTCAAAAACTGATGTGTTTGTAAATTCTAAGCAAGTACTGACAGGTGACTAATTTATTTTTGTCAGCTTAGCAACAAAGCCTACCCTTTGCCACCACGTTCATTTGTTATGGCAGTGCGTTGGCTGACATTGAGATTCATTTGGGTTTTTAATGTATCTCAGTGATGCAGCATCGTAGCTATTCAGCTGCGTTCCTCTCTTTTTCTTCTAAAACTAATTCATTTCTAATTTCTCCCCACTACTTCCTTAAGCTCTGTGTGCATCTAGGAACAGGCATTTACAGTTTTCCTAAGGTGGAAAGCCTAAAGCTGCAGTTTGGAGGCTCATGAGGTCGTTGCTGACTGCCACCTCTTCTTTTACAACCCAAAATGCGAGGAGAAACGGGAGAGGAATAGGGGCAATTTGATTATTATTGTTTTTTCTCTTCTGGGAGATGGGATGTGCCATTGCCAAAAAAGATGGAGACTGATGTGCCATCGAGCCCATGAGTGTGTCAGTGAGTGCTGTCAGAGTTGGCAGAGCCTGGAGCGGGGACAGCACCGAGCTCTGTGCCGGCCGCTCCGGGCAGGGGTGAGCCCGGCCGGCCTGGGCAGTGCCATGGGAAAGGCGAACCCTGCACATCATTCTGGGGAGACTGGGCATCCTGGCATTGCAAGAGTCATCTGGGAACAGATCCAGGGCTGCTCTGAAAGGCAAAGGGCTGGAAAAGTGAAGGGCTGGACCTTTTGTATTTCCTGTGCATCTCCTGTGCAGCTCCCATTGTAGGAGTGAAGATGCCCCTCCTGGGCTGCTCCTGCTGTCACCTAACGGTGGGCGTGATGCCAGGGGCAGCAGGACCCCCCAGCACCAGCCAGGGCTCTGGTGGTCAGCCTGGCACTGGCTGCAGTGTCTGAGCCTGGGCAGCAGTGCCAGGCTGGCACAAAGGTGGCTCCCAGCAGTTGTCTCACCGCGGTGGGCGGGCTGTGCCCCCCGAGCGCGTCACTCGCCCAGAGCAAGCCACGCGTGTTCTTGTCCTCCTGATGTGAGGCAACGGCTCCTCCTGCAGATGTGCTTTGCTCTGCTGATGGCTCAAGTCAGCTGTGCTGAATCTGGTCCAAAATCTCCAGGCACCCCTTGTGGGAGAGCTAACTCTCACTGCCCTGCCTCCCGCTGCCTTTGGAGCACCTCCTGTGGCCAAGCATCCACTGATCTCCGGTCTGACGGGTTTGCTCATTAGGGGTTCTCCTGAGTCTCTGGCAGGAGCTCATGGCTGCAATGTGGAGAAAGCCAAGAGGACATGGCAGGCATCACTTGGTGCTCATTTGTGTGCAGCTTTCAGCATGTTAGTGTAAATAAGCATGGTAGCAGTCTTGGAAATTCTTGGTTGAGGGGTTTTTTGCACACCATTCTTCAGTAAAGCAAATATGGCAATGGCTTGAACAGGTCTATGTCCTTTCACCTTCCTGCATAAATTTAAAGCTGCTAGACTTTTTTATTTATTTTCAACAAAGTTGCTGGAAACATCTAAATGTTATCAGTACCCATGTTGAAACGTATTTTTATAGCACATTTCTAGACCTTTTAACTTCAACAAAGCACTGAGCAGCTCACGGATGGCGCCATTGCAATTATCTGTCCTCTGTGCATTCCTCTCAGCTCTCAGGCACAAGCCCCGTGCTAACCATACATCATTATTAGACTGACTTCATAGCACTAATTGACACAGAATGAAATTCAGAGCAGGAAACAGAGAGACTTTAGCATTCAGTATGAACAGACTGCAAATTAGTGTTACTGCTGTAAAGGTTAACTGAGATTGAAAGCTGCTCTCTCACTGCCATGCCAGCTGAATGTTTCCCTTTTTTGGGAAATAGCCATGACTGGCATCTGAGGAGTAGAGGGGACGCAGAGGGAAGGAGAGCACCTCACCCTGAGGAAATCCTACAGCAGACTGCACATTAGTGCCAGCTTTAACCAGAACTGGCCACCTGAACTTCCCAGGCAGCTGTGAAATTCCTGAACTGGGAGGTCTTCAAAATACCCCAAATCTTACATGGAAGGGAACAAGCAACTGAGTGAGCTGCACATCTGGGACACCTGGAGCCAAACCAGGGTGGGACTGAATGCCCAACTGTACATGGGCACAAAGCTTATTTCTGTTTCTTACCTTTAAGTCACGGGTTTGTATGACTGAAAGAAAAAGTTAGGGAGCAAGTCTTGCCTTTCAGAAATTTGTCTGAAGACCTCTTCCTTTTTTTGGCAGTTTTATGTGAAGTGTTTACTGTAAACACCAGAAGCATCTATAGCTGAGTTCATAGAAAATACTAATTTTGGTTCAGGATGAACAGATACTGGATGTTTGCTGCTGAAAGTAGACCACAGCAGAATCATCACCTTATGCAGATTTTCTTGTATGATAACATGGCAATCTTTTCCATGATTACCATATTAAAATTCTTAAAACTACGTTTTACCCTTAGTAGCATCTACAGCAGTCCAAAAACATCAAGTAAAGGGTCAGGAATATATAAACGAGCCAATAAAGCAGTTACTACTTACAGACAAGCTCACATATATAAAATATCTCTCTCTTCCCAGTTACTGTGGTGGCAGCCCACCCAAGCCAAACACACAGCCCATGTTTCAGCTGCAAGCTGAATTTCCATGTGGCACGAGGGGCCGTGTCTGGTGGCACGCACACAGAGCAGTAAAACCCCACACCAGAGTGCTTGTGAGAACGCCAGGGGATGCCAGGGGATGTCCAGGTGCCCTTTGGTGCTGACACGAGTGCTGGGACAGAGCCGAGCGGGCGGTTCCCCAATGCCAATGTTCTGTCCAAGCTTCTGAGAGCAGGGAGTGCTGTGGGAATGGTGCATCCACTCCACTATAAATGAACCATAGGATAGAAAACTGACTACTGGTGCCTAGAAGAATTGGACTACAAGAAAAGCTCATACAAAAAACGCTTTTCATCTTACATGAAAAAGGCATGTGCTTCGGAAAGGCCTGTGTAAATGCTGCCTCACACCACGGACCTTCCATTTTGTCCTTCTCCTGGCTCCTTGCTCGTCCCTCAGCTGGTGTGATGCAGCAGGAGCCCTTCAGAGCTTTGACCCCACTCTGTGCAGTGACCCAAATCTGCTCTGCCCAGCTGCAGGTTACAGTGCCACGGAGAGTGGGTCTGGGTCCTGGTGTGGTGAGGAGTCCTGCTCTCTTCTTCTTTCTGAGCAAGTTGGGACCTCAAACCAGAGTACGGTCTGAACCCCTCTCACATTAAATTCCTGCTGCTGTCGTGCTCTTTAGCAGCAAGTTTTTTAAGGTGTTGAACTCAACGTGAAATTGGCCAAACACTCTGTAGCTTGAACTTGATAATAAAAAAAGTCTTGTTTACAATTTTGCATTACCTGCTAAAAATAATGCAGCTAATTCTGCGTTACCTGCCAAAACCATAAACACATGGGCTGTTTCCAGCCCTTTGGCAGGTGTTGTGTCCAAGGATGGACTTAGTAGGTACTTCCAGCTCAGAAATGCATGCACAATGCTGTCTAATCTCTTCTTCTGTCAGATAAAAAAGGAAGAAAAGAAAGGTTTTGCTTAGGTTTTTTCATTTTTGTTTTTCTTGAAATGCATGCCAGCACACCAATTACGTAATTCCTATCTCAGTTTTAAGAATAATTTACAGGGAGATCCTCCTGAGTTAAATCATCTTTTGTGAAAGATTGCAATGAAAATGTCTGTCTTCACCGTGCTCAGACAGCTTGGCTCTGAACAGCTGCATTTCATCAAAGATGACTTCATGCTATGACTCGCTAACAGCAGCCTGTGTCGTGTCCCATATCTGTACAATTAGCTTCAGGAGATGGGAAAATAATATAAATATTCAGTGGTGAATTTAGCACTGACATATTGCAAAACACAGATGCTGAATTTCAAAACTGTGAAATGAACGGTTCACAGGGTCTGATATTACCCCCAACATTCAGAACGTGTTTTGGTTTATTTCTGAATGAAAATGTCTTTTTCCATTTTCAGCATCTCCCTGGTGTGGGAAGCAGTGATCGTGTCCATCCCGAGCACCTAAAAAGTTGTGGGGGAGCCTTGTCCTGACAGGGGTGTCATAATGTCATGATTTTCATCTCTCATTCAGCTGGATACCTTTCCAAAGGCCTAATCCTGGCTGATCTTCATGCAGGGAGAAGCTGTGAATGTGCCAGGGCTGCTCATCAGAGCGGCTGCCTCTGTGTGCAGTAGTCAGAGGTGGGTTTTGAGAAGTGAAAGGCTCAGCAATACCTCACCACCACATTTTCCTACAGCCAAATAAAGCAGTAAGAGCAAGTGGTGGAAAAGCTGAGTTTTTGGAAACTCAGAGTACTTGGAAAAGTGGTGGAGGTGGGGAAGGTGAAGCACCTCACCTTGCTGGGAGCTCTGATGAGTGGCTTTAGAGCTGGGCAGGCGATGGTGGGGGAGGGACAGGGAGCCCAGGGGATCAGCAGGACACAGAGCACCACTGGGCAGGGGGCTCTGCAGGGCTGGAAACAGCACCTGAGCCACGCTGGCTGTCGGGCAGCAGGGGAAGGTGGGGCAGGTCTGTGGCAGCAGCCACACAGAACCTGTGCCGTGCCAGGGGCTCGTCCTGCTGCAGAGGGTGACTCCCGCTGCTCTGCTGGGGGCTGCTCCCCAGCACCCCGGCCCTTCGCAAGCTCTGGTGGCTCTGAATGTTTTACACTGAAAAAGGTGCTAGTATTGAATATGGGACCTGGTATTGACATGGGGTAACATATTCTGTCACTTTGCTTTTTGGGTCGTTAATGCCTTTGCCTTCCTTCCCCTCCCCAGAGAGCAGAGGATGAGGATCACGCTCTTAAACCAGAGTGCCTGTGCTTAAGGCTTGTGGGTAGGAGAGAGGAGTATGTGTATCAAATGATACACACTGAGCCTTCCCTGACTAAATAAAAGGGCAAACCAAGCCCCATAAACTTATCTTTGTAGTCACCAGGAATGAGGTATCAGCAAGGCTGAATTGTTTCCCAACAAAAGCTGCACCGTGGAGTTGATTCATGCATGTCACCAGCAGGCAGCCTTCAAACTGCCATCCTGGGCATTAATTAAAGCTCTCTGAGCTGTTTTCCACAGCCTGCTGTAAAACACCCTCCAAACCCGGGGTTTGGCAGTCGATGAAGTGTTTAGGTGGCCAGCCCAAATTTGCTGCCTATTCTCAGGCATGGTCAGTGGAGCGGGTGAAGAAGAGGATGTGATTGTCAGGCAGGGGTGCCTGAAGCTTTTGTCTCAGTTTAATTGCCATGGCAGGAGGGTGCTGTGGGGGTTGCCAGAGGGTTTAGTGGTTTATGTAAATAATTTCATGCTTCAGCTGTGTTGCAGTTGCTTTTAAAAACCCATGCTCTGGCCCAAAACCTGACTGTGACCCTCTCGCAGTGAGCCCGGTGCCCTGAGAGACACCACACACCCTGGGCTTCTGCACCTCAAGCTCAGAAAAATATTGAGCAACTTTGCCCTTAAAAGAAAACCAGTAACAAAAAACCCACCACAGTTTGGGTGCAGTTTTGCATTGAAGAGGGATTTTTAACACAGGGTGAAATCCGTTGTCCTTCAGAAGCTGGTTTTGTTTACCTCAATCAGTGCTAAAATATTCATTAAAGACAGCAGAACTGCTTTGTATTATGCAAAGAAACTTCATATTAAATGTTGTCTGTATGTGTTCAGCATATGAATACATTATATTCTTAATGCTCAGACACTGCAAATAATTGTCTTGAAAAAGGATCCCAAAGACCTTCTAAAATATGTATTTGATTAAAAAAAAACCCCCATCCTCAGGGATATATCAGACCTGTGGGTAATTTTTATATGAAAGACTGGACAAAACTTCCTCCCAAAGTTATTCAGGAGGAGTAAATTGATCTATGTGAGGTGGACAAAACCAACCAGTTGCTGTATCTTTTCCAGTGGTTGTTGTCTCCTGTGGCATTTGCAGGCGTCCCTGTGGTTTTTTGGTTTTGCTTTTGTGTAATCTGGCCCTCCCTGCCGGGCTGGTTCTCCCCAGATGTGCTCCCCAGGCAACACCTTCGCTGCAGCCTTCCAGTGTGCAGGAATGTCAGGAATGCCATTCTGGTGGCATTAGTCGAATTTTTCACGGAAGCAAATTAAAAATGCTTTGCAAAATGCACAGAAATGGTTTGTAATCCTCGGCCTAAGAAGCTGGGGAATTCCAAATTAAAATTGGCTTTGGAGGTGTGTTGTTAAATGGCAGACTGAGCTGATGTCCTCCCACCCTGTGCCTGTGCCCCACTGGCAGTGTATTTCTTGGAGCCTTTGTAGGAAAGTATGTCTGATCTGCAAGACATCACATTATTAGGGGGGCTTTTTCCCACCAGATTGTCATAATGTTTTAGGAAGTTTGTGCTGATTTTGTTGTCAGGAAATGAAAGTGAGATCCAAGGGTAAGTGCAAACGAATTGGGCATAGAGATAAATCTGGTTTCTTTAACAACAACAGTCTTAACTCTGGAGTAACTGAGTGTGGCTGACTCCTCACAGCCTGCTTTGGTTATTGAACAGAAGAGCAGAGCAGCACTTCTGCAACTTACAACAGTATTAATAATTTCTGAAAGAGGAGTGAAAAAGAGATGACCTGATAGCCACTTAATAAGGCAATTTTTAGTCAAAATATTGTTTTTCCCTTGGAAATATCCCATTCAAGTTTCCTAATTTGAGTCTTCTTAGTATTCTAATAGACACTTAGTTATTAATACCATTATGAGACGAAACTGTGGTGAAAATGTCCTAACCATTTTTATTCATCACGTGTCCTGAGCAAATTCTTCTGCCTTTTGTCATAATCTTGTACGGAGCTACTTGCAAGTGAGCACTTTGCTGTTCCCCCAACTGCAATAACTCAGTGTGCTGGCAACAGAAACGTAAGACTACAGAGGATATATTGGGAAATGTTGTCCATGTTCTCCAAGTTCAAGTGGCCTCTCAGTGCAGGAACTCTTGCGAGCGCCAGTACCAAAATTTCCAGCAGGTATTTTGTTTTTGATAAATATGAATGCTTTTCTTCCACGGCTGAAGGGTTACAGGAGGCTTTGCTGACTCCGTAGGGCTGACAGGGTCCTGGAAAAGCAGAAGGAGCCCTCGGGGAGGGTGGAAAAGGGGCTATTTCTCACCACAGTGGCATATAGTTCTAAGATTTGATGGAGTATTTTGAGGAGCCCATTCCCTAGGGCATAACGGTGGTGATTGTATTTACAGTTACACGTAACCAGATTTGCACAGTCCCATCAGGGATGGAGAGACTGATGTGGTGTGACTGCCACATGTAGAGAGGTGGGAGGTGCTGTGGGGAAGCTGCAGGGGCTGCTGAGCTTTGTAGCTGTGAAGTCTGCTGGTGGCTGATGGCATCCTCGGGTGATGATAAAATCAAGGAGAGCCTAAACACAGTTTTTCTAAATAAAGTGCACACGGTATGTGCCAGAGAAGCCTAAACATATATCTCTTTCTTTAGCTCTGATAGGGGAAGGATGGGTTTTGTTTGCTCTCTTGATATTTTATGATTCACACGTTAATTCCAAGCTTTGCCAAAAGCTCTG
Source organism: Gymnorhina tibicen (assembly GCA_013399875.1). Taxonomy (NCBI): domain Eukaryota; kingdom Metazoa; phylum Chordata; class Aves; order Passeriformes; family Artamidae; genus Gymnorhina; species Gymnorhina tibicen. The sequence goes on from VXAZ01010260.1 coordinate 606,021, forward strand.
ACAAATTTTACTTTTATTAGAAATTTCCCTTTTTAGTTCTTCTCTCGTGCATTCACAAAGCCAGTGGTTTATAGACACAGCCTGAGGCAGTTTGTGCAGCTTCCCAGCGTGTCTGCCAAGCAGAGTGAGCACGGGTGCTGCAGGTACAGCCTTTCCCTGCGGTGTGGGGCTGCTGGCAGCGCTCCAGCCCAGCCCTGGGAGGCAGCTCCATCCCTCTGGCTGTTTCCTTCCTGTGCTGCTGCTCAGGTTCACTTTGCCCTCCGTCTCTGCCACATCCACCTGCCCCAGCCCCCCTCAGTGTGCATTTACCAGGTGCATCCCCCCTGTGCTTTCCTGCTGGCTCTGGAGGTACCCATCTATACGTAGCAATCAGTTCAGTTTCGTGTCTTGACACCTTTGAATCTGATTTTGCACTTGAGGTGGCGTGTAGGAGGTACAGATCTTGGCCAGATATTTGACCCAAATTACCTAAAACTCAGCGTCAGGCAGCCCCTGGCTACGTGTTCATGGACTGGGGGGGCTGGGTCAGCTCACAGCATCAATAAGTTGGTGGAGCTGCTCTTCCCTGAGGTGGGCGGAGGTCCCCACCAGAAGAATGTCCATCAGAATGTCCATCCTGGCTCAGACAAAGCTGGTTTTCCTGTATTGCTCCTAAAAGGAGCCTGAAGCAAGCAGCTCAGCCATACAGCACTAGGGGAGATGCAGACACTCTCTCCTTCCCCAGGCAGTTTTGGTCTTGCCAAGTACTCTGCTTTCTGGGAAAATGAGTATTTCCTGAGCTGGAGAACAGGGGTGAGGTGTCATTCTGGAAAGGGCTTCTTGCACCTTTTTTTTCTGCATATTTTCAACTGAGTATTTTATCTAAAATCCAAAGAGCTGGCATCAGTGCTTTTCACCAAGGAGAGACCTTTCCTGATGTTAGTATTCCATGGAGCTATTGGAACACGCCCTGTGCGTTGCCCTGTAGGGGATGATGAAGTTCTCACTGCTGAGGATGAGGGATTTTCCTGCAGGTGTTCCCAGCCAGCATGTCCATGCTCCTGTATGATGTGCACTGTGCTGTGGACGTCTTTGATCTGGTTGTTTGCAGCCTTCTGTCCTGGAGGAAACTGCACTTCTGTGGTGGTAGAGTTACACAAAAATAATGTGCTGTAGATGCCTTCAGCCAGAAAGACACTAGGGACCATGCCATGAATATTACTGAGACACCAGCTCGGAGCCTGGAATACTCCTTACTTCAGACAATTACTCAGTAGGTTTTTCTGTGGCTGCAGTGATGGATGCTGCAAGGGGAAAAATACCCTTCAAACTTCATGTCCAGTTACTTGAACGAGAAGGGTAAACAGTATTTATAAATGCTGCTGGAATTCTGAGGGAGGAGAGAGGTTTGAAGGACTGTGGATACATCTATCCTTTAATAGAAAACTGAGGTGTAAATCACAGCTGGATGAGAGCCTGCTGAAGTTGTTCCCCGCCGGCTCCCCCTTGCCAGGAAAGGGCTCTCAGCGAGCCTTGCTCCTCTCCCTCTGCCCTGTGTTCTGATGAACTCTTCTCTGTAGATTGAAAATGGGACATCTGTAACGTGGAGACATTCTGGCAGGCAGGGCGTCGCAAATCTGTGTATGATGCTCTTGTAATGGCGTTTTCTGGTGACTGCAGCTTTTGTCAAATGAGCAGGGACATCCATCCCTGGTAATGCTCCATAAATACACGATCCAGCCAAATCACTGGGCAGTGCAACACATGGGCTGAACAGGATTTAGCCTAGAGTTGAGCGTTCAGTTTATGATAGCTCTTTCCCAGGCCATCCTTACTTTGCTTTCATGACCCCCAGAATGACTGGGAGAAAGTTTTTGCTTCCAAGGGCCCCTCCCATGTTTGGTGGTGCTTTGGCTCCTGGTTTTGTGCAAACATTGCTGTGTTGGTTGTCATCCTCTTCACATCCTTGGCACCCCAGTTTGTTCTCATTGTACAAGATGTTCACGATGTGCTGTGCAGTCTGGGTGAGCTCTCCTCAGGTCTCCCACTGCCATATGTCTGATGGCAGATGAGCAGTGTGCAGCTGGAGCCAGGACAATGTGCATGAGCTGAGCCTAAAGCACCACTGCAAGATTTGGGTTTGCCTAATGCACTTTCCTACAACTGAGCTGCTGGATGAGGGGAGCTGGGTTGGTTTTTGAGGTGGTGGTGATGGTGATCTGAGCAATTGGATCAGCAGAAGGTGCTTCTGAGCAGCTCTTAGCTCTGGCTTCACTTTTTAACTGCTGTTGTACCCTGGCACTAACTCTGTTGCTCTGGAAAGGAGATTGATAGAGTAACACTGGAGTACTCAGGAATGCAGGGCAGGAGCTGTGCTCACACCCTGTAGGTCTCTCCAGCTACCATCAGTTCACCAAGGGAACACACAGCAATCTCCTAGAAGAGTACATTTCTGCCTCTCAGCTGAAAACACATTTAATCTGATCTTTTTGTGCCAGAAAAACATTATTACAGAATGCTGAAGTTTTCTTGTGTGGATTTGATTTGTTATTTCCACCGTCTGACTGCTCTAATCTGTCAGATTTATGACCTAATTGTTTCCCATTACTGTTAGATCCCAAATTAATTAACATTGCAATGGTGCTGGCTCATTAGCAATATTCATTGGGGTCATCCCACAAACATAAGCATATCATCAACCTAAGGACACGCGTTCCCTTTTTATATTATCATTATTCACTTGTCCTTCCTGCCTCGGTGGCATCGTGTTACTCTGTAGCACCAAAAGAGCCCACTTCTCTGTCTCACCAGGTGTCCTCCACCACCGTCAGTTCCCGTGGGTGCTGTTGGAATGTTTGGGATCACGAGTGTGATCTGTTGCTGTGCTCGCTCTTTCCGGAGCCCTCTGCCCTTGCTGCCTGTGTGCAAACCACCACGCCTGATGTCTCTGCAGGGATCAGTTGATTTATTTTATGTGCTAAAGAGAGATATCTCATTGAATTCTCCTACTCTGGCAATAACTAGGTATCAATATATCAGTTGCCAGGTCAGGCCTCCTAAATAACTTCTGGCTGAGCATGCTATTTCTTTATTTGTTAATAAAGCCATTTTTCCTCCTATCATCCTGCAAAGTGCTATTGCTCAGAGCTGGTGTTTTCTTCGTGTTGTGGCTCTGAGTCTCATTTCAAATCAAACCTCTAAGCCCCAGTTGTGATGGGATTGTCTGTCAGAGATGGTGTTTATCAAATGCTGCCTCCACTCTCTGCAAAATTTAACCTCCATTATCTTATAGTGCTGTATGTCTCAGACACTTCAAGACCCTCATGGCTGCTTGTCATGGTCTGAGACAGCTATGAACTCATGTGCTGGACTCTAGATATTACCTGAAGTTCTGAAAAGTGTCTCTTTTTTGGGAGGTTTTGATACTTCTGCCCTGTGCTATATTAAGTGAGGAAGAGCTCTAGAGAAGTACTACCATCCTGGTTTTTGTGATGCCCTTGGGGTTCCCGAGGTCACCCACTCTCCATGAGTCTGCAGGAAGCCGAGCTTGCATGGCCCTGGCAGTGGCACCACTCTCCTCACCTAATTCAGGCTGGGAAACACAAGACCAAAGACTTCCTTGGGTTAATTCTTGCCTGCATTAGGTCACTGCTGCAGAGAACAGGAGCCAAGTGCAGTCTGGGCTGCCCATCCTTGGGGTGTGAGATCTGTAAACAAGCCTCTTTCCCATCGTAACCAGACATTTCTTTGCCGTAGAGCAGCCAGGAGTGGGAAATGCCCCTCACCCATGGCCAGTCAGGTGTTCCCACCTCTCGGCTGGGGGCTGGGGAAGGGCTCAGGACAGGCAGCTCAGTCCTGCAGGAAACAGGAATGGGCTGCTGAGCTTTAGACTGCAGTATCACCAGTGTTTTAAGAGTTCAGCCCATCTGTCAGATAAAGGTCAAAAGGAATGGATTAAAATTCCTCAAAATAAATTTGACCTTGTCAAAACCTTTTCCTCTCCCCGACCTTTATCTCCCCAGTGTCTTTTGTGTTTCAAGTCACAGCCAGAGTTTGAAGCCCGAGAATTTCCCGGGGATGGATTTTGTTATGGCCCATCATTTGGAGTGCTGCCAGCGTGAGGACACAGTGGCTCCTGGGGAGGGAGGTCCGGACCCCGTGCGTGCCCATCAGCAGGAGCTGCTGGGCGCTGTCCTGGGGCTCCGCTCTCCCGAGCTGGGCACCGGGCAAGGCAGGGCTGAGGCACCTGCTGGGCCTCCCCTGGGTCACAGCAGCTCCCAGAAGGGACTGCTGGGTGTGAGCAAAGGCATTTCAGCAGTGATACGAGAGTAGGAAGGGTGAGACGCAGACACCGAGAGGAAAAAGACGCCAACCAAAACAGGAACATGTTTTCTTCACTGCGTGCAGTGAGAAGTCTCTGGGGAGTGTAGGGGCTGTGCAGGCAAGCACGGGCCTCTCAGTGGTGCTTGAGGGGCATGGTACAGGTAGTGGATACACAGGAAAGGGCAGTGGGCAGTATTTTGGTCATGGTGCTAATCAGAACTGTCCTCGCTTACCAGATCTACCCAATAGTTGGGGTGCCTTGACCTCCTTTGCCATAGCTCCCTTGGCCTGTGCCTTTTGGAAACGTCAAAATTAAGTTTCCCAGTGACCCCTGAAACAATAAAGAGGTCAGTCTCCCTCACAAATAAAAGATGCTAAGGGTAGCAGCAGCAGTTTCAGACTGTGTAAAGCTCCTAAGCCCTCCATTTAGAAGTGTTTGAATTGAGGTACTTTGCTATCTAAGAAGTTTCTCACTGCAGGCACTGCACTGACATTGCCAGTGTCTACTGCTGCTGCAAGAAGCACCTTGAACAAGGACTTTGCAAGTATCAGTCTGTTCAGGAGCCAGACAGCTGGGAACTGAAGCCAGATATCATAAAGATATTAACATTTCATTTAATTGCAAACTGCTGTCTCTTTCAATGACATCTCAGGAATATGTCCACAATTTCCACTTTCACTGAAGCCTAAGACTGGAGTTGTATTTAGGATTATAATTCCGGTATGCACTGATGAGCTCGAAGAAGTCTGAGGGGAAAGTAGATGTAAGCAAGTAATTCTGGATGTTAGAGATGTCGGGGTTGCACAAAGGAAGTTACTCTAAGATTTTGGTTTCCTTTGAGGGGAGACAGATGTATCGGTAACAAACAGAGAAAAACAATTCTTGAGCCTTTAAAACATGCAAACAAAAGAGCCCAGATCCCTAATGTGCCTCGGTGCATGTCTGTAACCAGTCTGTAAGCACTTCATTGCAGCTGTCCTTCAAAGTTCCCAGGCTGGGATTGCAAACAATTTGGAAACAAATGATTTAGAGAGAGGAAAGAAAGGGTATGGCATCCAAAAATGTAATAAATCCTTTGGAGCTTGATCTGGGGTGGAGGAAATACTTGGGAATGTCTCCAGGTCAAAAGAAATCCGACAGGATTTTGATTTAGCAAGACCCAAACCCTGCTGCCAATTCATTAATTGAAGCTACCTAGTGCCATTGGTGTCCCCTGGGAGCGTGCCCGCTGCGAGGCCCACAGGACTGGGATTGCAGCTGTCCTGGGAATGAAGGATAGTGGCACTCATTTGTGTGCACTTTGCTCGTGCAGTGGCTGGACCTCAGAATGAGAAGAGCGGCAGAACCTCTGTTTAACTAGAATTAGTTCCTTTATACGAAATGGAGAGGGACTTCACTTGGTTAATTTGAGTCTGCTTCCTGCCTTTCATTAGCGAATAAAAGCTTCTCTGTGTGCTGGGTGGGGGTGCTGGGGCGGGGAGAGGAGGATCCAAGGGCGCTGCTCTGTGCCGGGCGCTTCCCCGGCCGGAGCCCCAGGGCGCTGGGGCTGCTGCGAGGGGCTCCGGCACAGACTGGGGCTGGCAGGGTTGTGCTCCGGGCTCCGTGAGAAGTCTCAGTCAGAAACTAGTTTTGTTTAAAGCATTTCTCGCTCTCTGCATTATTCAAGACTCGAGGCCTTTTGCAGGGTCCCTGCGGCTGCCCGGCCGCACACAAAGGCCGGCTGTGCCCTGGCTGCCGGCCACTGCGGGTGGCCAGGGGAGCTTCCGTCCTTCCCAGCCCGCAGAGAGAGCCCAAAACGCAGAGAGACCTTGGCACTGACATCGGGGACAGTCCAGATTTGCCCCAGAGTTTTACCACTGCCTCGTGGGGTGCAAACGCCTGCAGGAATCTCAATGGCTTTGTGTTTTAGGTGAAGCTGCACCCAACTTTATACAGAGCTGCATCTGGCAAATGCAATATGAAGTTAGACAAAGGCGGTGGTTTTTTATTTCTTTTTCTCCTTTTTGCTCAGGAAAAAGTTATCTGCAAGAAGCATCATGCTTTTCCTAGAAAAGTCACTCATCTTGGGGTCCTTTGTTAGTCTTAGAAGAACGAAGTGTCTGTTAAGTTGTGCAGACCGAGTGGTTTGTACAGACATGAATCTCCATTTATTGTCCCAGAAGGGGATTCTAGACTATTTTCTAACTGGGAATTAAGGAAAGCAAGAATTTCTCTGACATTTCTTGTGCTTTCGAAGGGGGGAGGCCCTATGTCCTGTAACACAGTGAGAATTGCACCAGGGCCAGTTACCAGACCGGAATATTGCTGTTGTTGACTGTGTCCTTAGGACAAAAAGCCTTGGGTACTCACACTGGTTAGGCAGACAGCATAAAGATGTTGGTTTAATGATGGGTTTTTTTAATCATGTCACCAATGTAATGGTCACACAAGACGTGCACAGCGCCAGTGAAGCTCTGTGAAGGAAATGAAAAGAGCACTCTTAGCCTTCCCCTCCTCTAAATCCCAAGTGTCCATCCCTGGGCACCGCGGGCAGAAAGGGAGACTGAAGCAGGGAAATGCTGAGCAGCTCCTGGAAGCCACAAGACCCTTGGTGAACGTTGTTTCTGAACATTGCTGCTCTCTGGCAAAGCACATCCTCACTCCGCCCTTTGGCGCCTGGGATCGCTTTGCTCGGTCCTTAGCCCGGAATATCTGTGATCTGAAACCCTCTGTGGGGTGAAGAGAATCAGGAACAACCCTGTGGAGTAGTGTTAGAAGAGGTGCTTTAAAAAGCACACAAAAGGGAATCTTGCCCTGAATCGTTTCCTACGGAAGGGAAAGTTGTGCACTGAACCCTCTTGACTTGGCCGTGAGTCACAGCCTCCAGCCACGCGCTGCTCGGGAGGAGGGGGGTGCTGGCCTCACAGCAGTGGCTCTCGGTTCAAGATGATCAACTGTTGAACGTCTCCTGGAGATGAGTCACAGCTCTCCCTTTGCTCTGCGGCCCGTGAGCAAAACCGTGTGATGTGGCGAGAGAGGGAGGGAGGGAAGGTTTGGCCATGGAGCATCAGGCTTTTGCTGAGGATGAAAACTGCCAGGCTCTTGTTGAGCTGTGCAGTCTGTCAGCATGAGAAACCGTGTTTCCCATTATCTTGAAGAAAAGAAAAAATATTTCTGAATGGAAACAAATCTATTGTGATTTTACAATTTCAAATTGCGACAGTATCAAATATTTTTATTTTTAGCGAGCTGTTAACCCTCCCTCAGAATGTGGGTGCAGAGAGTTCCTAGAGATGGTGGAGACGTGTCCCTGCAGCCTGCTGTGCTCTGCAGGACTTCCCGCTGTGGCTGCAGGGTGGGTGCCTCTGGGGCACGTGTCTGAGGTGGGGAGGTGTTATGGGCACGGGGGTTGCTCTGAGCTGCTGCTGAGCCCTGTGGTTATCAGCAAGGTACCACTGAGTGTAGCTTGTCACACGTAGGGGGCATTAGAAACCTTACTTAGATGGAGTGAAGATGATCCTTCAAATACACAGGGCCATGAGTAATTTCTGAGTAAGTGTGTGGTGCTGTAAAGAAAAAACGATAGTGGTCAGAATGGGAGAGCAGAGTTTCTAAAGGCTCCAACACATCTGGAAGTCTGGAAGAGATTAAGCAGTATTTTCCTATGTGCTTGTATGTGCTGAGCTCTGCCACAGAGGAAGATGGCCAGAGGGAACCTTTCTTGGAGTGACAGCCCTGATGTGCTTCACATGTTTGAGTAATGCCTGAGTAAAACAGAACCTGGTCTGGGGCAGAGGTTTTGGGAATGCCATCCTAACATGGCACTTCCCAGAGAGGGAGGTTTTTAACTGAAGGACGTGGAAGATGTGTGGAGCTGCAGCAGAACTGATGGGTGACTCAGGTTGAAGCACGCAGCTGGAAATTTTGGCAGGGCTGATGGAGTTTGTGATGAGAGACTGGAGTAGGACTGGGGTCTGGAACAAACCAGCCCGAGATTATCTGCTGGGAGATCTTGAATTAACCTGTGATGTGACACTGAGCTTCCCGTGGAGCACGAGCTGCCGCCCTGACCTCTCCCAGCGGGCAGGTGCCCGGCAGGTGACGGGGTGGGTGTCAGCAAAGCTCGGGGCCCTGCGGAGAGAGGGCGAGGTGGGGGATCCTGCAGTGCTCGGAGCCACAGCCTGCAGAGGCTGCTGCCTGCAACAGCAGCACTTCAAGCACCACCGTGGTGCTGCACGGGCGAGGATAGCCCCAGCTGCACGGGATTATCCGCCAGGTTAAAGTTACCACTGCAGCAGAACACCAGTGGGCTGGGAACCTGCAAATGAAAGGGACACGTGCTGAGTTTAAATTGAAAACTGATACACGGTCCCATGTATTACCAGAGACAGTATTTGTAGTACTGGAAAGGGAGTCGTATGGGGTGGAAAGTGAGCAGGTGAAACTCTTTGGGTTTTGGGGATCAGCTAAAGGAATGTGAGCTAAAGGAGGCAGGGGTAAATAACTGAAACAGATTTTGCCATGATAACATCTGGGAAAAGTGCTTGTTATTGTGCTGAGTATATTCAAGTCCTTGGTGTTTTTAAATCTGGGAGTTAGTTCACTGAAAGGTCAGCGACTGAGTCGGTGAGAGGGAATTTAAGGATGTCTCCAGGGAATGAGAAAGTCTCAACAGAACACGCCTAGAGCTGAGAAAGCCCTGCTGCCTGAAGCCATATCTCAACAACCTTTCCCTTCTGCTGTGGCAGGAATGAAAAGATGAGCTGAATTTCTACTGTTGGTGTCAGATACTGATAATAAGTGTGTTCACTTTGGCTTTTATTGGTCATAGCGGGGGAGAAAAACGGAATATTTAGCTAGTGCTGAAAGAGGTAAATTAAAAGTGAAAACTCGCTACTGCTGCTGAAAAACCTGAATTGCTGGCTTGAGAGGAAGCAAAGCAGAAAGGGCTGCTGTGGGCAGCGCTGCTTTATCTCCCTTGCAGCAAAGTGCCCGTTCAGAACCTGCAGCAAAGCGCCAGGATCGCTGAGCTCTCCTCCCAGAGGTGGAAGCTGGGGAGCTGCCCCGTGGTTCTCCTTGGTGCACACTTCACAAGATGGGATGGGGAAGGGCTCGCAGGCAGCTCTGAGGGCCAGGCCAGCAGAACTGGCTGTTCTTGCTCTTTAAAGGCCTCGAGACCTGGACGTGTGGTGCTTTTCAAAGCAAGGAGAGCCCCAGGCTCTTGCAGAACGAGCACGGTGCAGGGTGCATTGTTGGAGGAATGGATGGCAGCGTGTGCCTGGGTGCCCTCCCACACCTCCCAGGGCTGTGTGTGCTGGGAAAAGACACGAGCCAGGGCTGCAGCCCGGTGCACAGACCAGAGCAGACTGGATCAGAGCTGAGCAGCAGGGAGCAGCAGCTCCAGGGAAGGGAGCAGGGATGCTGCATGCGATGTTCTCCGGTCTTTGTTTCCCTGCAGGAACGGGGACCAAAGTTCAGCTATTTCTGTCCCTGCTGGTACGTGTTGGGAGGCAGTCACCACAAGGGCAGGGGGTTTCTCAGAGATTTAAAATCCCAGTAAAATGTTCTGCTCTCTCCTTCTTTGAAGGAAGCAGGCACAGAATGAACTCACATATGCAAATGAGGATCTAATTTAGTGACAGGTGAATTAGCCAGGCTTGCTGTGGACAGGAGCTGCTTGTGGTCTGTCACAGAAAATACGTGATTTCCTCTCACACTGCTCATCTGAGTGCTTGGACAGGGTGTGAGAGGGAGGATTATATTTTCTTTCTCTTTTTTGGGGTTTTAATTATTTAATTTTTTTAGCACAGCTGAATGGTAAATGCATTTATTTCCAGAAATGGGTTTGCAGGAACTCCTAGGAGGCATTGCAAACACTCAGGCATTCAGGCACACCCCACAAAGAATAAATGGGGAATTGATAGATGTGAACAGACTGTGGGTCTGAATAATCGTCCTCCCAAATTCTCTCCAGGGAATGCTGTTAGAGTCTGAATATTGTGGGAGGAGAACTAGGATTTATTCGGTAAAGATTCACTTACCATAAATAAATAAAAACAAATAAGTAGGCTAAATTAGTAATGAATAGTTCAGCCAGCTCTAATGCTAAATAAACATACTGAATTGTAATGAAAACACTAAAGCCTGTTTGAACTGGAGCTGGAAATCCAAGGAGAAATAACTGTGTGGCACTTAAATTAGCACTCACCATAAAATATAAATATATTATATAAAATATAGATTTTTTTTTTTTTTAAACTCATGAGATTTTAAAGATTCATCTGTTGCCTGTGTTTAGAAGGCTCGAACCAGACACTCTTCAGTGCTATAGAGTGACATAAATCACTGAGGAGTTATAAAATCCCCTGATGTATGCTCTTGGACAGTAACTGTATTTGTTGAGGCTCTCACGGGGGTGCGTTCATACTGATAGGAGGCTGTTTTAAATTCATACAGTTATCTCCATATAAAGCATTTTTATAGGATTTTCCACACTGTGGGGGGGCTGCGCGACTTTAATTATACAACCCAGACCGTATTGGTAAGGCTTACAGGCAGAGATAAGCCCTTTAGCAAGGCAGGCTCCTGCTCTTGAACTTGAAAGAAAATAATTTTCTTCTTGTGAGTTCCCCCGAGAACAGCTGGAATGGCTGGAGTGGCTGGAATGGCTGGAGTGGCTGGAATGGCTGGAGTGGGAGAGGCCGCGTCTGTGGCCAGCCCGGGAGCGGCTCTGAGCCCGCCGTGGCTCACCTGGCAGGGGCTCCGGGCTGCTGAAGGGCCACCAGGCACTGGCCAGCCTTCCGGGGCCGCTTTGAACCCTTTGTTAAGCTCTGCAGAGCTGCGAAACGCGGCGTGAGCCAGAGACTTAAATGTGTGAGTGGAACGGTGAAGTCGAGGCAGAGAAAAGCCACGTGCAAACGGAGCTGTCAGAAATGGAGAGTTTCCTCTGGAGAAAGGGCAGCTGCCCTTTTACCGAGGGCAAACCCCCCAGGTGATGGGGTGGGACTGGCTGCAGGAGTGCGGGGGCAGGTCCTGGCTGCAGGAGTGCAGGGGCAGGTCCTGGCTGCAGGAGTGCAGGGGCAGGTCCTGGCTGATGGGCTGGGGATGACCAGCAGCGCTGGTGTTGAGGTCTCGCTGGCTTTTCGACCCACAGAAACCTAAAGGCCCTATGGCACTGGAGCTCAAGGGGCAGCTGGAAACTGATATCAGTGTCCCCGTGGTGGAAAGAAATATCTCAGTGTGCAGACTGGAAATTGTGTGCCTCTGAGGCTGTGGCCAGTTTCTGGCAGTGATGGGGAAAAGAGCTCTCAGGAGTGAAGATTCAGTAGCTCACTTGATAAAAATAGGATTATCTCCATCCCTAAGTTCAGCAAAGCAGCTTTTAGAGGCAGAATATATCTGCGCTCTCTGACTGCATTACACAACAGAAAGAATGTAAGAACTTAGAAGAAACGAATAAGGTATGTAGTATCCCAATGAAAATGCAAAAATGAGAGAGCTTTTTGCTTTATTATAATAACAGGGAGCAGAGTGAAAGAATGGCTCTGCATATGAAATAGAGTGAGGAGGATAATCAACCCAGACCTCCCATGATCCTACAATAGAGGCACCAATGCTGGAGGCAGGCAGGAGAGTTAATAAATTAAGGTGCAACTAAAATAGATTCATGGTCATTTAACAACATGTCAGGGCTCCTAGAGAAATGAGTATAATGTATTTAAGTCTAACATGCAAACAACTTTAAACAGGAAAGAATGAGGGAAGGAGAAAACGGGAGATTTATTGCAGCAGGCAGCTGAGGTCAACTTGCTTTCGCAGGAGAGCAGGAGAAGAAAATGGCACACGCGTGCCTGGAGGTGGCTGCAGCACTTCCACCTTCCCTCAGCAGGAGAAAACACTCTGAGCAAGGATCTGAGTACCCTTAAGGGAAGTTGGGCAAATGCCTGGGAATGGCCAAACGGGATTTCTCCTCTTGGGTATTCCTAGAACAGTCCCTTTCTGCTGAAGCCAACAACCTCACCCATGCCATAAGAACCAGCCCCAGCCCTCCCACTCTGAGTGTCAGCTCTGGGACTCCGCTGCCCAGCCAGCACTCACACGGGTTTGAGGTTTTTCCCTTTGGTTGGTTGTTTTTTGGTGGGCAGGTAGAATAAGCCTGAGCCATCGATTCATTTATTTTTGGCTCCCCCTGCATTGTCTTCAGCTTGTGAGAAGTCGCTGTGTCTCTTGGGTTTGCCATGGAAGGATGATAATCATCAATCCATCCCAGACAGGACAGATGCAGGCAGCAGTTCTCTGGCTGCTGGGAATCCATCTCTGTCTGCAGGCCCTGGCTGGGTGCTCCAAGGAAAGCATATACAGCAGTATAACTGTATAAATAGCTACGTTTAAGCGCTGCCCTAAAGAGAAGTGGGGCGAATTCACCTGCGCAGGTGCCCAGGATGGTTTCAGGTTCGCTGTGGGAAGGGCTGGCTGCGTGCTGGGAACGCTTTGGGAGGTGTTTGTGGACAGAACACAAAACCCCTTTTGCTGATTGAGCAGCCACGGGCTGAGCCCTGCGTGAGCACAAAGCTTTGCCTTGCAGAGCCCCAGCACGGCTGGGCAGGGCACAGAGCGGTCACTGCTGTGCTCGAGGAAGAAGTCGCGGAAGAAGTCCGCGCGAGGAAGAAGTCCTTTTCCTTCCCCTCCGAGAGCTGCTCTCAGGGATCACCTCTGGTGGTGCCCCAGCCCCACCTTCAGCGCCCACGCCCCTGCCAGGGCACCCTGAGCAAGGAGCGAGGGCCTGGGCAGCCCCCGGGGTGGGAATGGGATGTTCTTCCTTCTGGCACCCTGCTCTGTGAAACACGAACCGGGGCAACTCTGCCTTTTGCACACAGGACCCTCGCTCCTGCACTTTTCCTCCTCCGTTTCCCCTCCATGCAGGGCTGTACCAGCTCTGCTGCTGTTCGTGGTGGGGAAAAAAGGGAATAATTCTATTTCTTACAGTGGTATTACTTTCTCTGCTCCTCTGAAAGCACGCATGTGCCTAAACAGGCTCTCTAAGGGCTGCATTTTAAATTATAGCTAAGTGAATACTATAAAAAAAACCTCTCAATTTTTAAATTTTATTTTATGGAATTAAAATAGAGACATTAATTTCAACATTTAATGGTTTTACTGTGGTGATGTTCACAGCCCTTCCATGTTCATTTTTTGTGACTTGTTTAGCACTTACTGGCAGTGCTGCTCACTGAAACAGCACATTATAAGTGAGCAGGCTCCTAGATGACATGGATGATTTATAAATACTTTATATAGTCAGAACGTATTTATGCAGGACAACAATTTGTTTGGATATTTCCAGAGGCTGAGCCACTAACAGTTACATTAGAGAGACAAAAAGGACTGAACCTGTGCTCAAGAAGGGCTGCTTTGGGCTGTTACCCCAATGAATCTACTATTGCTAGATAAAAACAGATAAGAAGTTTGAGCTTCAGGCTTTGTCTGCTTAAAGATACTTAAGAAAAATGAAAAATACCTTAGAAAAATGAAATATAAGGTCTTGCATCTTCTAAAGTTGATGTAAAACTCCACTGATGTCAGCAGCACAGGTGTGAGGCTTGGGAAGAATTACAGTGTGAGAAATATTCTTGTTCTTTGCTTTATGAATCAAGCTTTTGATTTAAATTTGTAAACGTACTTTATAAATCTCTGGTTTAAATCTCTTATTTGAGGCAATAAGGTATCTTATGTCATAGAGCTAAGTCTAAAACTAAATGTGAAAGAAAAACAGATGTAGACAAATGTAAGCCTTATCCTGCTTTGAGATCTCAGCCACCAGAATGGGATCCCTGGGCCAGCCAGTGGCCCTGCACACTGGGATCCACCCGTGTAAATCCCTCAGCAGAATTGGTTTTGCTGTCAAACTCAACAAAAACTTGCCTGGGTCGTGTTTCAGCGGCGCTGCAGATCTTCTGCTCTGCCTGAGCTTGGCGGGAGCCGTGGTGCCCGGGCTGGCAGCTCACGGCTCTGGCGGGGCAGGTGCGGTACTCGGAGTTTGAAAATAATCTGTGTAGTTAAGCTGTGAGTGTAACTACACAAGACGTTTGCAGGGGAGAATTTTGTCTTGATTTACTGTTAGCCTAGCCAGATGTAGCTCCTGGAGGTGTGTGCCAGGCACGGGCTGACCCTTTGCAGATCCCGGGAGGTTTCCGTGTCGCGAAGAGCAGAGATTGCTGCAGCATCTGGGAGAATCCGCAGCGTTGCTCTCTGCAGCGGGGCAAAATTAACACAACTGCAATCGTAAAAACATCGCTTTCACAATTCCTGCCGTTTCCAGTCCCTCACTGCAGTAGGACTTCATCAGGATGCAGGACAGGTTTGCAGAGCCCTTTTCCCTCCTGCTCCATCATCCCTGAACCTGCTGCAGATCTTCCCGCAGCTCTGCTGGGTTTGTTTGTTTATTTACCTTCCATTATCCTCCTTGTTCCCCATACTTCGAGGTCAGTAGATGAGCGGCAGATCTGCCCAATTTATTCCTGTGTATGACAAAAAGAGACCCGGGTCAGCCAATGAGCCGTGAACTTCTATTTCTATTTCGTTGCGGTGGTAGGAGCGCGATCCGCACGCTGCCAGTCATCCACCATATTGATGAGATTAGCTGGTAATTAAAAACCCAGCCAAGCCAGGCAGAGGAAGATGACTCAATTAGCAGAATGTCACTGAATCTAATTTACTTTGCTTATCACAGACTTATTCTCTAATGAATTAGAAACGAAGAGCAGGACACCTTCAGAGGGAGACCGAGGGGCTTAAAGGCTTAAGTGCTTTCTAACCGCTTTGTGCTCGTGGCTGGGGCTGCAGGGAGTGTGCTGATCGCACACCCGAGGGCTGCTCCCGCGTGCCTGTGCCCTGAGGGAGCGTGTCCAGGGGAGCCCTGCTGCTGGCAGCTCCGTGTGGCAGGCACCGACGAGGTCGGACCTCCCTCTCTTTGCACAGCTTCACGTAGTTAGGGGCTGGGAGCCAGCGGGGGCTTTGGGCGCCGCGTCACCGGAATCGTGCTCGGGGACGATCTCCGTGGTCTGTGATGTGGCTGTGGAACTGACACCGAGCGTGCTCTTTGGCCGATGAGAGCATGAGGGATTTCCTGGAAACAAGAGCATGTCGGAAATAGACATTTCCCACTGTAATGAGTATTTGAAGGCACTGTCAATGCTTTTCTCGTTTCAAATACGATGTTTGGATGATTAACAATTAAAATAACGTATTTTACCGGAGCTCTTTGGAAGTACTTTAAGAGACATTGGACAGATGTAGAGCTGAATTTGTATGTAAAGTGGAGGCTATAAACCATTATCTCTGCTGCTCTCTTCATGGTAGATAACAGAGAATATTATGGCTGATTTAAGTGAGGGTATTACTGGGCTCTGAGCTTTTAATCTGATCTGCATGACAAAGCCCACATGGCTTCATGAGCCCTACAGGGCTCTCGGGGAGCATGTGGAGGTCTGGACATGCAGGTCCTGCCAGGGCCCAGGACTGGAGGCTGGGAGTTTGTTAGGGTCACCTGAGCTCGGGTTACACCGATCCACAGCCGGCCTGTCTAGCCCGGGAAATGATTTCTGCCTCGGCAAAGAAAAAACGACTGGAGCAAACCATCTCATTCTCGTAACTTTGTTCAAGTAATAATAAGTAGAACAAAAAATATGGAGCTAAAGCTATTTGGGAATATCTCTCCAGAGACATAATCCACGCTGGCTTCTCTAGCAGTCCAGTGAACTGGTCTGGAAACTGTAATGGGCTGGGGGTTTCCTCTTCCTAAAAGTGTTTCCTGACATGTCTTTGCGCAGTCATGGTGCTGCTCCTTGCACATTTGCACTGATGTATTTCACCCCTGAGCATTTCAGGGCTGGCCGGTGCCCCTGCCCTGGCTGGGGCTCACCCATTGCCTGGCCCCACAAGGGTGTCAGGGCACTGGGTGCTGGGCATGGAGAGGGCAAGGAGGCATTCTCTCAGCACAAGGACATGCTGTGCCAAACCCGGCGGGGTGAGTGGGAAGGCACCAAGAAGTTTTAACAGGACCCAATAAATACACAGCCCCTGCTGCAGCCGAGGAACCTGTCCTGCAGCACGGGGCAAAACCAGAGCCCTGGGGCTGTGGGAAGTGAGCACAAACAGGGAACAGAAGACACAAAAGTGGGAAAGGAGCTGGGACTGCTGAAGGCCCTTGTCCCAGCTCTCTGGCTGCTCCTGGGTGCTGGGAGCTAGAGGTGGGATTGCTGGAGGCAGCCTGCCCCTCCTGCCACGGCACACTGAGGCTCAGGAGGGCAAATCCACAGAGGCGGTCTCACAAGGAAGGTATTTTCCTTTGTCACCTGAAAAAAAATCCCTTAAAAAACCCAGCCAACCAACCAACACCAAGAAAACCTACAAAAAAACCCCCAAACCCACAAGAAACCCTCCCAGAAGTTTTTACTTACCATGGAGAGAGTTAGTGTGGGTCTTGGATGCAATAATATTACGAATCCTTTAACAATGGTCTCTATCTGTGTTAGCCAAATAACATTTCTGTCTTTGACCCAGCCTCTCAAGGCCTTCTACAGATGAATACCAATGACCCAGGCCTTCATTATCCCGTCATTACACAAATCCTGCCGTTAATTTATGTATAGGAAAGAACCAGCAGCTACATAAGGCTCCATCAGCTGCATAATTACTGCATATATTATAAAACAGCAGCAAATGCTGCCTGTGAATACAAACGATCTCTGCTCATTAGAAACCTTGCAAGAATTAATTAATGAAGGTGTGATTCTGCCACTTGAAGCCACGGGTATTGTCCCAGTGTGCCTCAAGATCCAGCTGCCTTGGGTTTTCCGATGCCTTCAACGCAGCCTCCAGAGAAACGGAGATGTGCACGTGGCCCGAGCTAAAGCTGAAGGAGGCACAGTTGGGAGCTGGAGCCCCAGCAAGCCCCGTGGCTCCCCCCAGCCTGGCCCGTGGAGATCCGGATGGCCACAGCCGCTCTGCAGAGGTGTCTGTCCCGGGGCAGTGCCGGTTCCCTCTCGGCAGGGCTGGGGAGGGGCTGTGTCCAACCTGCGCTGGGTCTGGATGCATTTTCAGAGTTCAGGCTCTCGGGATGCAGGCCTGGATCCAGCCTTTAAGACAAATGAAATGATGCCGTGATTTGAACAGAAGAATGAAGGGATTTAGGAATTTTCCACAGTGACATTTGTATTCTCGGATTAATTTGCCAGCACAGCTTATAACTTCCCGGGTTTCTGTTTGCTCATGCACGAGGAGAACGTGCTCCGCTAGGCTGACTGTGGTGACTGGTTAAATTACTCACAGACCCATTATTTCAAAAAACTTCTATTCCGCTTCGCATCTGTATTTCTAACAGTGCCACCTGGTACCAACTTTCTGCTGGAACGATGGCCCCTGATTGTGCGTGTGGCCCCTGAATGTCAGTGAGCAAACGCTGGGAGCTCGGCCCAGGGCAGGGGAGGGCAGGGATGGGTGTGGGGAGGGCAGGGCAGGGATGGATGTGTGTTTTCATGACTTTTTGGGGGTTGTTTGCTCTGTATTTCCCTTTCATGGGTTTTCTCTCTGGTCATGGGAAGGGGAGCTGGGCTTTACCTGCTGTGTGACCTGAGTGGTGCAGAGGGTTTGGAGCCTGAATCAGTGAAAACTGCGTGGAAAACGTGTAAAAGGGGAAAAGCTCTGCTGGCGGGGAACACTGGCCAGGAACAGTGGGGCAGAGGGGGTGAGGGATTGCTTCAGCTCTTGATCCTAACTGTGGAGCAGCAGGGGGCTCAGGCTGGCAGTCAGACACAGCAGCACTGATCCCGCTTTTCCCGTGGACTCTCTGACCAGCCGTGGAAACAGCAAACCTCCCTTGAGCCAGGTCTGGCAGCAAGGGTGCAAAAGGCTGTGTTTCCCAGGAAGGAGAGTGCTTACTGTTTTCAAGATGATTGAGATATTTTGAGTTTGTTGCTACTTTTTAAAAGTAAAATGCATGTTTTGAACAATTCTAAAAAATCCAGCTTTGACACTGAATAGCATGCTGCTTTTGTTGGCATTTTGCTTGGGGACACATGTAAATAATATCTGTTTATTCACGCTTGAGCTATGGCCATATTCCTGTGCCCGTTTTTTCCCAGGGAATGGCCACTTTTTCTTTCCTGCTGATGGACATTGTGAGAGCCATGGTGCCCCTTCTTCCAGAGGGAGCCTGTGAAGGGCTCCAGAGCGGCTTAAAATAACTCAGTGTTGAAGCAGCCACAAAGGACCAAAGGCAATCTAATCCATCAGGCAGGAACATTTTCAGTTTGACTATTTCTTCCTCTAAAAGAAACAAAGCATGTCCTCATTGGAATGAGAAGGATACTTGAAAACTGATCAGATTTGAGTTGATAAAAAGATAAAACATAGATAAAATTTATGTATTACTGATCTGGAAGGCATTTACCTTTCCTGATGATCCTCATTTTTCAGGGAGTGTGTTTATTGAAGACACAGGTTGTGAGTTTGTACCTATATTTATTTTTGTTTCTCTCTCACATGCTCTGGCTGACAGAGAGTCTTCATTTCAAATGCCTGTTGTCTTTGAGAATTGTCTTCTCATTTATTTACTCTCATTTTGCCTGCTGGAAGTTCCTATTAATAGCAAGATAACAGAGCCATGCCAGCATGTCTTTATCAGGGGCTTTACAGAAGTTGTCAGCTTAATAATATAGCAATAAATTCCATTTAATGTAAAGCAGGACTTTGCCCACAGTACCTTTAAGTGGTTCATTTTGTCTTACAAATGTAAAGGTCTTGCCTTGTGTTGGCTTGCCATGGTGAAATATTTCAAATATGAGCTATAACGAGGCCTTTTTGTTGTGTCTTAGGCTTCTGTGCTGTCAAGGCGTGCTCTGTTATCAATCCCCCATGAATGTTTCTGGGAGGCAGAAAAGGAGAACTTCTTTACCAGTGTTGTCACTTCTGCTGTGTCTCAGTTCGGGTTCTTCTGTGTATCACGTGGGGCGCGGGGGGACACAGAATTTAATTTAAAATCTTTGACTCGTTCTCTGTAGTCTCCCCCCAGCATTTTGATAGCTCTGGTGTATTCATGGTTTTAAAGAGTATGTAAACACAGTAAATTTTATACTGCCAATAAAACGTGTTGGTGAGCTCACCGAGAAATTCCCAGATCCTGGAAGGCCGTTAATGTTTGAAATACATAGTAACTTCTTTATTGCAACGTTTTACACATCTACAAAATTAGGTTAGCAGTCAGTAGCTAGCTGTAAACGGCAGTGCTGCAAGATAAACCTGAAATAGTAAATATTGTATATTACACTGTATGATCTTCTCAGTAGTCTGACTGTCAAAGGGGTCTTGGAGACAAAATGTGTGCTATTTCCAGCTTATTCTTGAAATGCAAATAGTGGCGATACATGGCTTATTAAATGGCTCTCTGACATATGGTAATTATGCTGATTCTAATGATGGTTAAAATCTAGCTCCAGCTAAATGCTAATAGGGGTAGCAGCCTTAATTAAATCCACATTTAGCTACTGCTGTTCCTGCTTCCCAGCCACCAGAGCAAAGCTCCCAGTCGCTGCCTGACCGAGCTGGGTGTGCTGGGCCCCTCGGGACGGCGTCCCTGCAGAGCTCCCTGGGGATGTGAGGGAGGGTGGCCCCGGGACCCAGGAGCTGCCCACGTCCCTGACAGCGATCCCGTGGCCTGGGGAGGGGAGCACTCCCCACTGAGAGGCAGCACTGGGAAATTTGAGGTGGAAGTTGATCCAAAAGACCGCCTGGCTCTGGTTGCTCTGGCTGCACCAGAGTCTTCTGCCAGCTCAAAACACCACTATGGATTTAACCCTTTGAATTTAATATCCCTTTTTATCCTGCAAGAATTCCTTCCTCCACAGATCTGTTTTCAAGCTGCTCCAAGCCCTTCAGCATTGAGGTGAGGTGTTATTACATCTCAAAGATATTCTGTCTGATGGATGAATTATTCTCAAAAAGAGTTTAGATACTACTGTCAGAGAGAGAAGGCTCTAAAGGAATTTACCTTTGCATGTTCTTAATGTTCTCAAAGAAAGTAAATTCTAGATTTCACTAGAGAGGGCGGTGAACTGGAGATGTGTTTGCTGTGCTGCGTAGTTTGGAGGGAGCTGCTGCTTAGCTACTCCTCTGACATCTCTCCCAAATTGACGGCGTCCTCTGCTTCCCTTGTAGCATTGAGCTCCTGATCATTCACCTCTCTTAGCTCCGTTTAAAGAGTCAAACTGTTGAAATGGCTGGGGAGGACTGTTTAAGAAACTCTTCACATCACAAATTGCACAGTAATGAAGTTCTTTGCAAGATATATAATGAAGAGCTTGCAGGTTTCTGTCGGTAGCTAAGTAAATCTGTAATTATCAGCTCTGCAAGGTAGAAATTTAGGATGAGGAAGGCTGATCTGGTGCTATAAATACACTGGTTGATAGTGTAATATAGATCACATATGCCTCTCTTGAAAATTAAAGCACTGACATTATTACTGCCTAAACTGTAAAGTCTTAGCCCAGGAAAGCTGAAAACGTGCCCTGGCTTGCTGGTCATTCATGCCAAGTTCATACAGACTCTTCTGGGTTTTGTTCAGTGGAAAGGCAGGGGACCAGTGCAAACTGAAAGCAGGGCCAGACCTTTGCTCCTGCCAGAAGGCACCGATGAACAATTGGTGCCATTCAGGGCTGCAGCAGCCTTTTGGCAGAAGACTTCTTCCTTTTTCTTTTTCTGTATCACTGACACTGAAGCGTTCATTCTTGACATTCCTGTCTGGTTAATGACTGCTCGTAACAGCTCTCTCTTCCTGAGGAAGCTCAGGGGGGCCAACCTAAGGCCAACCTCAAATTCATCGACAGGGAGGCACTGTTGTATGGGCTTGGGCCAGGACACAGGATATAAATAATGAGTTCCTCATCCTGATGGGCAGAGGGCAGAAATCTCAGACCTTTCCTTGACCTTCTGCAAACTCAGCCACAAAAAGCAGTATTGCTGTTGTGTCAAAAAGGGAAGCAAGGTCCAGAGATATCTAATAAAGTAACTTATATTCCTTGTTGAGACTCGCCTAAAAGGAAACCTTTGCCCCTTAGGTGCTGAAGTCATGTTAAGAAGTCTTTCTTTTTTTTTTCCCCCGGTGATATTCACCATCTATTTTGAAAGACTAGGTAAATACATCACTTCACTTCGTATCACCACCACATCCCTGCTCTCCATCTGACTCTTCCTGTAGGTGGCTGAAGCAAGGCATATGTGCTGTCAGTGTCCAACAGGCTTTTTATCGTCTCTAGCTGGAGAAGAAGCTTTGTTCTAACCCACCTTGGGTTAGGTAGGGTTAGACCCCACCACACAGTGCTGTAACTCACCTGTGATTGCTGCTTTGGACAGGACTGAGAATCCACCCTGAGCTTGCAGTGCAGAGGTCGAAAGCTCCTGCAGCACCCCCTTACTCACTCTGCACAGTCACTAAGTTCCTTTTTGGGGTGTTTTGGCTTTTTCCTCCCAACTGTCCTCTGTCTCGTAGGACTTGCCAAGCACTAGTCCCAGATCTGGCAATCACGTGTAAAGGGAGAGGAATGCATCATAAAATGTGTGTGGCTTGCAGAGAGTTTTTTGTCTTTTAAAGAGGTCTGCTTGCCTTCCCCGTAGTAAGGCGCTTTGAGCTCTGTGGATGAAAAAGCCCAGCACTGTGTAGAACAATGAAAGCACTAACACTGTCTGGGATAAATCCTGCAGGATCAGGCAGGCCTGAGATAATTATCGCTCTCCAGCAGAGGAAAAAGGCAGCAAGCTGCGTGGACTTTTGAGTTTTATCTGTTCTGTTTTTGCCGTCAGAGGAGGAACTTTCACGCTCAGTTAGTATGGAAAATATGTGATAAAACCCTCCAGCAAGTAACTTAGGAGCTGAATAACTCATTAGTACTTCTGTCCTCCAATTATGTCCCGGTTTGCACTCCCCATCAGGCGCTGGGCAAATCCTCCCTTATTTTGTGTTTCCATCCCTTACACCAGCGATCACCTGGATGCCTTTGAGGGTTACCTGGGCTGCTCCCACAGGGCTGTGCCTGGTGGGGAGTGCAGACTGGAGCTGCCTTTGGACACGGTGTCCTACCCGCAGCTGTGTGGTTTCAAAGATTGCCACTACCAAAGCTTGTCCTCTCCCTTCCCCCAGGGTTATAACCTGCAGAGAAGCAGTGACAGAATCACGGAATGGCTGAGGCTGGAAGTCACCTCTGGAAACTGCCTGGTCCCACAGCACTGACCCCTGGTCAGTGTTGCTCAGGAGACACTCAATATGATTCAGTGCATATAAATCACCATTGTTCTCTTTATCTGGAAAAACGTTGCTTTGATTTACACCAGCCCAGGAGCTGGCATGCTGTTTGTGCAGGAGAGTGCTTGCCTTCCCTCCCGAAGCCTGTGGCTGTGTCTCAGAGTGATCTGTATTCCACTGCAGCCTAGAGTTTTCTCAAAATTTGGGAGCCATTTACAACTTCAGTGCCATGCAGTGACATGATGCATTGCTTTGTGAACAGGGCCTTAAACAACTGAGGTCTTAAATCCATAAACTGACTGAGGCTTGGCAACACTTTGAAAATCTCTTTGCTAAGTAACATGCATTACAGTGCCCTCCAAACAGGATCTGACTCAAATGTTCAGGTTCCTTTTGACACTCTACCAAGACATTATGAGACTACCTAGGGCTTATTTCCCCTAAAAACAATAAGAAAAATGTATTTGTGCTATCTGTAAAGTGATGCATCTGAAATACATGACGTGCTCCCTTCCTTTGTTGTTTTATTTCCTCTAGGATAGAATCCTCTTTTAAAAAAGTAAACGATTGCTATCAATTTTGCATTTGGAACCTGCTTGCTAAGACATCCCCCAGACGTAATATCCTCCCTGAGACGCTTCAGCGTTTGTGATTCTTCTCTTCCCTCTCGGCTCCTGGATCTCCAGATGGACCCAAGCGGGGATGGTTGCTGTAGGTACCAGTAAGTCTTCTGTTATTTTTGTAGACACACTTCAATTCATCTGCTTGCAACAGTTGGGCTTGTTTTTCCCCTCCTCTTCACCAAGACATGGCTATATTTTTCTGCAGCTTTGCTTTTCACTAAGGCATCCGTACAACCACTCTAATTTATCATTTCACAGCACTTTGCTGCTTTTAAACAGTAAGTTGTCCAGGAGCACTCATGTTTGTCAAGTGATGTGGCTGCCTCGCAGAGAGCTCTCACTGCTGTCCAGGCTCTCGGTAATGAGCCTTCTCCAGGCTTGATTAGTGTGGTTACATGTGCTGCTGCTCCACATTCTTCTTTAAGACACGTGCTTGTGTCTTCAAAGCAGGAAAAAAAAGTGAGAAGTGAAGAAGCAGAGTTCTTTGACACAGGTTTGATTTGATTCTTGGCTGTAAAATCCTTAGTCCCGTAAATTCTGCTTGTTTCAAAGACGCAGCACTGAAATGTTCAGATTCCTGAACAAGCTGACCCTGCCAGTGCACGTGGCCACACCAGCCCCAAGGTGCACGCAGCAGTTTGGTTTTGCTGCTGCAGCCACTTGAAAAGCAGCAGCTCCTAAGTGGTCATACCTAGTAATGGTCTCGTTGTGACCACATGCCAAATTGAAGTGTAGTGTAAAATCTGAGAGAAAACAGGAATTTTAGGGAGGCAAAAGCTCTGCATGCTGGCTCAGTGTGTCCAAAAAATAATAAAGAACGTTTCCAGGGTACACCTGCATGTCATTCAGAATGGAAGCAGTTAATAACCCAGTTACTTCACAGCATCCTCTTCAGCTTCAGTCTCCATTCTTGTTTATAGCAGTCTAAGGGCTGTTTCCAAAGTGCCCAGGCATTCTTAGAGCTACCTGGCGCATCATAAATCTGCAGACAATGTTCTCTGAAAGCCAGCAGACACAAATGATGTCAAATGAACTCCGGCCTCTTGCACCAACATCTCTCAGCATTTATGTTCCTCCTTAACTGACTTCATGGAGTTGAGGAAGGAGTAGTGTATTTTGGCATTTTCGTTGCTAGGCTTTGTATTGCTCATTACACACCCACCTTCCCGTGTAACAGGAACGTGCTCTTCCGTGGTGGTTCAGAGACCACCTGGCACTTGAGGAACACCAGGAGGTAATACCCAGAAAATGCAAAGCGTGTCTGGACAGTTTTAGACCTTGGTTAAGGACACAAAGTCAAATCCATCATGCATTATTTCTCATACGCTGAGCAAACAGAACGAGCAAACCAGATCTCAGCCGAGTCGCTGATGAATTAGGATGCCTGTGTCACCCCAGCCAGCTCTGCTGACTGAATGACTGTAGGAACCCATCTGTGCTTGGGGCCACCTAGTTGTGGAGGTTACTGGCAGAGCATGATTTGGGGCCAGTGCAGCAGTGCCCATCCTGTCATTCTGTCATTCTTCCTCTCAGATCTATCGCCCGGCACTTTTCTGCACACTCACACAGTGAGCCTTGTCTCAAGGGGGAAAAAAAGACGTGCAGTAATGCATCTCTTTGGCTCTTTTTATGCATGGACTTGTGGAACCTGAGCAGTTATTGGACCAACAATCAGTGTCACACGATTGGAGATGCAGACTTTTTGGAGCTGTTGTTTAATTTTGGCATGCACTACATGAAAGAGCAGCAGGGTGGAAAGGGTGTTCTTCCCTCCCGCCATTCTTGCTTCAGATTCATTTCCAGGCTTTGATCCTTGGCTGCCCAGGATGTGACAAACGAGCAGTGCAAGCCTTTGATAGATAAGCAGGAGGTTCTTGGGGAGGAGGATTCACTGAATGGTGAGCAAGAAAGGCTTTGTGCAAACTGTTTCTTACTTCCGTGTCCCCTGGGGTGGGCTCGACTGAATTGACTCTCCATAAGGGCCTCTGATGCCAAGATGTGGCTAACCTGGAACGTTTCCATCCCTTCCTTGAGCTGCACAGTGTTTGCAGGAGCACGAGAGCAGCCGTGCCCTCTGATCCTGAAGTCCTGCTTGCTGCTGAGGCTCCTGAGCAGCTCCGAAGGTCAGCTCCCACTGAGATGCAAGCAGCCCCTCCTAGGTCTAAAACTGTCCTGGGTCTTGGGGCTGTCTAGAAAAGTTTCCTTCCTTGGGTCAGGGGGGCCTGGTGTAGCCCAGAAGATTTGGCCACTGGTACCTCTTGTGAATGCCAGTAGACAGAAATGTGTCGAGCAAGCAGATACTTGCCTCCTTCCCAGGCTCTGTTTCTCAAAGTGTACAAACCCGAACTGAATGATAAAAAAGTGGGAAAATTTACAGACAGAGAATACAATAACAGAATTACATTTGGAAAAAAATTATGGAGATTTTGTAGAAAATCTATAATTTGCCTGAACAATGTGAACAAGCAAATCACCTTCTATCTGACTCATTATGTCTTATTGAGGACTGAATTGTAAGTCTTCCTTGTTCAAGCATGATTAAGACTTGCATGTCTCTTGTTGGCAAGATTTCCTATTGAGCAGAGTAGCAGCCAAAGAAAATGATGGTACAATTTTATGTGATTAGGACAAATCCTTAAAAAATCTGGGCAATTTTCAGTAACTATGTCAAGACAGTAACTAAAACAGAAACTTTGACACTTGTCAAAGCTTCATTGTTGGACCAAACAAATGTTTCTAATTGGTTGAGTCAAATTGTGTTTATTCATATCTCTGTGTTTTCTTCAGTTTTGGGTTTTTTTTGTAAACATCTGTTATTTTTCTGTTACTGCTTACGTAGTCTTTTCATGCACATTTCCAAGAGTGAAAACATAGTTCATTCCTCTTCATCTTCATTTAGGGGGTCTTCTGCCCAATTAATTTTTTCTTGTAAATTTCTTTTCTTTATTACTTCTCAAATAAATTCACAATAACAGTTGGGAAATAATTAGGATAAACCAATAGGATTTACAAAAAAGCTTTGCATTGGAGATCTTGCCAAGGGTGGTGTGAGTATTCTGTACATCCCAGAGATGAGAAGGAGAAAAACAAAACCAAGTCTGCAAATGAGGTCTTAAGCTATTCCCTTCCGCAGCAACTGGAAATGTCAACATTTAGCTCAAGGAAAAAAATTAAAGCAGACACTAAAGGAAAGGAAACCATAAATAATTTGTAGGCTTGCTAATAACCTTTGAAGGCACAAACAGTGCTGGGCAATAGGCAGCCAGTGGAAGTGCAAAGGGGGTGTTTTGTAGCTGGCTAAGCCAGGGCTCAGGCATTGTCCTTGTCAGTCTCTTCTGGTTTGGGATGAGCTCACAAGGGTGTGCTATGAAAGCCTCAGGCTGTTGAGTTTTCTCCATCTGTAAAAAGCCTTAATCCTGTTTACTTCTTCGTGGATGTCTACACCTGGTTTTTGCTGTGTTTATCTTGGAATCAGCCTGGGTTTGCAAACCCAGGGGTTCATCTGCCCCGCTCCGCCGCCAGCCTGCTGGGAGATCTTGGTGCAGCCGTACGGGCCAGCTCGAGGGGAGCAGGGGTGAGCTCAGCACGCTGTGCACTACAGGTTTCAAATAACATGCAGGAGGCCCCAAGAAGGAAGTTAAAGCTGGAATGTGATTATGTGTGGGCATTTCCACAAGAGAGAGGTGCAAAGAGGTTGACTGCAGGTGGAGGCAGGCTGTTCTCAGGTACCCCGAGGAAAGCCCTCGGTGTAAACCAGGAGCAGTAAACACAAGACAAGCAGTTTCAAACTGGCTTTTCATTAGGGTTGGCTCATTTCAAAAAGCTGAGCTGGGTTTTCCTGGGTGTTTACTGTTTGCAATACCTATTGATTTCGGCTGGTGTTGGTACACGCTCCACTCTTTCAGAAGTGTTGGAGCAGCTGCCGTGCCGAGCCTGCTGCACGTAACTGCTGAGCACAACTATCTCACAGGTTGTTTGGCCTCCCTGCCCTTATCCAGCTCGCTATCTCCTGCCTTATCCTCCCGCTGCAATGCCCTTAGGACAGGACTATCTCTTGTGCTGTGTGCAGCAACCGAGTGATAAAGATCGTGGCTGCGCCTGGTGCTTCTAGGAATTACTGCAAAAAAAATCCCATAATTATTTATTAATATGGTATGCATCAATGCAAGACATTTCATTGGCTTTAACAGGCTTTGGATCAGTTTCCTCAGTACCTCTGGCCTTCCGGGGTTCCATTATTCACGAGGGAGCATGTTTAATTCAGAGTTCAGGACTGCCAATACCACGAGCGTGCCTCGTGCTTTTATCCACGGATCCAGGAGTTATCCCCAAGCCTCTGCGGGGCCGGGAGCGTGGCACAGCCCCTGCTGAGGATGCTCGGGCTTGTGTGAAACAAGGGGGAGAGTTTTTCGCCCCGTGGGGAGGATTTTCTCCCTTTTGCCCAGGGATGGGCAGTGCTCACCTCGGGCTCAGTGGCAGGTTTGCCCAGGGGCTGGCAGAGCAGTTGAACGGGTCACAGCCAGGGCCGTGCTCTGCTCCATCCTATTCTCATTCTGGGGCAATCTTCTTGTCAACCTTCCATTATCTTTTCCCCAGCTTTTACCTAAAGATAAAAAGAAACAGCTTATAATTCATTACAGTTCATTAAAATGAAAATAAAATTTATTTTGCATCAAAATGAAAAAATATGACTTGTTCATTATTAGCATATAAATGGTATTTTTTATGTCACTCTGCCACAAAATCACTTACATTTTCAATGATCACAGCACACAAAATTAATTTTTGATAGCCTTTTGTGATTTGGTTGAAAATTCTCATTTCTTTTTGTGCATTAACAGCAAACTGTATCCACTGCTATTCATACCAAATTTTAGATAATGAAGCAATTAAAAATACATGGATTGAAGATCTTATCTCATTTTTCCTCTGGCCTATTTCTGCTTCATTATTCATGAAGGAATATGTTTAATTCAGAGTTAGTAATTGCAGATATATCTAGTATAAATTGTGCCTTATATTCTTTTACCCAATTTCAATTTATTTTAGCAAATAGATCTATGGGGAAAAAAGAGCAGGAAAGACAAAAGGGCAAAAACTACATCTCAGTGTCGCCAAACAAAACCTTACAGGTCTCTTGCTTGTAAAGTATGTCTGCAACTCGGGGAAAAGTTGATGCAATGAAGCTCTGTACTTGGCATATTAATAACCTGGCATTCGTATCAAATGGCTGAATTAAATTATTCTGATTTGAGGCAGTTTGAGAGACCTCATGACTCCGTGTTACTGTCGTTCTGCTGCTTTATCCACAAAGTCAAAAAGTCCCAAATCAGTGAAAAGCAGAAATAACAGAGATATAAAAGTAGAAAATAGCAGAGTCGAAATAAAATTAAGGTGTTTTAGGCGAAGTAGAGGAACCTTCAGTTGCCAGAAAGTGCGGATGAGTTTGGATGGTGTGTTTCCACATGCCTGGAGCGAGATGTGTAACAGCTTGATAAAACATTCGGACCCTGAACACATGAAAGTCTTGAGAGCTGTCACTGGGTTCAGGACCCAGGGAAATAAAAGCCAGGACGTGCAGCAGAGGGGGTTGCCAAAGGCTGCTCCTGCCTTCCCCTCCCTGCAGCCCCGGGGCTGGTTGGGGCTGGCAGGAGGGCAGCCGGGGCACCCCGGGGCTGCCAGGGCAGCTGGCCCCAGAGCCCAGCCCGGGCGGGACGGGCCGAGTGCCCGGGCTGGGCACAGCCGAGGGTGCGGGTGGTGCCCCTGGAAACAGCTCCTCGTGGGGAGGTCTGACAGGGCTGATTTTCACCGGGAATTGTACGGGTTGGCTGTTGGCAGTGCCAGCGTCCTCTTGTTGGGCTGTAGCACAACAATCCCCTTGTCCCGAACCGTCTGCAGAGAGGGGCATGGTATGGGTGAGGTCCCAGCTGTTCCTCTGACCCTGTGTCAGAGTGCTCTGGAAGAACCTTTTGTTTCCATTGCTGAGGACACAGCCCCAAACCTTCCTTGACACCAGCGGAACTTCTCGTACGAATGTCTCAGACTTGAAATGGAGTTTGTAGAAGTAACAGTTTGGATTTATTAAACATTGCGATCAGCACTTTCTGGTGCAATTATTAATGCAAATATTTCTGCCCAGTTATTTGATTAAATGAATAACTTGCAAAGTGATGCATAGCCTTTTCTGCGTAGTCCTTGATTCATAATTTCAATAAGTTAATTAATTACAATCTTATTTTCCCTCTTAATGAATTCTGGTTAGCTTTGATAGCTTTGGAAGCCTTAAACATGTTGTGAATGATTCTCAGCTAAAGTTTCAGAGAGTTTTTTTGTTCTGTAGGAAACAGCTTTTACAAACTATCTATCGCCTTTCGGTACAGAGCACTCACAGAAGTTCTGCCTGCCTTCTGCTCCCTGTGCCCCGCGAGGAAAATCCCTCCCTTCACAGATGAGTATCCCTGCTTTTCCTAGATGCCGCTGAAGGCATTGCTTTCGAAGAACTTAGTGCGTTCGGCTGCTCTGACCGGCAGAAGCTGTGCTGCCCTGGGTGAGCAGCCGTGGGGAGCCTGTGCCACCAGAGCCCTGCCAGGCCACGCAGGGTCTGACCTGCCCTTGTCTGCGGTGTCACCCCTGGGGACCCTGAGCGTGGCCCAGGCCTCGTGTCCCAAAGCTGCCCACGAGTGCCTCGACTGCTTTCAGAGCTGCTCGGGTTGAAACTCGCTGTTGGTTCACCACACGCTGGTGAAATTAAGTATAATGCAAAATTCTTCCAAGTGCATGACATCTGTTTTCCTGGAATCCTGTCTGTACTAAGTTCACTTAAAGCAGATTTCCTGGAAGTGGAGCTGAGGCGCAGAGGAGGAGTTTCCAGCAGGGTTTCCAGCTGGGGAATGGCTGTGGCTGTGCTGAAGCTGCCCTGCTGGTGGCTGCTGGGGACAGGGGATATCAGGGTGCTACCAAGCCGACAGTGGAGCCTCTGTAGGAGGAGATGCCTTCTCACCAAATGGCCCATGCTTTTCCCCATTTTGGCGTGGTGATTGGCTTGCTTCTACAGTTTGACCTTGATTTTTTCCCCTACCACGTCCTGTTTGGATTTGGTCCTTTATCTTTTACTGTATCTTTCCAGATTTAGGCTGATTTTGGAGAAAGGAGGTGGCAGGCCATGTGTTTGGAGATTATTCCGTTGTCTCAGACCACATCTCAATCTCCTCCTCCTTTTCCTATCTCCTTTTTTGCCATGTGAGTGTTTCTGATCTCTGCCTTGCCCCCCATCACCACAGTTTACTCCCTTCCCACAGTTCCGCTTTCCTCCATCCTTTTGTGGGAGGGTGGCGTGAGAGAAAACACCACGGAGCTCAGAGCAGTCATCTCCTTGCCCTCCACCAGTGCTGCTAAATAGGTGGCAAAAGCAGTCCCAGCAGGCGTCCTTGAGAGAGACCTGGAGGCTGGAGATAGAGAGGCTCAGACTCTGAGCTAATAACCATCTCTAATTAAGAACTGGGTAATTCAGATACCCATCAGACACACTATCTGATCATAAGCATGAGCTTGGCACAGGCCTAGATCTTCCCTCCTCAGTGTCCTACTCCGCTATGAACGGTCATCCAAACAGTCCCAGAAAGCAAGGCTTCATCAGCTTCGCTTCATTAGAAACTAATTAGAACCATCACCCTAAGCTGGAAAGATACCTTTGAAGTACAAATATTTCCTCAGCTTTTCTTAATCAAGGCTTTCTTTTTATGCCCCTCTATATATGCTGATTCCAGCCAGCACATGAACTAGAAATCCTGGAAGGCTGGGAGGGAAAAACTCCTCTTGCTGTATTTCCAATTGGATGAAAACCAAAAATCCATTGGAAATCTCATGATTTCCAGCAAAATGTACTGGCCAAGAAAATCTGGAGAAGTTGCAAATAAGCATCCAGATGTCTGGATAAATCCCTGAGCTTGAAAAAAAATCTTCGGAGGTTTGTTTGTTCTTAATACAGAGAATAAAACCTTATTTATCAACATTAGTAAACTCCTCAAAGCACATGGTGCTTAAAAGGCAAAGAATTAGCTGTGCTGTTTGTGTTGATAAGCTCATGGGCCTGAGGGCTTGTATGGCCTGGATAAACAAATACCCTAATAGGAAAGCAAATTGTGAAAGGCAACAAATTCAGGAAGGTAAGCTGTGCGAAAGAGAGAGGGATGTGTGTCCTGTTTTTCTCACCTCTCCCACACTGGCCAGAGAATGTCCTCCACATGCAGCCCGGCACTGTCGGTGTAGGGAACTGAGTGCAGGGACAGCGGGGTCCCACACCTCCCCTTCCCTTTCCCTCGTGCAGCGCAGGGACACCAGGTCCTGTGCCACCATCCCCTTTCTCTCCTGCACCAGTGGTCAGGACAAGTGGGTGGCCACGTCTCTCCTGCATTCCACGCTGCCCTGAGCTGTGGTCGGAGGTGGAGAACATTACCTGAGGTGGAGATCCAGGATGGGGCCTTTATTCACACGTTTTCAAGATGCCTCCCATAAATTCACTGCAGAGTAGCTCAGATCTCTGAAGAGCAAGCTCTGTGACGTGGCCTTGCTATTTCGAATGTTTTTTGTTGTTTTCTCTCTGCATCTTTACTAGCAGCACTCTGTCAAGGCTGTTGCATTAGACGTTGATCTGCCTTGGCTGGGAGCAGGGTGTGCACGCTGAAGGGCAGGTGTCAGCCCCTTGCCGAAGGCATCCCTCGCTCACACATATTTAACTGTTTCCTACGCTCCCAGGAAAGGCACGTGGAGAGGGCCGCTGGTGCTGGGGCGGCACAGAATTGCACTGCCGGCTAAAGCACGGCGGGGAGGAAAAGTGCACCCCTGAATTTCATACCTGGAAACCTGCCAAACAAGAGGGAACCTCAGCCAGCCGTGCTGCTCTCCTGTCGAGCTACCGTCTGCTCGTTCACATTTACCAGGTGGGAGCTACTTATCATTTCACAGCAATTCTGCAGGCTGAAGCCTACTGACCTGTGGGGAAATTACTCAAAGGGCATTTTATAGCACTTGGAGCTTCATCTATGCCTAGCGATGAGCTCACTGCTCTAGTTTTGAAGGTGCTTCCTGCAGTGATTCTTTCATGCAATTGCCGCTTCATGACATAGTTCTAATTTCTAAACGTTCTGGGATCCCCTTGAAATAGCCTAAAGGGAAGTGGCAGGTTCTGAAACTCTTGATGCCCTCTTGAAAGCGATTCAGATGCCAAATGTTGGTCTCAGTACTGGGAAAGGAGCAGAGGGTTCTGCCTGGCTTGGTGGTGACTGACAGAGAAGGGGTCTGTCCCCTGAGGGTGTTTGAAAGGGAGAATACGAATTGCTATGTTTCTGGGAGAGACACAGATGGGCACTTGTTTCCTTGGCTTCTTGTTTTTGATTTAGCTAAAGGCACCGGGAAACTTCACTGGCAGATAGGAAAAAAATCTACAGCAACCTAAGTGAGCCACGTAACCCTGGCAGCTGCCTTTCCGAATATTTTAAACTTCCCACTGCAAAAGCTCACCCCACCTGCCTAAGCAGGGCAACCTACCCACAGCCCAGGTTCGCGGGGATGCTCTCGAGTTTTGTAGCGGCTGGCACCGCTCGGGCAGCGCCGGGAGGGAACAGGAGCACACCCCTGTGAAACACCCGGGATAAAACATTCCCTGTGCTGCTGCCGGCTGGCACCGCTCGGGCAGCGCCGGGAGGGAACAGGAGCACACCCCTGTGAAACACCCGGGATAAAACATTCCCTGTGCTGCTGCCGGCTGGCACCGCTCGGGCAGCGCCGGGAGGGAACAGGAGCACACCCCTGTGAAACACCCGGGGTAAAACATTCCCTGTGCTGCTGCCGGCTGGCACCGCTCGGGCAGCGCCGGGAGGGAACAGGAGCACACCCCTGTGAAACACCCGGGGTAAAACATTCCCTGTGCTGCTGCCGGCTGGCACCGCTCGGGCAGCGCCGGGAGGGAACAGGAGCACACCCCTGTGCAATGCCCCAGGTAAAACCTTCCCACAGCCCCACCATTCCTTCATGTTCTCCCGGCTTCATAAGGCGCCCTGACTTCAAGGTGTCTGCTCGCTGCGTGTACGAATTTGGCTTGAACATCTGGTAACTTTTGCTTGCAAGTTTTCATTTTGGCAGAGTTTACGCGTGGGTCTTTAAAACTTTTTTTAAAATTCTCTGGCTAAGGAAAAGTTTGGGGCTTAAATTACGCAGTCGCATTAACAGCAGTCTGTACGTTAACTGCAGTAGTTGGTGGGCTTTGAAAGGTTTGCTATAAATCACAGGTCACAGCATTCGCTTTCGCTGCTGCTGCAGGACAGCCTGACACCCAGTGTGTGTGTGTCCTCTGGGGGAGGAGTGGCACTTGTCCTTTTGGTTCACTCACAAATATCATATATTTTTTCTCCCTCTTCATCCAAGGCTTTTAATATGAGAGCTAAGACAGGCATTTGCAACTTCTTTTTAACTAGGGTTGAACTCTTATGTTTCAACATGAAATTTTTAATCCAGCAGTAACACCTGGGTGTTGCCTGGACCTCCAGGGACTTCAGGCATGTGTTTCTCCAAAACTGATGTGCCTGTTGCAAGCAATTGTTCTCTGAAGTCTGTTCAAGCTCTCAGCTTGTTCTCCACATCCCCCCCCACAACCTGACAGTGCTCCTGTGATGGAAATGCTCGATGCACATTAATTAATGCATCACCTTGTCAGTTCTTTGCAGCCTTCCATCTACCTGGCCCTACCCTTGTCTTTTCTCCTCTCTCCTCTCTGGCTCTGGACGGCCTGCCTCCGTGGGGCTGTGTGTGCACCCGTCGTGACGCTGCTCCTCCAGAAACAAAGCTTGTGAAAACCCGAGAGCACCCCAGCCACGTGTGCCCCAGGAGACCACCAGCTCACCTCCAGCAGATGCTGGGGCAGTGAACAGCACACACAGCTCCTGTTCCCTCCTCTTGGTGTCCCTCAGCCCCACTAACAAGTGAGCAGTTACCTGCCCACGATGGTGTGCCCGCCCAAAGCCCAGGGGTCCCTGGATGTGTCTCATACATCAATAATTTTAGCACTAAGAGACTTTCCGGTCCAGTTTGAGCTTTCTGTCACTCCAAGAAGAACTCAGGAAGAATCCCATGGAAGTTCTCACTGCCGTGGGTATTCTTAGGTCTCCATCAGGAACGGCACTGGAACCTCTCCAGGCTCTTACCTCAGCCTCGAGATGACTCATGCCGGGTGTCTGCACTTTCTGTTAGTGCTGAGGAGACGCCTGGGCTGGGGAGTTTGCCCAGCCTCATCTTCCCAGAGCGAGAAAAGGAGGCTGAGCCAGCTCGTGGTGTCACTCCAGTGGGTTCAGCAGGGTGTATCAGTGTCCCAGGGGATGTCTGTGGGGTGGATCTTGTCTGCGTGGTGTTGGATAAAATTAAGAAGTGGTCAGATATTTTTCTTCATCCCCTATGACACACCACCTCCCACCTTCTATTTCTTCATTCATCTGGGGAAATTTAAAAATCTCACTGTTAGATTTCACTGAAAGCAAATTGATTTTTCCTAGAATCATAAAAAATGGAGGCTAAAAGGGAATTCTGAGGTCACTCTTTTCAACCCTTTGATCAAGGCAGGTAATTTTAAGTGTCGAACTCTAGTCTTGGCACAGAGCTGCAGTGGGAGAGAGCTAAGAAGCCTTGAAAACACTACCAGGAGATTTCAGTGACCATTGAAAAGGGTCATAAATAACTAACTGATACTGACTTTCTAATGGTCCTCCCTGGTCCAAGCTACTGAGCCCTGCTCCAGGGTCTTCTGCTGTGTAAAGGGGGTTTTGATGTTCTCTGTTGTCTCCAGAATGGTGTTGGAGTTTGTACAGGTGAAGTGCTCAGCTGACTGCTGCTGGTTACCCTTTGAAGCTGCAGCTGTGCAACAGCCCTTTGAGAGGCTGTTTGGGGACAGAGCATTTTCTCCTTGGATCCCAGGGTCATTTAGAAAGGTGGTGTCAACACACTGGACACCTCCTACTTCAGGCACTGATTCCAAAGGAGAGATTGAGTTTTTATGACATAAGCTATTTTTTATATTCCATTGTTATTCCCTGCTCCATTATTAGCTTGACCTTTCTTCCCCATTTCTGATTTGTTCCCAACCTTCCTCTGTAAAAGAAAAGAACTCCTCTGTAAAAGAGTTACCACGATTAACTATGATTTTTCTGCCCACAGCCCCTCTCCTTCCCCTGAGGATGCCATGCCGAGAGCCCTGCCATGCCCTGGCGTGTCTGGGCTGAAGGTCTTCGTGGCAGCCTGAGACACGTGCTGTGGTGTCCCTGTCCTGCACTGGCTGAAGCATTCGGATGGGTCTGAAAGAGCATCTGCTACTTCAGCACACTGAGTTACTCATTCAGGAGGTAGGCTGCAGTGCTTCTTGTTTACAGAGAAGCCTGGCTTTGAATCCCAGAGAAATATCCCTGCAAAAGGCCTGCGGTGATGGGGGAGCTCTGTGGTCACAGTCATTCATTCCCAGAGGAGACCCGTTTAGGTGATGTTTATTCATTACCCCTGGGATGTAGAGGGTGGAAGTAGGTGCACTTTGACATCCCAACAAGAATGCTTTTGGGTTTTTTTCAGTTTAAAAGTGTGTGTACCTTACCAGTGTAAATGAAGACCAAAACGGAGGAAAGCCTGTGATGAAATATTTAAGTTGCTCGCATGTTGGTGTTTCCATGCGGGCGCCCCGGAGGGACGGCGCTCTCGGCGGCTGCTCTGCAGCGCCGGGCAGCAGCGGCGCTCCGCCTGCGCCCCGGCACCCCGGCCCTGCTGCCAGCTGCTGCCAGCTGCTGCCAGCTGCGGCTCCGTGCTGCAGCCCGCGCTCACAGCACGGCCACTTGTTACCAGAAGCCTGGATTAATCGGCTGGGAAAAATCTATTAGGTCAGCGAGGAATGACAGTGACTCAGAGAATGAACTCTGGCAGAGGGGGCTGAAGCAGAATTTGGGCTTCTGCTTGTCCCCAGGAGAGTTTTGCTCA
Organism: Gymnorhina tibicen; assembly: GCA_013399875.1. NCBI lineage: Eukaryota > Metazoa > Chordata > Aves > Passeriformes > Artamidae > Gymnorhina > Gymnorhina tibicen. Next base: position 642,223 of record VXAZ01010260.1, read on the forward strand.
GGAAAAAGCCTGCAACAAATGGCACCACAGGAATGTGGGGACTGCTTGGGGGCTATGAATGGGTGAGTAGCAAGGCTGGATTTCCAGACACATCTGTTTATTCCATCCTCGGTCCCTCTGTAAAATTCAGTGGAGAGTGTTTTACTGCTCCAGTGTTTTCAGTAGGTGAAAGAGAGGGTAAACAGGCACATAAGCCTGTGGAAAGGCAAGCTTTTAGGGGACTACAATGGATGCAGAGGCCCCTGTGGCCTCAGTACCTGCTGCCCTCGCCCTGCTCTTCAGCAGAGCTGCCCAAAGACTGCAGCAGCCAGGTCCAGTGACCACATGTGACACTCTTTGCAGAGAAGTATGATAAGATGGGAGAAAGGAAATTTTACCTTCCAGACCCTTTTTCTGCAAAGTCACAGAGGCAATTCAGAATATGTCCGAACAGTCTGAACCTGAGCCTTTTTTTCAGACGCCTAAGAGAGCTTTTCATTGATGAGGGTGTCTTGTCTCTACATGTGTGCATGACTGCCAGCACCACAGAAGGGTTGTGCCTTCGGAGCCGGCAGAGATGACGTCCCACACAGCACAAATGAGATGCTTACACAATTCCCCGTTGTGCTTACAAAAATTCACAGCAAAAAGCTTTCCCTCCCTGCCCTCTGCCACGTCATGGCTGCAGTGCAGGCTGAGCCCACAGACTGGTTTTGAACTGAGGAGTGCCCATCCTGCAGCTGCTCCTCAGGCTGTCTCTTGTGTTTGGCCCGAGGATGCCAGAACAGCTTCCAGGCATCTGCCAGACACAGAGACCTCTGCTCTGCTTCTGCAGAAATGGGCTGCACAGCCCGAGAGGCAAAAATCTGTTTGCTGGGATTCATGTAGTATCAGGAAACACGAGAACCTGAGAATTACAGACAGGAACAAAGAACAAAGACATTGAGTTCCCACTCCTGGTCTTTTTCTGTGCTATTACACCAGGAAGAAAACCCACAGTGACAAATGGACAGTCGAAATACGAAATGTCATTACACCAGCCCGCTCTATTACAAAAACATGTCTGGGCAGGTAAAACAAAGACATGTGGCTTCTTTATCTTTGGTGTAAAATAGTCCAACTCTCACCTTCAAGGTAAAGTATTTCCTGGCTTGTAATTTGTAGTGGGGTTTTGATTTCTCAGATCAGCTAGCTTTCTTCCTTCTTCTACCCCAGGACAATTATAAACCTGAATTTAAAAGCAGAGAGTAAAACCATCTAGGCCTAATTCATTCCTGGAGATTTTTTATCAGGAGTTGCAGTCTTCATTATCTGAATTTTCTATTAGTTGCTGGAAGGTGTGCATTTCTCATAGAAACTACCACATGAAAATGTGAATAACACATAATAGAAAACTGAGGAGGAAAAAAAGGCTTCTGACTGCCCCTTCAAATGGAGTTTCATAGCTGGAAAAAAGCAGTACCTGGTAACAAGCTTCCGGTCTGCTCAGCTGCTTCTGTAATATTGCCATAGATTTTGAGCTTGTTTTTCTCCCTGCTTCAATATTTTATCCTTCTGTCACCCACAAGCAGGTTCTTGAGTGGCTTCTTGGGGATGCCCAGGGGGGTACTGCTGCTTCAAGGCGCTCATCCCCCGTTGCCCTGTGACACAGAGACAGTCCCAGAGCTGGGTGACACTCCGTGCTGAGCTCCATGAGGATCCAGGGAATGGGGGCAGTGGTGCAGCTCACCCCATCACCCACAGCGACCTGCAGGGCAGGGCAGGCTGAGCAGCCCTGGGCAGGAAGGCTTCTGTCTTCAGGGTATGATCATGAAAGCATAGCCTGGCATAAGGGAGCGAGTGGGATCTTTGGAAAACTCTGGGAATTGGAGAGGAAGGTGAAATTACAGTATATCAGACTGTGCCCATGGTCACATCATGGTGGATGAATGGCTCTTCAGGAAGGAGATAGGTGTGTGGTTATGTGAGTCCTGAGGGTTTGTAATTGCAAATATTATGGGTATTTTTATTGCATTAATATATGTATTAATATATCATTGATATGTAATATATGAAGTAATTATATTAATATTGAGCTGGCAGGTGAGAGCTGGATGTAGAGATTAGTTCCTCCTCATCCTGCTATGTTATGCAAACCCATAGGAAAATTATTATCTCATTCACTTAATGATATATTGAATAATATCTCATACTCTCAGCTAATTATACCTGGGTCAGGTGTGTATAAATTAGCTGCTGTCATACGTAGCAGCCAGGTCTGAAGAGAAATAAATGTCTGATTTAAATCTGATTTAGCCCTGGCTCTGCCTCTGCAGGCTGGCACAGCTGCAGCCTGCAGCTTCACGTTGCACCTGGGAGGGAGGGATGTTTCCTCTGTCCCCATAGGCAGCTGTGGGATTTAATGGATGTTTGTAAGATATTTGGGAGCCACGAAGGCTGGGTACTGAAATGAGCATTGTGATCAATGCAAAGCTGATAGTTAAAGAAAATGGAGGAAAAGGAATTGAAATCTCTGTGAGAAAACTCCAACCTGACCCAGAAAGCCAGTATCCTCCTCACTTCACATGCTCTCGGGCAATTCCACTGAAAACATTGACTGCAAATGCCTCTGTGCTTTGTATTAATCCTCAAGGCAAAAGTAAGGTCACTGCTGCAGAAGAAGTGGTAGCATTTTCATTTTAAAACAAGCCCAGGGTTTATTGAATCTTGCTCTAATTAGGAGGTCTTTTTTTTTGGTCTCTGTTCTCCTCTCCGCCGCGTGCTGCAAGGCGGGCTTGTTTCCTTGGCCTTGAAGTGCGGGGAAAGCTTTTGTGGGAGATTTTTAAACTTCACAGATCTTTTGCTTCTGGCTTGTGTTGGCTGGCTGTTGGCTGCTGTGTGCAGCTGGCAGGGAGCGGGCTGTGAGGCCGGGGGTCCAGGAGCCCCTGAGAAGCCGTGTCCTGCTTCCCCCTGTGCTCCGCCGGCCCCTCGGGCTGCTCGTGCCACCGAACACCAGGAGAGCGTGGGTCAGGAGGGTCCCTGGGTCCCCCCGGTAAGGCTGCGATGGTTTGGAGGCAGTCACTGAAGCTTTGTCATTCAGGACAGGCTTTGGGGGAATTTTGGCTTCCAGGGCCTGAGATTTAAAACCACTGTGTTTGATCCCTGTTAAAAACAGGAATCAGAGGGCGAAGGAGAGCAGCTTTACCAGTTCCTGCAGGCTGTGGAACGGCCAGCTGCCACAGGGTGAGCCCTCCTCTGCTGCGGTGAGGGAGTCATTGCTCTGGCGTGGGCACTGGTGGGTGTAAAACTGGTGGTGTGTTTTCACCGGTGTGCTGGAAGCTCAGTTATGGAGAATTGTGCTCTCACCGCCCAGCTCTCAGGCTGGAGTGACCTGGGTGGTTCTGGGACACAGTACCGTGTTCACAGGCATTTTGGGGCATTTCTTCTCAGGACTGGAGCTGATGTGGGGGTGGGACAAGCAGGGCAGGAGCAGGGCTGGCTGCAGCTGGGCTGGAGGGCTCGTGGGTCACGAGTGCACTGTGACTGATAAGCTGTGTAAATATTGCACCCAGCCAAGTGTGCAGGGACGGGGCTCATTTCTGTCTGGGCTACTCCTTTCTCAGCCCAGAATGAACTCTACAAAGTAGGAAGAGGCTCCTTTTTGGCCATCGCACTGTCATCATCTTCTCTGGGTTTTTAATTTCCTCTACCCCTGTCCCATTAACACTAGGTAAGTGTGCTAGGAAGATAAAAATCAGCTTACAACTTTATGGGCAATTGATTGGAAGAAAAAAAACCAGAGTGCTGAGCATAGCTGGCTCAAGCCTGCATATAACCTCTTAAAAATTATTTACTAGATACTCGATAAAGTTTGCCAGAATAGCCTGTTAAAATTGCAGAGGCAAGAGCCCCGGGGGAGATTTCCCTGCTCCACTCTGTGCCAGCCCAGCTGTGGCTGTTGGTAGCATCAGGAGTAAACACAGCTCCAATCGACACACAGTTGCTTTCTGTTTGCAGGAAATTTAAGTATGATATTTACAGGCATCTCTGATCTCTTCTGATCCATTCTATCCATTTGAAGAAGCTGTGCTTTGAAAAAAACCACCGTATTTCTCCCTTTGGTGGCAGAATTAGAGAAAAATGCCAAGACACCAACTTTCTAAATGCTTCTGATGCCTTTAACATTTATTTTAGCACCTAAAAAATGTCTGAGGGCCCGATGCAGCAGCAGGCGTGGGTAAGGAAAGCAGCAGCAGATCTTATTCCACAGGAATTTATGGCTAACGTGTGTCTGTAGTGCCAGGCTCGGAGGTTATCATACACACTCCCAGCTGGAACATGGAGTCCCTGCTGGAGCGCACCTAATGTAAATACATTTGTACCCTGCCCGTGTGTATTCATGCCGTGCCACAGCGCTCTGTCAGCTCTGACTGACAGACGCATTTCTGACCCAGTGTGTGGATGTCACACGCGGACCACAGGAGCTCGGAAGGCAGATGCGCTCCTGGGAGCTGAGCTGCTTTTGTTAGAGCACAGCATGAAAGCGGGGTGGCACAAAGCCTCCTGCGGCTGGGTGGCACTCAGCAGCTGATAAACAGGCGACAAGGGCAGCTCCCTGTCGCTGGAGCTGCTGCTGGTGCCTGGAGGAGGAAGCCGTGCTACGAGCAGGGCAGGCCGGTGCCTCTGCTTGGCAAGGTACCACAGGCAGCGAGGGGCAGGAGCACAGTACTGGGTGCAAGAGAGATGCTCAGAGAAGAAAAGAGCATGGTCCCCTCTGAAACACCTTGGCTAAAGCCTGGGAGAGCACAGACTGAGTAAGGCTGAAACGGAGTTTCCTGAGCACACGGTGCTCGTCGTGCCAAGGCGCACAGTGACCAAGGTTACCGTCCCCATCCACCTGGTGCTTTCACACCTACTCTGTGCAGCCACGCCACGTGCAACTCCTCTGCCTGTTTTTAAAAGAAAACATGGTCTTGAAGGCAGAGGTGTTCATAAAGGCTTTGTGCCGAGAACAAACCAGGGCATGCTCAGGGTGTGGCTCGGAGGCAGCCAGACCGTTCAGCTGGTGCTGGACGATCAAAAACTCCTCAGCTCATGAACCTTTCCCATGCTGCACGTATTTACACACCCAGAGCGTCACTTTGTGCTCAGCACTGAGGCTGAACGAGGCATGGCACAACTGATGCTGCTTGCTTTGTGCACACAATAAACCATCAGCAGATGGTGGGTTGCTCGTATCCTTTCCTCTGTGTGGTTCCACAGTCCTGCCCAAGCAGTCACTAACAAGCACCACAGGTAACACAGAGCCTGAAGAGCCCACACCATCCCCTCGTGTTGATAGTGCAGCATGAAAAGCCTTAATGAAATCATTGTTCTATTGATGCAATCAGACCGTGGCACCGTCACTGCCTGCAGAGTTGTAGCAGTTAGGAGCAATCAGTGAAGTGTTAATCTTGTGCAGCACAAGAGCGTGCTTGTGTTCTGAGCTGAAGAGCAGTGATGACAGAAGCCATACAAACAGCACCCATAAAGGCAGCAATAATAACCTGGTGCAGTTTTTTCAAGATTGTGGTGTTCTCTGTAGCCCAGCTTCTTCATCCAAATGAAATTCTACACGTGAAATCCATTGGAAAGCTCATGTCAACCCTGAACTCACATAATTGTTACGTCTCATTAATTTGGTGTGTTTATTTAAACTGGCTGGTGTGTTCCTAAAGTACGTAATCTAGCATTTAAAAAAAAATCTGATTGCTTCATGGAGCTTTGAATGGCTCTAAGTGAAAACTGCTCTGTTGCTCATATGTCTTTCTCATTGGAATGCAATGGATACCTCACAAATGAACAGGACTGGAAAGGTGTTTAATTTATGAACCAAGATATAGTTCTAAATAATGCCTAATTAAATTCATTCCTGACCTTGCACGTGATGCCTAGCTTAGCCTGGGCATCGCAAGCCATTAGTAAACACTTTAATTGTAATAATTGCCACTGGCAGTAATTATTTTCAGGAAGGCAGCTAATTTCAATCAGCAGAGGGAATCAGAAAGGTGAGGAGCACGCGTCCTGTCCTTTTGAAGTACCGATAAAAGCAGCTGCACACCAGTGTGACAAATGCTGGGCGTTGCTCTGTAGGAGCGAGGGGGAGGTTTGGAGAAGCTGAGGATTCACTCCCAGGCCCCGAGCCCACCTCGCCCAGCAGCAGCCCCAGAGGCAGTGGGGAGGGGGCGGTGGAAGGTGCTGCCAGCCCCGAGGCCGCAGGACAGGCTGCTCTGGGAGGCGTGGGGCGCTGGCAGGGGCTGCACACGCAGCGTCCTCGCTGCCGCTGCCGTGGCTGGGGTGCAGGCGCTGCCTGTGCTGTCTGGTTCTTTACCCGGGCCGGGAGCCAGCCCTGCCACGCTGCCCAGGAGGCTCTGCCAAGCTCCGAGGGAGCTGTTTAGGCTGGCCTGAACCTCCTCCATGTTCGGTTTCTGGAAGATGGAAAAAATTGGACCTCTGTCCAAAACCTGAGAATTGAGCATAGGATTGTTGTCAAATTCTGTAATTAGACGCAGAGCTGTAGACAAGGAATAAAGTACACCATTATTTCTTTGTTAAATTAACTTTTCCACCAAAACCCTGATGCTCACTGGGAAGATGTCACTTGTAATTTTTTTCCCTGTGCACTCAGCGTGGTTCTGTCTTACAGGCACTTTAGCACTGAATTAATTACTACATTAATGGATGTCTATAGTCCATTAGTAAATTAAGACCTGATGCTAATTCTCTTGGGGGGAAAGAGAGGGGTGTCTATTTAGTACCGAATCATTCAGTTTGTTGCCAACGGACTCTAAATGTTCAAAGGCAGGAAGAGAAGTACATCAAAGACACTTTAATTTGAAAAGCATGGGAGAAGCTGATCTCCAGGCCTGTCCGTGTTACAGACTGTACAGCAGCAGCTAAATTAGCTTTGAATTTATAATCAACCACGTCAGTAGGGAGTGGGTAGGGTGAACCTCTACCACCTATTCTTGAAATAGCACCTGACCATGCAGGTTTTGTAAGGGTACAGGTAGCCTGAAATTTTGTGGAGATACCAATTTAAATGAGTGAGTTTGTTCCTGCCTGCTTTCCAAATCTGACAGACTTGATCAATCATCCTTGAACTCCAAAATAAATTAAGGAGAAGCCAGCGATGCAAGGGCAAAGAAAACAAAGACAGGAGTAAACACAACATTGTTATAACTGGCAGAAGTCTGCTTTGGACCCCGCCCAGAGGTCCCTGAACCCTGAGTTTGTACGTGTCGGGAGGGCTGCGGTTGTTCTGGTGGGGTTTGGGGTCGCCCCATGGCAGCGGCTGCACTGAACGTGCCCAGGTTTGTGTGGCTGTGCCCTGCTCCAGCCCCTCTCCCTGCCCTGGGAATGTGCAGCCCTTCCCAAGGCTGCGCTGCTTCCTGCTCAGGAGATCCAAATAACATCTCAGTGCTCAAACCCGCTCCTGCCAGAGCACTGCTGCCTTTTCTGCACTGGGAATGCGAGCCACACTTGTGCATTTTACCTTTAATAGTATACAAAAATGAAATTTGTTCGGTGAGGGAGGCAGTCACAGTCCAAAAACTGTTCATGTGGGTTTTTCCTCTCTGCCAGCAAAAATATAACAGTTAATTAGGCTGGAAAACCCAAAGGAAAGTGAATTCCGATGGCCAATCATGAAGTGGCATGGAAAATATCTCCATGACAACAGAAATTTATAGCACTTCAATTTTAATATATCAGAGGATAAGGGTAATTTCACAGGCACTGTGCAGAAGATATACCCCTTTCTCCTTCTCTTGATAGCCCCTGGATTAAATGGGAGCCATGTTAGTGTGGTCCCAGATGTGACAGTGAAAACAACATTATGAAACCTAAAAGTTCTGAATGCAAATACACCACCAAGGTGAAAACTGGCTCTGCTGTGCAGGACAGACATTTGGGCCTTTTTTTGTGAAGTACTGCAGTATATCATAGTGATTTCTTCACATGTTTTAGGGCTGTGGACCTGTTTGCCCACATAGGGCTCAGCTCGGACGCGTGGCACAAGGAGGTGCCAGTTCCCGTCCCAAGAGCACAGTTCCCCTCCTGCAGAGGGTGTCAGTGATTGCCATCTTCTGATGTTACTGTTTTATACCCCACAATGAGTTCCAGGGCGCAGAAGAGCAAAGAAAGGAAAAGATGAGTTCAGAGATCACCGATATGGACCCCAAAGCCCGACCTACATTCTCTGCTCACGATGAGCAGGAGTATCACGCTTCCACCTTAAATACTGCATTCAGTGCATTTTGTAAATGTGTCCACGGGCAGGAATGTCTCTTACAGGAAATGCCTTGTAGTATTTAGTAGTGGGTGAATCATTTAGACATCCATGGATATTTCATTGGTGATTTCACTAAAATGAACCTATTTGTATTTTAATTTAATAATCAAACTTAAGTATGCTGTTATTGGCTGTAGGGAATATTTACTTCTTTTTCTTTTAAATCCTAACAGGAAATACATCACTTTTGATCAGATTTGGTAGGATGCTCCTGTCCACAAAAGAGCATCTCACAACTTCACCCACAAAGAGCTCACCTCTCATTTTCACACACTTGAGCAGGTTTTGTGTGGCTCCTTCCAACCAGCCACGCCTTGGACTTGGCCTCTTGGGCAGGGCTGGCTGGGAGCGCTCAGGGAGAGCTGTGTCTACAAATACATGGAAACGGCAGGGTGAGGAATCACAGCCTTCTGGTTTGTTTTCTCTAATACAATATGGAAAGCACTAACAGCATTAGCCTTTTGTGATGAGTGATAACAATGTATTAAAAACAAATGTTAATAGGCAGCATGAAATGGCTAACAAAGTAGAAAATTGCTAATAAAAGTCAATGGACCTAGTTTAAACTTTGATACTGTATCTAGCCTTGAGAGCCCTTTTCCAGAGAACCAGCAGTGGGATGGTGAAAGAAAAGGATTTTCAGCACAAAGCCCAGGGCTGCCACGCTTCTGAATTCCTACACTGCTTTTCCTCCTGCAAAGTGACCCTTGGCACCTGGAAAGTGAAAATTGCCAGGCTTTCATATAATCCAGGAAGGGCTGAACGCTGTCTGAATGCGTTACCTGTGTGGGAACCAAGGTGAGTGGGTGAGAGCCCACCCAAGCCTCCCCGAGACACGGGGCCCTCTGGTGATGCACTGACAACAAGGATGGGTGGAAAGTTTGGCTTTGGGGCACATCTTGTTCGCTTCTGTGGATTGCTCTGGACAGCTCTGAGACTATCCAGGCTCCCAATGAATCTGCAGAGCTGGGAGGAGGAATCAGAAATCTGGGTGAGCTGGGGGTGAGGAGACGGGCTGGAGCAGGGTGGGACCCAGGAGAGCAAATAGCTGATGCCCACCCTGCAACACCCTGGTTCTAGCTCTGCGGGGCATCTGGGCTGGCTTTGTCCTCTGGCCATGATATAACTGTTCCAATCTTCCAAAGAAATTTGCAAATTCCATTACTAAAAAAGAAAAATAGATTCAAAACAAGCCCATGTGGGAAGGAAGTGAGAGCAAGGGCAGAAAGATGAGACAGTGCATGGAGGGAAAATTGGTAAAAGCAGACAAAGGAATCTAAAATGCAGAACAAATAAATTAATTGGATAAATAGTAGGACAAAAAAAGGCAAACCAGAGCTGAGACCCGTGTCCTGTAATAACTCTTTCAGAACTACTCAGATTAAAGGAGAAAGTAGAGATCAAATGAGCTAATTTAAGCAGATGCCAGGCTCAAAGGATAATGTGAACCTTAATTACTTACTCTTACTCTTCCTTCTCTTCTTAACTAAGTGAATTTCCCAGACAGCATTTCTGAGTTTTGCCAGACAGGAACCCAACTGCACATTTCAACCAAGGGCTTTGGCCAGGTCCTCTTCCTCAGCACATTCTTCTTTCCGTTTTTCTTTAGATTTAATTGTTTTCCAGCCTGGCCTTCTACCTGCTCCCATACTGAAAATCACTTTAAAAGGTATTTAATAGCAGCCCAGGGAGTGGCTCAGATGCTGTAAGGCCCTGCTCCTCTGTCAGCTGGGATGTCCTTTGCTGTTCCTCCGTGTTCCTTGACCTCCTCTCATCCCCGTGGCTGCAGACAAAGGTCCTGCCACTGGTTCTGCTGTACCCAATGTCTGCAAGCTTTTACAAGCACTTGGCAACAGTTTCCCACTCATGTTTGAGCTCTCATGTACTTCCTCAGTGTGGGATGCTTGTGAATTTTGGGGTCATTTCAGAGGGGTTTGCATCCCCTGGGACACCTCTTTTCCTGCACGGTGAGTTCAACATTTGCAGCTGTGGGGCCTCCCACCAAGGACTGGGGGAGTTCAGTTCTGAGGAATGTCCACTGCCCACATCACACTCGAGACTGAGCTTATTTCTACTCCATGTGAATTTTCAAGATGTTAAAGAGTCACTGCATCTCCACGGGAGTAAATGGGAAAATATATGTCAAGTGAGGTAGGACAGAAAATTACATTTTTTAATAGCTTTGCATTGTAAATGAGTAATCAGTCCACTGATAAGATATAATGACTTGGGACCACAGAAAAGATTCAAGGAAAGGCAGTGTTTTCCTTTTGTCTCACAAGTGACTCTCAGCTGAGAGAAATAACACTCTTTCTAGAACAGCAGCTATAGCAACAGGAGGATTTGCCTGGGTAGAGGTCAGAGAGTATAAGCTGTTTTTCACTGCTGATTTTAACATGCCATCCTCACAATTGGCTATTACTCGTGGTGTTAGGAGCCCTTTGTTGCGATTATATTTCATCCGGTGCTGCAGCGGTGCTGAATAATTAAAGCTGTCAGCACAAAAATGAAGTATCTATACACCTTTGAGAACAACTCCAAAATAATTTGATGTCCCAGTTATCACAAGAAAATTATTAACAAAAGAAGCTATCCACAGGGCAGGAAAAAATATGCTTTGAGAGCATCTCTGTGTATTTTCCACGTCGTTGCCTAGAACATTGTCAGTGGCAGTCACATGAAATTCCCTGGTAACTGCAGGTGTGTGATTTCTGTGAGTGTGTTGGGGGTAAAATTCATGCACCTCCCATCAGCAGAAGAGCACAAAGCAGGGGCTTGAAGGTGAGGCAAAGGAGTGTTCCTGTACCCAGCCACAATGCTCATCACCCACTGGTTTTTGGGAGGGAAAAGGTACATGACACATTTTCATCTTTATGTCCCAAGCCATGGGCTGACCTGCTGTGCTGCTTTGTGGGCGTTGGCAGATCCGTCAGTTCAGAGGCACCTGTGTCCCACCAGGATGCAGGCTGACAGAGGAAAGGCTGAACTCTGTCCCTCCTCTCTTCGTCCCCACTGAGTGCACCTGTGAGCACTCTGAAGTCCTTTTCTGTGACGCTGTGAGTGCAACTATCCCGTTATTTGGGGGGGCTGGGACAGTACTGGGAATACACAGCTTGCTTTGCAGCCACGGTGACAGAGTTTACAGAACGCTGGCACAGGCTTCTCCAGACAGGAAATTCATCAGGAACAAAGCAAAAGCAGCAGCACTTTCCCCGGGGATGGATGGTCTGTGGGGGTGTTCTCCCATCACGGGCTGTGAGTGTGCTCCTAACGTGCTTCCTATTGGTGTCGGGCTGTGGTGTGAGTCAGAGGGATCCCACTGCCATTCCTGGCTTTCTTCTGCGGGGAGGGACACGTACAGCTATCAAGGTCTCACCGTGACAGACTCATGCCAGAAAAACACTCCCTCTCAGAAACTCCTGACTGACATTAACACAACTCGGTTATTCCAGGCACTCCAAGTCTCAGTGCACGGGTCAGTACAACAGGCTCCAGTTGCTCACATTGTAGGACTTAGAATTGTGTGAAAAATGGGCAGCTAAATAGAGGAAAATGCAGTGGCAGTATTCTCTGCATAGCATTCTGGGGCTGGCAGAGTTTTCACAGGGCTGTAAGGACAGGCTTAGCTTTGCCATAGCCTCCCATAGGAAAGCTGTGCTGCTTCCTTCTCTCATTACACCTGTCTTTTTGGGTCCTCTGCATCATGAAGGAAATGGGTGCCTTGTGTGGTTCTGTACAGTAACATCCCTGTAGCTCGTGCTGAAGTTAAATCCTTATCTTCCCTGGGTTTCTTGCATGAGGCTCCACAAATCCTGAAGCCATTAAACGCGCAGACTCGGGTCTCAGCGGGGCTGCTCACATGCTGAGTCACACAGGTTTGTCCAGAGGCTTTTAGCTGGTCAGAGGCACAGAAAGCAGGGTAATACCTGTTTGCAGTTCCGTGTGCTCACTGGGCACACGGCTCAGCAGGAGAGTTTGCATCCACAGCGCCCCGTGGATGTCACTGACCCGTGTATGTGCCATGGCTTAGCTCCAGGGGGCAACTCAGCCCCACAAAGCCCCTCCCTCACTCACTGTCCTCAGTGGGATAGGGGGAGAGTCTAAAGTGCAGAAATGAGAGAGCTCCCGGGCTGAGATAAAGACAGCTGAGCAGGTAAAGCACTCACAGCCACCAGTGCAGCCCTGTGCTGGAGAAGGGCAAGATGGTTTTGTCTCTAGGGCCACTGGAAGCAGTGACTTCCCCAGAAGCCAGAGCTGCTGGAGGTCGTCCTTTTGCTGGAAACTCGTTTTATCTGTGTTGAGCTTGGGAAGCTGTCACATGCCCAGAGGTTGGGGTGGCTTTAGAAACAAGCCTGTTTTTGTTTGTGCACCACATGGAACAGTTTAATACTTGGGTTTTTCATGAAGCTTCAGTGTCTGCTTTTAATAAAATGGCCTGCAAGCAGTCAGATTCGCTCTTGCATAGAGGAATAAGTGACTCATGCCTTTGAGGGGTCCCGTTCCTTCAAGGCAGACATAACAAGCTGCTTTGCCCCCTGGTTTTGCCTAGGGCTTTATCTCACTCTCTATATATACCCATATATATATATATATATATTCTGCGCTGTGTGCAGAGTGTAGAATACAGTGCATATGTGCATGTGCATGTATCTGGAGCCCAGAGACAGAGAAATGCAGCTGTATATAAATACATGGAGTTCTATGTACAAACATAGAGTCAGTCTCTTGCAGGGGGTTCAGCTGTCGCCAGGCCGGTGCCCGTGGTGCCCGTGTGTCCTGTGCAGGGGCAGCCCAGCAGCACGCAGGGCTTACCCGGGCTCCTGTGGGCACACAGCACTGGGACGGAGCCCCGGGGTTTGCTGCTTTTCCTGGGAGGAGCTCACGGGGCTGCAGGAGCTGGGCCATGGGGATAAGACAAATCCCACGGCCTGTTCCCAGGGCTGCCTTGCATCAATTTATGTTTAGCTCGTGACTTCTGCCCTTTTCTTCTTTCCTGCCAATCTTTAAGGTTTTTTGTGCTTGTTTGGCTTACCAAGCCCTTATAGCAAAGCCCACCTCCTTCTGAACAGATGTAAAGTGCACTGTGCATGAACATTGGGTGTGTTTGGGTCATGCCCCATGCCTGGCACTGGCCTGGCTGTGTCCCCGGCACGGCCACTGCACGCGTGGCACATCCAGCACTGCCTGTGCAATGGGAATGGCAGTGCTGCTCCTCCCTGCTGCCCTTCTTTGCCTGGGGACTTTTCCCCACCTTGGAAATCAGTACTAACCCACACACTGCTGAGAATTGCTAACTAAAGCTCCAGCTCCTGAAAAAGGACACAGTGTGCTTCTTTCTCCCCGCTGAGATCTCCTGCTCAGTGCAACTCCTCTGTCCCTCTCCTGGCACTCAGCCATTTGTGGGGTTTCTCTAGAGCGGTGGCCATTCAGTTGTGTTCATATTGCATTGCTGCATTCTGCTGCCTGCTTGGAAGTGATGCCACTTACAGCAGATGGACAGAACATTATGTAAAGAAAATTAATCCTCCTGTGGTGGGAGTTCCCCAAAATGGCAGAAAATCAAGGCAATAAATTAAGTGCATAAGTATTTGCATCAAAGTCTAAACCTGCCGGGCACACAGAAGGGGCACATGTTGTTAAATCTCCCATTTTTTATTGCTTCATCAGACAGGGCCATTATTGCATTGTAAAGGATATATACTTGCCCCCTCATGAGGAGGAGAGAACTGTACAGCAGCAGTAAATCAGGTTATAAATTGCTGAGATACGTAAGGCTTGATTCTAAGCCCACTGGAGTTGAGGACCAGGCCCTCGTGGCTGAGAAGGTGTGCATTTGTTCGCACTTTTGCCCCTCTCTTTTTATTTCCAATTACCTAGAAGAAAATGAAAGACTTGAAGCATTACAGATGGTGTTGTTTAAGGAAGTGGGGGTCAGCTTTTTGGTTGTAAGTGGGGATTATTTGGGAAAAGCAATGGACAGTGCATGGTTGATCAAACGTTGAGGCTGTGTCTCAGCTTTGGGAACGTCCCAAGCAAAGCAGTTTGATACTGAGGGAGCAAGGCTGCTGCAGCTGCAGTATTTGGAAACAAACGAGGGCCAAATTCATTCCTGCTGTCTCTGATGTGAACAGTCTGAGGGGGAAAATAATTAGCAAATTTTACTGCCAGCTATTTCTGCTCCAGAAACACAGGGGAAGCCACAGCAGTGAGTACCTCACACCCCCTGAGGATTTTCCCCCTCCAAAATCATGTAGGGTGGTCAAAAAGCAAAGGCAGGACCCTGCCTTCTGTGGGCTGACACACTGCGAGGAACCCAGTGCTATGTTCTGTGCACTGAGGGATGTATTTCCATCTGTATTTCCATCTACATCATTTTAGGATCTAGATCAGACCGATCTTTCAGTGTAATGGTTAAATGGAGAACAGTAAAATATTTCTGTGAGTTAACATGGGGCTGATAAACAAAAAATAGGAAAATAAACAGCCTACAGTTCCCATTTGGGATCAAACAGGATTATTCTTTTGTCAGATTGAAATTACAATGATGTTTGTCTGGGGTTTTTTTTGTTGTTGTTGTTGTCTTTTATCCTTCCTCAAAACTCTGTTCCAAAGGAATTTACATTAAACTCTGTTCCAAAGGACTTTACTTTAGAACCCAGCAGCAAGGTTAAAAGCCGAGATAGTGTGTGTTTTACCTGAAGAAGGAAAGTGCTCCTGCAGCGCTGCCGAGGCTGGGGAGCAGAGCTGTGCTGGAGCTGAGCTGCACTGATCACAGCCCTGAGCCAGCACACGAGCCCTGCCCAGGCTCCCGGCCCTGGGGCCTCTGTCCATCCCTCGGGTGCCCGCAGCCCTGGGTCCTGGAGTGGCCGGGACTGATCCCAGCGAGGGCCAGTCCTTGCCAGGGGAGGGCAGATCCACCTGCTTCACGTTCATGGTTTGCAGGGGGAAAGCCCCACTCCCCCCGAAGCACAGCAGGAGAAAGCCGCAGCTCCTGGTGGCTCTGGGCGAGAGGCAGGGCTGGGTGCTGCGGGGTGTGCAGGCAGGCAGGACTGGAGGAACCCAAGCCACGGAACTCGCTGGGTTTCTGGACCCTTTCCAAACCATGAACCTTAAGTGTTGGTTAAATCCTTATAAAATGGTGCGGAGCCAAGTCCTGTTTCCCTGGATGGGACAGCCTCGAGGTTCATGGGGGAATGTAAATTGTCAGTATTTCTTTACATATTTCTTCCATCCCTTTCATTCAGGACTGGAAGAATTAATATAAATTGGACTAATTTTTTGTTCTGGCCTCCAAAAGAAATATTTTTGTAATAAGAAATGCATTAGGTGTATGAGCTCAGTGATGTTTTGCTACAAACATATCTGCCTACAAACAATGTACAGAGGGTGAAAGAGTCCAGCTGAGTTAGATGTAGTGAGATTTGATCTAGGGGACTAACACATCCACAGTTACCAGCTCAAGAAAAAATAATCCTCTTTTCCTGCTCTGTGCGGCCTCCCAAAGCTTTTCTGGGAGCCTTAAGGGCACTGCTGCTCTTAGGGGCTATTTCTCAGCCCCTGAGATGGTACAGGTGTTACACAGTGGAAAGGACAGATTTTGGCTATCTGAAGGAATCCAGGACTGATTTATTCCATCTGAAAGAGTTCTGGGCTGTGCACAAAGCAGAGCTGAACTCTTGGACAGTGCAGAGCTCCAAGGGGAGCATTGCTTCTCCATCTCCTGTGTTCCTCCATCCCTGCAGGCACTCAGCCCTGAGGCTACTGGGGAAAAAAATTAGAAAATGTCATTCTTCTTTGGGGAACTTTATTTTGACTGTGTCCTTAAATGGAAAGATTTTGAACCAAAGCTATTTCCACAGGAACCAAGAGTTCAGGGTGTTTATTTATGTCCTTGTCACTAATAAAACCAAATTGCCTGTTAAAAATAGTCCTTGTGCCTTATGCAAACAGGCAGGGGATGATGCAGCAGGCAGAGAATGAGACTGGAAAATGAGTGATCCCAAAATTACTTCTCCGTCTGCCACGAGGTTTGGGGAAGGTCTCAGGGCTGTGCCACGCGAAGCCTGGGAGTCAGAGCCTCCTGCCAGGAGGTGTCTGCTGCTGCTGCCTGGGGTGCACCAGCCCTGTGCCGATTCCAGACAATCAGCCTGGGAACCACCGGCGCTTTTATGCAGACTCTGTTAGTGCCAACACCTCCAACAGGGCTTGGGGTCCCAGGACGGCAATCTCCTGAGGAGCTGATCAATTGAATACAAGAACTCCTGGGAAAAGCAGTCATTTATTTCTCATTAGATGTGATTTTTTTACACCGGTCCCTCCTGTCAGACCCAGCACAACGTACACATCTCAGGGAGCGCTGGGGCCCCTCCTCCTGGTGCAAAGAGCTGAAGAGAGGAGCCCCAGAGCTGCTTCCCTTGCCAGCTGCACCCTGCTGACAGCAGCACCGTGCCTCCCGTGGGAGAGGAAACCAAAATCACTGCACATGCCGGGGCAGCCTAATGGGTTATTCAATATTTGTGTAACAAGCTGCAGCCAGGAGGAGCGGCGGGGCTGTTCCAGCACTCCCAGCAGACGAGGATGGATGGGCTCCCGTGGTGGTGGGAGCTCAGCTCAGCCAGAGCCGGCCCGAGGAGGGCAGCGAGGGCAGCTCTGGTGCGAACCTGCCAGGCTGCGCATCAAAGCTCCTGGCGGCTCACAAGAGCAGGGAGGCTCAAAGTGCAGGAACAGGAGAAAGGATGGGACAAACCTGGAGAAGCAGCATGGCCTGAACCCACACATCATCTTCCAGCTTCTCCCAAGTAACATCAGAT
Organism: Gymnorhina tibicen; assembly: GCA_013399875.1. Classification (NCBI taxonomy): domain Eukaryota; kingdom Metazoa; phylum Chordata; class Aves; order Passeriformes; family Artamidae; genus Gymnorhina; species Gymnorhina tibicen. The sequence goes on from VXAZ01010260.1 coordinate 659,323, forward strand.
TTGTAATGTTTCCTTTACGCCCAGCTAAAGCAACGCAGGCCCCTGCGGGGACAGACGGAAAGAGGCAGTGCTGGAGCACAGGGAATACACGAGGGAACTGCTACACAGGCTTGCATTTGCAAAATGTTTTTAAACTGCTTATTTGTCAGCATATAAATGCAACACTGAAAATCATTAGGAATAAAACAGCAGCAGGAAGCTGTGGACATGACCTACAATTGGCCTGGGACGACAGAACCCTTCATCTTTATCCGCTGATCTGTATCTCCGATGGTATCCGTGTCACAGAGGCCTTCTGAGGGTTTTTCTCGTGTGACACAGGCATCCCCCAGAGGGCTGTCATCGCTCCAGAGACACCAGTGCCTTTTCCTTTCCGTACCTGTGCGTGTGTGTGTCCCCAGCACGCGCCAGCTCCGTCCCCGCTGCAGGCAGCAAAGCCCTGAGGCAGCACATGGGGCACGGGCTAACATTTATCACTTTGCTGGTATTGATTAGTCCCTCAGGGATTTACAGATAATTCAGTCTGAATAACAGCATCCAGAGAGAGCAGCTGCACTGACTGGTGGTGCATCAGACCCGAGGGAGAAGAAAAGAGCCTTCCCCAGAAATTTTCATGCATGGACAGGTGCTCTGCTGTGTGGGTGGACACAGTTCACCACCCTTGCCATGCAGTGATGGATGGGTGACAAAACACCTCCAAAAAGACTGAATAAGAAAGTTACAGCACAAAAGAGTTTTACATGAGATTTCCCTTAATATGAAGCAAAACCCAGTGCAGGATGGGGTCACGACCCTGGGCTCTGGCTTTAGGAGCACAGCCTGGGGTCCCCAGCCAGCAAAGGCTCCTTTCCCTTCTGACACATTCTGATGCTGCAGCTGATTTCCCAGCTGGGTTTGGAGATAACAGTGCTGCCACTCAGCTGTGCTTTTTCACACTAGTTTAAAAGTCAGATAGTAAGCAAAATTCCCAAGCTCCTGATGACACCTGTCTCAGGAGGGAGTTTTCTCACCAGAGCATTGACAGGTGTCCTGCTAAAAGGCATATATTAAAACCCAGGTCTCCAGGTGACTCTAGCCCCAGCTTTGCTGAAATCCAGAAGAAAAGAGGATTCCTTGGAATTACATGTTGCCGAAATATTCTGTGGGGTTGAGGTAAGTGAAAGGGTTTGTCCTAATGAGATCAGAAATGTCACAGAGAGAATTTCATGCCATTCAAAGTCATTCAGCTTAACAGCACCTGCAGGAGATGGGGGCTGAACCCTCTAGCACCAAAAGCCGAGCCCATACACCCTGTATCACCTTTTCCCACTGAGCTCCCAGAGAAAAAATATTAAGAACTAGAGAAAACCAAACCAAAAATACCCCAGACTTACAGACCATGCTCTCCCTCTAGCAGGCACTTGATGTGATTTTATTAACCTTTAAGGAACTGTGTTGCATATTTCCCCCATCCCTCCTTATTTTAGAGATGCTCTAGAAGACCTTCAAGGGTTGTTCCAGAGCCCTTCATCAGCCCCGTGCATGGACAGGAGCTTTCACGGTGCTGTGGTTCTTCCGGCACGTCAGAAAAAATTCCTTTCAACGTCCCCCAGCGCAACTCATCTGAATTAGTCCTGCTGCTGGCTGTGGGAGGAGAACCACTTGCAAGGCAGGGGATGAATCACTTGGAACTATTTTAAGCTTGTTTGGAAATGAAACCAAAAGAACTGAGTCAACACAGACTCCCCTCCCTGTGGGAGACAGGGCTGCCGTGGATGGCAGCAGCAATCCCCTGTCGCGGGCATGTTTGGGGTGCAGGCATCCCCCCTCAGCCCCGCTGCAGGGGAGCCACTCTGGGGCTAAGGGCTGCAGTGGCCACCCCTTCGTGGGCTCTCTTGGCACCAGACTGCAGGGCTGAGCCGAGACAAAGAGCCCCAAGTCTTCCACTCCACTTCCCAGGGGCTGTGCCCCCACCTCCCTCGCAGGCGGAACGGACCTTGCCCGCCTTTGGCGCCTGCAGAGCTCTCGTCCATCCCCGTCCAGAGGCAGTGGGGCGAGGCGGGACCCCACGTGCTCGGGGTGTGTGGGATGGCTGTGCTGCTGTCACCCTGCCCAGGGGTGCCCAGGGGGCTTTTGGCAGTAATTGGTGGTTTTCAGTGGGAGCTACGGGATAATGCTTGTGTTTCTGTGCAGCCACGCTACAAAACAGGGACGAACTTGTCAAAAGACAGAAACTATACTGCAGTGTAATATGGACATGGAAAGGGGCCAGACTCAGCTCTTATTTTCACAACTATTTGAGTTATTTCAATGTATTCTAAATAGTTGATGCTTTTTGCTGTTAGTTCAGCTCGATCCATCTAAAATAAGAAAAGAATTAGAGGGAGAAAAGGAAGTTAAAGGTGGTCAGAAATCCAGCCAAAACATTAGGCAAATAAAGAAACCCAGCCTGCCTGTGTGTGAGCAGCAGTATTTGGGGTTAATGACACTTTTTGTCCAGACTGGAGCAGAGAAAAGGAAATTCTCAAGACTTAAAAATATTGCTGTAATGCGAACCGCAGTTCTCAGCCAGCCCTTGTTCTGAAGTTATTTATTTGCCGTGACTAATTTGGAGTTTCAAATGCGGTCACCGCCTCACACGTGGCAGTGCCTGGGCTCTCTGGGCACCGGCACTGGAGGCACTTGGAGCCCAGCAAGGGAACTCTGCCGGTTCCCATGGGCAGTGCCAGCCCTGCTCTGCAGCCCGAAACCAAAAACCATTAGCACCGAGTCTCTGAAATGCATTTCCCAGGCGTGCAGGGACGCTCACACACCAACATTAAAGTGCGGATGCAGACTCAGGTCGCTGCCTCACCATTTCTCATCTTGACCTGTTTTGTTTTTTTTTTTTTGCAGAGAAGCCAAGTGTCTTGACAGCACAGAGGTAATTTGGGAAGGGCAGGTGGACTGCAAAGCTCCCAGCAGCAGGTCCAGCTCCTGGCTCAGCTATGCTGTTGCTCCTGCTTTAAGGGTAAATATGTTGTTAAGTTTGTTCAGCCAACCGCCATTTCCCATTTTCCGTGCCCAGGGAGCAGGATGAGGCAGGCAGCACTTCAAACACAGGTGGTTTAAGGGTTCTCCCCACCCTAAATCTTCTCTGCAGGGTGAAGAGACCGTGTGGGGGGAAGATGCCCCCTTCCCAGCACGGGCAATCTCTCCATCTGCATTTGGTAAGGATGAGAAAGGGGGGCTTGGGGGGCTCTGGGTTCATTTATGGCAGTGCCACTTCCAAATTCCTTTAGTTCTGTGTGATGCACACTGGGCGTGACCTGAGATGCACCAGGCAGAGAGCTGGCCTAAAAATAACCCTAGAGTGTCACTGCTGTGTTAGTCTCCTGTTGGTATTTCTTGGTTTGTTTTATGACATCTTCAAGGCCAGTCAAGTGTGGGGGGAAAAAAAAGAGAGAATTTTGGCTTTTTGAGGCTGGATTAAGAGCGAGCTGGTACAAAACATGTCATTTCACTGAGTGGATACAGAGCATGACAGTCACTGTGGTGCTGGTTCACACTTGTGCTGATGCATTCTAAGTAAGAACTATGCAGCTTGTGCTAATTTTTAATGTACTATTATATTGATACCGATTTAACTGATGTTAATTAATTAAAGGAATGGACAAATTAAATCAGCACTTACCTATCCACGTGAAAGAAAGGGGCTGTGTTGCAGCTGGGAGTCAGCAAGTAGCCAAGTGCTGGCACCCCAAAGAGAGACCTGGGGAACGTGAGGTGTTGATCCAGCGGACCTCGGGTTGGGGACTCACTGGATCTGTGCAGAGAAGGACTAAATCCAACAAAAAAGCTTCTAAAGTGGGAATTCTGGAAAGAAATGCATGCTTTTAAATGCATTCGGACATTGCATTGGTGGCCTGGGGGTGTAAGGTCTCTGCAGAGAGCGGGGCCCCGCTGCAGCCCCGGGGGTCCCGGGCTGCCCCTCCCCAGGGACACCGGGCTCGGCCGGGCCTGCCGTGCTCGCGCTGCTGGGAACTGGCTCACGCTTCTTCTTTCTCACTTGAGGCAAAAAGTAATTTCTTCCTCTGAAGTCCAGGGCTGGAGCCGTCCTCTGCTAATGAATGCAAACCATCAGTGAGCAGTAATGGAAAATTGGGGATGACGTGGCAGGCAGTGGCTTGCTTTCAAGGCACCAAAAATGCCCTTTTAAATTTAAATTTAGCAAAGAATTTAAAGCATATATAGGCAGACTCTATTAGGAAGTGAAATATTTGATCTTGGCTATTAATCTCTTATAAGAATACTTTCATTTCCTTGCCATGTGTATCCAGTGATAGACTTTCATAAATGAGATCACATTAAAATGTACTTTATGTTTCTAGTCAAATCTCTTTTATTATTATGCAAGTCCTAGTTAGGAAAAAAAAATAAAACAATTACAGAAGCAGACTAAGAAGAGCACATTATTTTAACTCATTTATATAAGTGAAATACTGCTCTCCTACTTGAAGGCTGTGACCTACTAAATATCTTGGGAAGAGTTTGCTCCATTGCAGCCATGCGACCAGATTTGGGATCATTTATGGGCAGTGGAAATACAAATAGAGTCTAAAACAGCTCATGTGGTGTGGGGTACTGCTATATGTATATACACACAGATATAATATGTATTTTTATATTAAGTATATTTATGTTGAAGCATTATATTCATATCAAAGTATTACACTTGGCCTCTGTCTTACTGAAATCAAATATATTTTATGGATGGTCCATAATTAATGTGAGCTGTCACTCCTGACACTGCACCACGGGCAGACAAGTGTTTTAGGAAGTTTCCATGTGGCCGGGGAGGCTGGGAGGCTCTGCTGGCCTGGTGCTACCTGTGGACACGTGCAGGGACTGTGTCAGCCCCGCTGGGCCGTGGCTGAGGGCTGTGCAGAGCTGCACTGCCTGCTCTGGCAGAGGCATTAATTCAGAGAAGAGACCACTGGCAGCCTGGAGCCAGCACCCAGCATCATGATGGATGTTCCAGGGTGAAAAGGAAAAAGTGCTTTACATCTCATAACTCACTTTGGCTGATTAGGCACAAATGTCTGTTTTAAACCCTGAAATCCGGGCGCACAAACGGTGTCGTATTCCTGCCGCTTCCCAAAGGCCTTTTCACTTCCCTTCAAGCAGCCTGCCAGAGACCCAGCAGGGGCCGCAGCATCTGCTGTCACGCTGCTGGAGCAGAAAGCTTTGCTTCCAGATCCACCAACGCCGCGGATCCTAATGCTTCCCCAGGATGGGCAGCCGTGGTGCACAGTGAATGCGTACACTGACAGCACGCTTTAGCTGAAAACTCCAATCTGGTCTCTTCCAGAAGAGGGTGCAGCTTGAGGCTTGAATCTGCAAAACGCAGGGTACTGTCAGATCATGTTAACGCTATTAATAAATTAACTCCTTGCCCATGAATCTAGGATCCTGGCATGACTCTGCTTCGATTGAGAGGTGGCCAGAACAAACTGGTGTTTGGCAATTTACTCCAGGACATGCAGTGTCCCCAGAGTCCCCCAGAGTCCCCCAGCTCCAGGCTCAGCCCTTCCCCATCCGGGTGGGATTCACAGTCGGTGCCTTGGCTGTGCCCTGGCTCAGAGTCCTGCAGTCAGGAACCCACGCCCCAGGGCTGATTTGGCACCAGAGTAGCCAAGATCACCTTGCCTAGAAGAATGAAAAACTGCCATCCGTATCTGGTTTTGGCTATAGTACAACCTCATGCATCTCCTGTTTTTTAATCATTCATAGACAGTGAAGATTTACAGCTGTTTGCATTTGTGAAGCCTCAAATTACTAACAGCTTCTGATTTTAGAAAACAGGTTACAGATTCTTTAGTATCAGACGAAGAAATGCCAAATATCAAAATCCCCACTGTCAAGGCAATTAAATACCTCGTTCCTTTTGCACTTGGTTTACTGTGCAGCTATTGGCAAACTGCTCTGCCCCAGCTCTTGTGTCATTGTGTGAGTTAAGCATGTTCTAGACTATAAATAATTACAGTAAGACACCGTGGGCATGGCAGACGTGGTGTGGTGTTTCCAGCAGAGAGAGGCACAGCCTTTCCTGCCCGTGTGACGCTGTCTCAGACCCCCCTCTCCGTGGTGAACTGGGGTTCCTGTGCCTTACTGAGCAGTTTCTCACCGAAGTCTACAAGGCAAACAAAACACTTAAGCACCTGGTAGTCAGATTTTCCCCCCACCCTTTACTTTAAAGTAGTAGCCAATGACACATTTGGAGATAATTAAAACAAAGGTTGAGGGTTTTTTTAATATGCCATGACTATTAGCAGCTGGATTAGGAATAAGCCAGCACAAAAGCAGCATACTTCTTATACCAGCTATAAATAAATCCAGGCTTCAAATTTGAAAGCAGGATTTTTTTTTTTCCTTTTTCCCCTTCACAGAAAATCTTTTCTTTGTGCCAAGACTAAAATATTAGCGCTGTGTTCCCTCCTCTGTTTAAACAGACCTCACTGCATCCAAGTGCCAAAAAAAGTGGAATTCCTGAACAGCAGGTGAAAAGAAAACACAAGATCAAACACAGTTCTGGCTGCCAAGAGAACCTGCAGCACGGCTTGGGGGTGCATGAAAAGTCATGCAGCTCCTGGTGCTGTCAAAGACTTCTGGAAGGTCGTCAAGGAGTTTTTTCAAGCATCCCACATCAAAAAGCTGCGCAGAGAGACAAAGCTGCAATACATCATGAGCATGGTGCTAAAGATACCAATCACCACTTTTAGGAGAATTCAACTTTTCCCCCATCACATGTCTGGAAGCAGCTCTAAGAAATCAGTGCTCTGTGTGGAGACCAGGGGTATGGCAATAAATATAAGTGCTCACACTGGGTGAACATTAGGCAACAGCTGGTTGGGGTCCATAACCCAGCGGGGAACTATGGAAGAAATGTGTCTTTCTGAGCTCATCCTGGCACTTAAGGCAAAGGACACGTATTTTGCTGCTCTTGGAACCAGTCAGCCCTTGGATTAATTTGAATTTCTGCACCCAGTCGGACATCCCCAAGCCCATGACGGAGTCCTTTCTCTTTGGCTGACAGGGACGCAGGGAAGAAACTGCTCCAGCACTTCTCGTGGTTAATGGCCTTCAGAAAACAGACTTAAGTTGAGCTCCTTGTTAATCCCTTCTGACCCTTTGCCTACCATTCCTTGCCATCCCTGGAAAAGGCAGGGAGGCTGTGGCCCAAAAGCAGACACCTGGGTTTGAAAACAAGAATTTGGACGTGTCTGTGCTGGGAGCCCTGCCAAGCTCATCCACCTCCCACCCCTGCCTGGGGGCAGCCCCCAGCCCGCAGCACTGCCTGAGAGCGAGCTCTGACCAGTGACACCGACTGCCAAAAGGCACCCGCCAATGCCTCCCCCATAACTGCTAGGGCTGGGAAATGACTGACCAGGCAGCAGCACTGGGATCACAGGTTGGAAATGCTCAGGCCCATTTTTCCTCCCAAAAATCACCAAGCAGCAAAGCTCTTTCAAATAAGACACATGTCGGTGGGGTTGAAAATAATACAAGGTGCACATGCACTCCTAAAGACAGCCTTTTTTTTTATTTTATTTTAAAACTCTGCATCTGAAAACACCGTATGACAGAAAGCATTTATGTACACTGCAGTGTTTTTGGTATAATACAGTATTTCATACATCCATTTCTTTTTCTGCAAAAAAATTCGCTTTGTCGGACAAACAACCAAACTCCCATTGACAAAGAATACAGCTAAGGCACATTGTTTCTGCTAAATGAAAGACAAAAGGGTGCAAAAACGGGTAGTGCAATAATTGCTGAAAATCACATTCTACTACAAGAAAAGCATTCTGACTTTGAACTTTGATTACCGCTCAATTTAAGACATTTCAATATCTCATAAAATACTCCTTTAAATAAATAGCAAAATATCTACATCTTTCAGTGTGTTCCATTTGAATTTCCAATTTTTTTTTAAACTTTCCTGTATATACATGGTTTTCTTTTTTCTTATTCAATAGATTACAAAATATTTCTGTACAATTTTATGCATATTATGATCTATAACAAAATAGTTATTTCTTAAAACTATATTACCACCAGTCTTTGAAAATGACAGAATAGGAATAACTTATTATGGACTATGTTAGGCAATAGAAAAATCCAATCAAACCAAAACAGAACCAAAAGGACAAAGTCAGAAAAATAATTTCATTACATTGAATTCACTATTTTAGTTTCACAAATCTTGTTTTATATGTAAACCCTTTTCAGTTGCCTTTGGGTTGTATCCACATCTGAATACCAACATAGGACAGGATTTGGGATTCCTAAAAGCCCTGCAGCCTGCCGGGAATATTGGTGCTACTCACTGACACACGACAGCTCTCATGGAGAAAAGGATGAAAGAAACCCAACGTATGCAAGCCTTAGCAGAAGTCACTGGTTTCTGCTGACTTTGACAACCTTTGAATGAAGCTCCAAAAGCCAGATTTTCGGAAATGCTTTTATGACTTAGACAAAACAACCAGACTCCACTATGTTCTAAATGTTATATTCCCAACCAACACCCAAAATCTGGCCCCATGTGGTGATGTTCTTCAGATTTTAAGACCATACCATTAAGAGGATATTTCTTCTCCCAGCTACCAGTACAAATCTGCGAGGAATGCTACTATGCCATGTTAAAATGAGTGAAATTACTCTACAATTTGTCTTGTGCATCAGAGAGCAGTCTGTCCTAAATTAAAAGTTACTAAGTTTGTAATTAAACCAACCTTCCTTATCTGCAGTGCGTTGCAAAGGACAGAGCTCATAATTTCCTAAGGTTTATATGAATGTCTGAGACTTCCTTTTGCATAAAGGGAAGGTCATTTTCTTTCCTTAAAGACTGCATTTGTAAGCAATTTCTATTGTATTTGTGAAGTGTAAGCTGACAGCAACACAACTGAGCTGTAATAGAAATCTCAAGGTGCCTTTTATTCATTCCGCAACAAACAGAGAAAGTGAGCAAGACACAGACAACACCAAAGTTCCTAACACAGTTTAAGGCCACATTTAGAAAGGATGGAAGTAAGGCTTTCTTTAAGGGGCAACACACTGGATGCCACAACGGGAACAGACACGGAGCGATCCGAAGCTGACAGGACTCACCCACAGAGAAGCTGAAACAACACCCCAGTTTTGGCCAGCAGGTCTGTGCCTTTTTTTGGATCTAAGCAGGAAAATAAAATGAAATGCCATAGACATCCTCCTCTGGAATATTCCCAGCAAACTGAAGGTGCTCCCCTAGCAGGAGTGCTATTGTCTCAGTCGAGGGTGTTAATTACAACAGAACCAAAGACAAGCCGGGTCATTACAATATACAAATGCAGCGCCATGAACCGCGCCTAAATTGTCACTCTGGTATCAGAGGCACCTGTACAGTATCTTGCTGTTTATTTGGCAAGGTTACAAGTAATACTTCTAGGTTTTAACAAAGTAGAAAGAGAATTTGCATAGATTGTACATTCAGTTCGAGGAGATTTCTGGTACCTTTTTTTGTTGTTCTCAGGTAAACGTGTTTGCAGACACAGTGAGGTAGCAGCTGTGGTAGCACCCATGAGCAAAAGAAGGTAACCAAGGCAGAAGCAAAGAGCAGAGTGATCAACACACTACTGTTAGTAAGAAGGAACGGAATCAACGTGGTACCTGCAGCGTCACATCATGAAGGGTAACCTCTCCCAACGCCACGCCTGACTGAGACACCCTAATGCTGCCGTGGTCCTGGGTAACAAGGGCTGTAGGGTTTTGTAGCCTCAATTTTAAATGCTCTGAGCCTGATTATTCTTTCCCTTGCTGTGATGATGGTGGTGAAGGTTTTGAAGGTCAGTCTCTTCTACAATACACCTTCAAAGGAATTACAAATCAGAGTGCTTGCTTGCTTTTGAAGATTCTGCAGGAAAATGTGCTGTCCTACAAGTTCTTCCTTGCCACCCTTAACCCTAATTCACATTTCTTTGGCTCCTCTGTTCCTGGCTGCAGCAGCAGCTGCCCTCAGGGCTCTGCAGCAGGTATTCCTGCTCTCAGGAACATCTCCTGGGCCTCTGGAAGGGCAGTGCTCTGTCCCCTCTAACGCTGCATCGTTCCCTACCCTCCCTGTGGGCATCACCCCTGGAGCTGCCTTGGCAGAAGCCTGAGGGTTTGGTTTGGAAAGACTTTTTTACATGATGTTTTCAACTGTTATTTATTATGGGCTTAAGGCAATGTCCTACTAATCCTTAAGACCATACTGGAGGTTTGAATGGCAGAAATAAAGACACACATGGATCATTATCTTTTCACAACCAAACTGAAGCAAAGGCCTGTCTTACTCTGTTGCTGAAGTACCAAATAACCAACTCTCCTGTTACATATATCAGATTCTCATGCCTGAACATCAGGACACGGTAACCGCTGGCTTCCACCAACTCCCTCCTGTGTGCAAGTACTGAACTGACTGAAGGCTGCTCTGCAAAGCAAGCTTTGCTCATCTGCAGCTGGGTTGCTGAAGAAGCCTGGGGGATTTGGCTCACTCAAGTATAAAACTTCCTGCTCTATGGAAAGTTCTGGAGTTGGCCAAGGTTTCATGTGGCCAACTCCTGAAGCTTTGGGAGCTGGGAAGACAACGAGGAGGGTGTGCTAGCCAGCGGCAAGCTGGCAATTCTCTGATGGCTGTGATGAAAGAGAACTAGAGAAACCAGAAGAAAACTGGTCCTCATTGCTGGGCCACAAGAAACATCTGGATCTTCTTTATTTGGGAAGTCAAAACTGAGATCTCAGGGCAGCAATGGTTCTCAGCCTTTCTGTGCAGAAGGAGCCCAGTTTGTTCAAAGGTTTGTTGCAACACAGTTGTGTCAAACTTTTGCAAAGTTTCAGCATCTTCTTTACCCTTTCTCTCTCCCTTTGGTCAGGTTTACACTATCCCCGTTCTGATCGACTGACTCCACTGCTGTGCTCACTGTAATCGTGGCTAAGAGTGATGGAGGCTTCATTAGGGTGGCAATTAGCGCTGCAGGAGATGGAGGGGAAGTGAATGCACATTAGTACATTAGGAGTTGGTACTTTTGAAGGTGCTGCAGGATCACTGTTAATACACCATTAAACAACTGCACAGGCATTGTGCACTGAAGCCAATACCCAGGAAAGTCAATTTGTAACACACGAATGCACATTCCTGTATCTCTAGGCTTAGCAATAATGAAGGCTTAACAACAGAGATACAGAGGGACTTTCTTGTATAACACTTGCTATCATGAAGGAATTGTTAAAATTCTCTGCTTGCCAAGAGCACAAAACATGAAGACGTAATTTCAATTCTAAAAAAAACCCCCTTGAATATCAGAAAATGAAAATGCAAATATTACTACTCAATGTCCAAATGTCATCAAAGAAAGAACTGGACAAATCGAAAATAAACTGTCATTTGAGCTATTTCATTTAGCCTTGGGGTTTAACATTACCATATAAACAGGTTTGCATAATGCTAAGACTGACTTTGGACATAATTCATTAAATCACGTATGTAGATGTTCTCATTTTGCCACATTCCCGTTCTGAGTAATACGGATTGATCACAGGAGTGTGACATGGCTGTCATGCAGAATGGGCAGGGAATTTAAACAAGCAAAGCATTACACACAGAGGACAAATGTGTGCTTACGGAAATCTAAACCCCTCCCACGGAAAGTTTTGATCAAAGCAGGCTTTCAGCTGGGATCCTGTTCAGCAAGGACTGGCCAGCGTGATTGGAGAAGAACACCTGCACGTTCAGATGCGTAACTCTCTTGTTTTGTACCAACTGTGGGTCCCTGCTCTGAATTCTCCTTTCCACCAAATGTAAGATCTGTGAAGTTATTCTCTTCTGACCATTGGCAATGTTCATCCCAGGCTCCCAGTGCTGCCATTTCAAACCAGAGAAGCCACTAAGCAGGACTAAGTTGGGCTTAGCAGCATCAGCCTGGAGCCAGCCCTGATCCCTGATGCAGAGTCTGGCTTCACACGTTTTTTATTCACAACTACTGGACTTTGTAACTCAGAAACGGAATCTCATATCTATCTTTTGGATCCATGTCTGCATGATAACAGCTATAGTACAGGTGGCTGTTTAGGTCCTAAACTTGACATTGCCCCCAGAAGATGTTCCAAACATGGCAGCTTATCCTTTGATGACTTCCAGCAGACAGCACCTGCCCCTAGCATACTGTCCCACCTTTTATTTATGCTGGACTTGACTCTGAAGTCCTCATTTAGCACTAGCACTCTGTGGAAGTTTTTCCTAAGAAAGGACTGCAGGATCAACCCCTTCAGCTCTGCATCCTGTATTTTAACAGCAGCACTGGGGTTGCCAGTTTGCTGCAAAACTTCACTGTTTAAATGCTTCTTGCCTTTCAGAACATAAACTCATATGAATTTTCTTTGAGATATTTTAAACCTAGCATATAATGCAAATGGATATATCAGCAACCATCTGTTTTCTTTCCCTTTTTTGTACTAAAACAAAATAATTTGCACCTTATATTTTAAATTATAAAAGTGGCAGCTTTTTTCCTAACCGCAGAAGACGTGATCGTTGTCACCTTCTGCTTGGTCTAGTTAATGAAAACTTACCAAAAAAGCACTTTAAAACATTCCTGCTTAAGAATAAAAACAAGTATCAAATTTAAAAACTAAGTTATCTGCATGCGTGTGCGTGGGTGCACCCCTACACATGTGCTGATGTGCAAGACAGACTGAAGATTTTGTGACTACCCCAGGAGCCTTACCGAGAACAAGCACTGCCTGGGCTTGTTAATGAATTTTATTGTGTGCCCTAAATATGATGTTCTTCATTTAATCTGCAGGGCTTGACCGTGCAGTCGCCATTGCACCAGCGTGACCGTTTTTTTAAATTTCACAGTGAGGGTTGGAGGTCCCCAGAAAATACGAACTTCACAAAGGAATGTTGTACTAACAAACAAGCACTGTTAAAAAACCCTACTGAATAAGTAATAACACTGTGGTTCCATTACATAAACCTGCTGGCAACCCTGGTTTCACACATGCTTGCCTCTAGAGCTGGTTGAAAAGCTGGAACCTTATCTTGACTGGACTATTCCAATCAGCTCTCATTGCTACAAACTTTCCTAAAGCTACCGCTCGTGACTGACAAAATCAAGACAAAAAAAGAAAAGGAGGTGTGAGGGGAGGAAGGCCTTTTCTTAATAAAGGCAGCTTCAGTTAGTAAAATAACATAATCTTCAAGCTGCAAAAGCAGCACCTACTAATTAGTCATTGACTAAAACATAAATAATAAATACCTAAATTGTTCCTTCTATGCATCCATTTTTGTGCCAGATAAACGTTTCAATGCTCTGCCTTAATGCCAGCACAGCTGACACCACAATTTCAAGTCCAAAGCAAACTGAAGTAGCTTTAAACCAATAGGACAGAGATACTACAAGCCACGGGGATCTGTGTTACAGTCCTACTGCAAGTGTTGTTTAAAAGGGAATTCAACCTTCCTGTGAGACGTGATTATGGAGTGATCTAAGGGTCTGTTTCCCTCCTGATGTGGACGCTTAACTCTCAGCAGAAAGTTATCCGTGCACACAGAAGGGTGAACAGATACCTTCCTTTATTACAGCAACAGGACTTCTTTCCTAATTAACCCAATAGTTTTTAACGGTCTTTTCTGGTTCTGTTGCTAACTGGAAATTAACATAGCAACAACAACAAAGTACGTGTTTTTGCTAATGTAAAATGCATTAGTTGGAGGTGAATTTGCATATAAAACCTGTATTTTAAAAAGTTCTTGGAATGTAAATTAATTTTTCCCTACTGTAGAAAATGCAGGTTGAAATGATGCAAAACATGCCTATTTAAAACAGGATGCAGCCTGCTAGGAATTCTGAAGATGGGCAAGGATAGACTGTTGACAGAATAAAGTAAAAGCACAGAGAAACATGGCATTGTTCTCGGTCCCCTGGCTTTGGGCAGAGACCCACATCCTGCACAGCCTTCCAGACGCCCTGGCAAAGCCTGGAAGGATCCAGCTTCAGGAAGAGATGGAGATCTGAGACCCAGGGAGGGAATTAGTGTTCAGACTTACTAGCCACTACTCAAATTAGGGAAGAAACCTGTTGTTGCAGATTTACGTCCCAGTTTTACTATTTTACTGGTTTACAACTCTACTGCCTGAGAAAAAACTCAGCTCAGCTCATGAGCAAAATCAGCAAAGGGTGTGAGCAGACACAACACAGCCCACCCCAGCCTACACACACACACCTGCTCTACTGGCAGTCTGTGAAAATACTCAGGTACTGGTGGCTTCCAAAAATACCTGCATATTTCAAAGGGCTGAAATTCAAAATACTTCTTTGTTCTTTAATAAATACTCTTAGTACACTGACCCTGAACCCGACTGCATGAGACATAAAAGACTGCTATAGCAAAACACTGGTTTCATTTGGAGTTTATCATGAAATTAGTCTGGAAAAACCTCTGAAAGTAATCTGAAAGTTTCTGCTTTTGCTTGTTTTCTCTCACTAGGATAACAGACATCAGCTGTGTCCAGAACTACTTTGTCTTATTAAAAACCCGAGTGAGGCTGTATCATACTTACTTCGCATTCTCTGAGGTCATGCGGCCACACAGGCTCCAGCCTGCAGGAACCAACCTCCCCAGGAAGCGTAAGTAGAAGGGAATTTTGCTGTGATTTATTCAAGATAGCAAAATAATGAAAGCCTATGAAACAGCAGAGGTACAGACATATTTATTCTAAAAAAAACCCCCTTTAGCAGCTGCTCCTTCACTGCCCTCTCCACGGCGCGGTGCCGCCGTTCCCGAGCCCACAGGACGGTGGGTGCAGCGGCCCTGGAACGGCCGGGTCCCCCCGGGCAGCACCGGCTGTGGGGCGGAGGGAGCTGCTCCCACAGAGCCGATGGAGAGGGCAGTGCCAAAGGCCTTGTCAGAACCTCAGAACTTTTTTTTTTTTGTTTTTTTAAATGACTTCTATTGCAGTAAGTAACAAAAAAATGTAACTTTCCCTTAGGTTTCTGAAACCTGGTGCGAGACTCACAGAGAAGCGAGGTTCAATTCCCTTTTAAAAACCTGTGCCGGGGCAGAGCGGGCCGGATGCTACCTCAGGCGGCCGTCGGGTTTGACGGGGCCCAGCTCGGATTTGGGGTCGGGGCTCAGGGAGCTCCAGGCCGTCTGGGCACAGCCCTGCAGGCCGGGGCAGGCCGTGGGGCCCACGCTGCAGATGTCCACGGCTGACCAGACGCTGCCCACCAGAGAGTCCACCCAGGCCTCCAGGCGGGCGCCCACGAGCCCCGCGTTGCGCTTGGCCTGGTCGGCGCGGGCGGCGCTGACGGGGATGTTCAGCACGGGGTTCAGGCCCTGGAAGCTCTGCTCCATGTACGCGTTCTTCGGGGGCCCGCTGTGCAGCTTGATGGCTTCCTCTGGAAAGGCAGAAGCAAACCCCAGAGTTAGTGCGTTAACACGGCCCAAGGATCTAAAGGTACTGCAAACAAAAGGACCAAGGTTTAGGGGTGAGCTGCAGTCCCTTTCCCACACGCTGCACCCAGGGGCTGTGCTCAGCTCTGGCACTCCTCCTGCTCAGCACCACGGGTTCTGCTCACCGCGATTCTCACCCTGCAAGCGCTGCCTCGGGAGGCAAAGCTCTGACCCTGAGAACAGTCACCCTTATCACCAACACATACAACGGGCATCCCCAGAGCTGCAGGACATCCAGGACTGGCTGCACCTCCACATGAGGAGACCCTTCAAGGACACCTGGTGTGAGAATCTGCCAACCCCTGTCAGACATCCAAATGCTATCACTGATTTGTCTAGGAGAAAGAGCCAAGATCTCAGCCTGTTTTGTTGTGGGGGTTTTTTCCCTGAACAGATGAACCTTGCCCTGCTGTGGAAAAGCCACAACATTTGTTAGCTCTATCTGCCTACAAAACCCAGGTGGTGCCGTTTGTGGCTCTGAAAGGACAACACCATGGTCTGGGACAGACCAGAGCCACATTCAAACAGGTGTAGCCCCAGCGTGATTCCTGGAAGTGCTCCGGTCTCACTCGGAAAGTATTCTCTCATGACACTCACATTTCAAGCTCCTCTGCTGAACAGTAGATCAAAACCATTCCTTGATGATACTTTGCACTGTGGTTGCTTTCCATACAGTAATCCTTCTATCTCAGCAAAATACAGTACAATACCCCAAATATCGCAGTAAAAATCGGTATCAGGCTGTGACAATGCTTTCAGAGACCTAAACTGGACACTGTGGGTCAGGCCGCCCCTGTCAAAGGTTGGCTGGCTTCTGAGAGTCTGAGTGCACCAAGGTGCTGCTTATAAAATCCCGATGGGACCCTCCAAAAATGTTCACCGGGTGCCTGTTGGGAGCCAATTTCCAACCATTTCTTTCCGCTCCCAGCTGCCTTCCCCAGCATCCTCACTCTGGCAGCACAGAGGCTGTGTTCAGCTCTGCCAACAGACACACTGTCTAGAACAGAAAAAGGGCCCATTCAGGGTGCAGCAGGCGAGGAAAGCCACCGCGCCCCGCGAGCGTCACAGGCAGGAATTACATATTCAGCGCCACAATTCCTTCCACATGTCCTCGCTGCCTGCGCTGCAGCCTGACACTGAGCCCTTTCTTCCACGCAGAGGACAGTATCTCAGGTGCTGGAAATAAATCCGTGTATTTATTTAGAGGGAAAAAGGGACGTTTAATTGGAGCTTTGCTGTTACATTTGCAAAGTCTTTAATGTCAAATACCGTGCAAGTCTGTTACTTCAAATCCCCAATTAAAGTGGTTCAGCACATGCCCATCACCATTATACATCATTTCACTGTTCCTGCATTTATCTAAACCCCTCTTTTTATTTTAAATACTAGATATCCACAATAAGCTGTAGTCAAAATGAGTTCAATCTGTGCACATGTGTCAGGAATGTGCTCTGCCAGAGCACTGCAGTTTAAGAAACAAATCAAGTACACATGATTAAATTTCCTCCTTTGGAAGCAATTAAATATGGAAGACTGTTTGTCAACATATTAATTAAATAGGAACATTCTGAGTAAAAATCCCCAAATAAATAAGAGTTGGCATTACTAGCAGGATCATCTGATAGAAACAGGCAATTCAGTGAGCTCGCTGAATCAAAGCCTGTTGCGCGCGTGTTCGGTGCATGGAACAAGAGAGACCTTTATTCAGGCAAGACACAGGATGAAATGGAGCTCGCTGTTCTCCCTGGCTCGGCCTCACACTTGTCCCAGGCCTCAGGACTTGGATTATCAGGACTGGGAAGAATGAAACCTGCAGAAACTGCAGGACTCGGTGCTTGGCAGAGCAGCAGAGATTGTGTTAAGGGCTGCCCCTGCCCACAGTGACAGGTGCTGCTCCAGTCAAGACACACGGGGAACCCTGACCTGCTACTGGTGGGGCCTGTCTGCCCCCACAGCAGAACAGCACCCCAAGTTAGGTGTCCTGGAAAGGAAAAGCTGTGTAAGAGCAACCTGAGTGCACAGTCACACGTACTCATCAACGGGAAGTGCTGGGGATTGCGCCCAGAACCCTCTCCTGGAGCCTCCAAGGCTTTGTGGAACAGTTCAGAGGAGAAAGCAGGGAGGACGCTGCTCATCCGAGCAATGGCAGATGGGCTGTTCCTCTTTGCATTAAAGGAAAAAGGACAGAGAATCACGTTCCATAGCATACTGAACTGGGACACGAGAGACACTGAGGCTCCCAAGCCCTGAAATGCTGTAAATTAGGAGGCTGGAGCTACTGGGTGTGCTCTTGGAGCACTGACACTGCAGTCAAGTGTCATGAGGAAGAGCTCATGAAAAAACAATGAAGAATGTAAGGCTTGTCTCTAAATGTTTAGACATTTAAATCCGTATGGTTAGAGCAAACAATTCAAAATTAGCTGAACTGCAGACATTATGCCAGACTTTTTTTGCCAGCCCTTTGACTTCAGGAGGACGTGCATCAATGCAAAATATATTCCTCTGACTCGAAATAGAACTTTAAAAAACTTGGTTATTTTTGACCCCTATTTTTATTTGCTCTTCACTCACATGTGAGGACACATTTCTCAATTGACTCTTCTTGGTCTGACTTCTTTGGATTAAACACACAGCCTATAGCCAGCCAACCAGGCTGGGATTGCAGCATTTTTGTGTGGGTTTGTTCATCATTTTGCAGAAAAAGCAAATTAGTTTAGACAGAGAGTGGGCTAAGGAATGAAAAATGTGGTTACCTTGGTACACATTAAGGCGCTAGACCTGTGGGTTTTTTAAAGCAACACAGAACGTACAGCTTTATTTCTTTACTTGAATTGTGTTGAAACCCTCTGGCAAAGAGGTAATTTTTTATTGACATTTTGTTTGTTTTCTCTTGCAGCAAACAAGACAGTGCTGCATTTGCTCATTGTGGAGGTAATCGACTCCTTGTCAGCTGGATCTGAACTAAATTTCAAAGCAAATCCCTGTCTTCAGGGTTTTTCTCAGAATGATGATTCCAGGGCATGTCTGCTCTTCTGCAGTCACGCGCCTGCCCGCTGTTATTACCGTGTTTATCAAGAACATGCCATGGTACCTCTGGTTAATGTAAAGAAATCACAGCAGTTCTGACACAAGTTGCCACCCACTTTATAATCCGTATAGATGCAATTAGAATTGATTGAGCCACTGCAAACAACCAAGGGCAAAACAAAGGTTTCCCAGTATCTGCTAACGGAGATGATCCATAAATATGGATTAGGTTAAAAGGCTGTTGAGGTGCCTGAGTGCATCGCCCACGCCTGCTAATGCTGTCAGCCCTTGAAAGGGGTGGCTGCAGTTTGGGGGCACAGGGACCAGGCACTGGTATTTCAGGCTCCATGGGAGCAGCAAAGATCAGCAGCCCCATGTCCGGGACACACCACCAAGCTGGGAACAGAGTGGGAAAGGTCTCTCTTAAAGCAAAAAAGGAGGCTTTTTATGTATTCATTTATTTACAATCCAGGGTTTACTATCATCTTGAGGTTTTGGGGCTTTTTCTGCCCCAGAAGTGAACCTGCTACTGGCTCACAATAACCTATTTGGCTTTAATGGAACGGGTACTATCCATTAAATGGATGACAACTCATTATCGGCACTCCAGCTGGGAGAGCGCTGGGGAAACTTTGCTGTGAATATAAACGCAAATTTAAAAATGAAATTGCTTTGGCTTTTTCTCTTCCCCTCACTGTGACCCTGTGAGTCAACCACACTTGGCCTTTAAAGAGCAGGGAAGGCGGGAAAGTGGGACGATGGGGATGCAGAGACAACATCTACTGAATTTGCTGTTTTCTTAGGACTTGAGGTTGGTTGGACTTGGATTATAGTCTGTGAGCTGCTGGCTAAGTGCTCAGAATGGTACCTGCTGCTCGGTTCTGCCTCTGCACTCCCTGCACAGGGGAGCTGCACATCTGGCCTTGAGCCTCCAAGTATTCAAATTCCAGTTGCCTAAAGCTGCCAGCAAGAGCCCCCCACTCCTGTGTGTCACCACTGCCAGTGATCTTACATGGATCTGCTCCCTGTTTTGTCTTCTCCACATCCCATTCCCTCTTTGTCCTGGCACAATTATTCCTGGAGCGTCCTGCTGGTCCTTGGCAGCCCTCCTGTGTCCTTACAAGAAGCATGGAGTACTTGGCTTTGACACACTCGACCCTATGGTGAGAACCTCAACACTGTTGTTTAGAAGAATAAACAGGAATCTGTCTGTGCAGGAGGTAGAGAGAAGGAGACTCTGGTGGAGAGAGTGAACCTGATTTCTCCAAATGACTAATCTCACAAATTCACCTAATTTCCTTTTCTTTTCTTTTTTTACTTTCTCCAAGCAGGCAAATACTTGGAGGCACTCCTGAGCCAGAGTATCTGCTGAAGGCAGAGCTGATCAGTGACACTACTCAAAGTAGAGAAAATAGACACAGATTTGGATGACTGGAGGGGGAAAAGGAGCAGGAAGGAATAAGTAACATTAGATTATAGACTCTCCACTGAAATAGCTTAGGGAGCCGTATTTACAGTGGAAATACCCCAAACAGTATTCTCAGTAACTCCATGTAAGATCTGATCTCTTACAGATTCAGGTTTTGAACAGGCCAGTGAATCTGTGTTTTTAAAACATTTACATTCTATCAGTTACTCACATCTGGACACAGCATCAAAGAAAACACCCACTCTTGACTTCCCGTTACGGTTCTACTTGCATGCACAGAATTTAGGCCAAAATTAATAAATAAATGGAAATAGAAAAATGAATAAACTAGTGGCATATGCTGTTTTTATAAACTGCTAAACAGAACATCTTTGCTGGCAGCTGTCCCATGATTATTTTTTTATTTTGAATGCAATTATGAATTTTGAGAGTCATGATAGAGGAATGAACGTGTTTTACTTTGATTAATCAAAAGAAGAGCCAGTGGCTCCCTTCATGATGCTGGGAAACCAAAACAGCCTTTCCTTGCTGTGCCCTGGCCTGAAGTGATGTGTAGATAAGCAGTGATTTGGGAAATACAGGATTGGTGCCATGCCCGTGTTCTCAGGACACAAGATGTTAGTGGCTGCTGCCAGTTTTGAGTAAACGCTTTTTAGAATGGCAAAAGCAAACTGCACACAAGATCATGGAGAGATTTTTATGTCTGGAACTTTGTGGACTCCACTTTGTACATCTGGAGTGGATGAGACAGAGGGGGCCGAATCATTACTGGGGAAATGACATGCAAAGTGCTGGGAAATGCAGCGGTCCAGGGCAATCTTTCTGACAAGAGCTGTTTTTCCATCACGGCAGGGGAGGGCAGGGCAGGGGCTGGTGGTGGTGGTGGTGAGGGAGGATGGTTGGAAAAAGGAAGATTTTAAAGAAATCCCTAATAAAACATATTCCCCTCTTCTACTTACAACTCCTGGCTAAGTCTGATGGATGTTTTATTTTCAGTGTTAAGACAAGAAAATAATACTATTCCTTCATTTTAGAAGATTTTTGGCAATTTTTGCATTGTTTACAGTGAAAGAAATAGTTCTTTTAGAAGTTCTAATTCTTCTGTCATGCTCTCAAAATGCCTTTATTTGGCAGAGAAAAATGTATTTAAAGAATAAAGTGGTGACAAACTGACAAAAGCTGGAAATCAAAGCTAAATGACAATTGCCTGCACAGAGCACAATAGTGTCACTGAGACAGAAAGCCTTACAAAAACAAACAACAGGAATTTGCATTGTAAATACAATTCTAACTACACTAGTGGAGTGTCACTACCTGCCCCTGCAATTAACTTTCTTCTCTACCTCCATGCCTCAGTCATCTAGAGATTACACATCACATCATCAGTAGCAAATCACTCCTGAGACTTTCTTCCCAGACAATATTGTTCCCAAGCTTTATACTTCATACCTGTGGTAGATTCTAGTTACCATATGAATGAACAGGCTTTTTAGCAAAAAATGCGAGCCCAGCGTCTCAATGGGCAATACAGGGTAGCCACAATTTCAGTGGAATTATTCCAGATTCAGAGTTCGGACCAAAGGGAGTTTTGCCTTTACACCATGAAGTGTGGGCTTATTTTTGAAGTCCAGGACATGTTTACGTGTCCATGGGGCTCTCACATTGCAGGCAAAAGCAGCAAGGCTGCTGGCTACATGCCACGTTTTTTGTGCAATTTATGCCTTAAACGTTAAATTACCAAAGAACATGGAATTCATTGATTTCCAGCAGACGAGCTGGTAGCAGCTGCATTCAGAGGCAGGTTGCCTCAGACTTTGAAAATGTATTCCTTCTACACATGGTGTCTGTTCCCAATTCATCACTGCCTATTAGCTAATAACAGCAGTGGGTCAGAGGAGGTTTGGTTTCTGCTTAAGGAACGATGCCACCAAACGTTAGCAGCAGAAATCAGTAAGTTCACTCTTGTGCTGGAAATGTGGGAATCAAACTCCTGTTGAGCGAGATAAGGGCTGCATTAGCTCTCAGCAGTCGTCTGCTGGTGTTTGCATTACAGAAGCAGCAGCACGTTATGCTGGAAGGTAAATGCCTGACTCAGTTTATTTGCTGCCTTGTCAGGAAGAAGAACTTCTGAAAACTTAATAGGATCATTCATGTATCTAGCAAATTTAAGATGTCTAAAGTTATGAATATTAATACTGGGCAGATGGAAGCACTTGAGCACTTTAAGAAGAATGGTAAAGATATTCAGAGCAACAAGCTTGTTTTGATCTTAACTGAATTAAAAACCAGGTGTGGCTGCAAAATGTTCCTTTTCTCCCAGCACAGTGTCCTGGGCACTGTCTGCAGACCCAAGCATCTGGAAGATGCCTGTGCCGTGCAAACACGGGAGCCTGCAGAGCCTGGCGGCCCCAGAATGGCCTCTGGATTTGGATGGCTCAGGGCTGCTGTGGCAAGGAAGAAAATGGTTTCTTTCTAAAAACCATCAGTGTGGGTCTGGCCCCAGGACTGTATTTGTAGATATTTCTGTAACACAGCTGCTTGACAAGTTCTGAGCAGGTTTTGGCAGGTATCAGGCAGGAGTGAATGCCTGGACCTGACAATATGTCAGGTGAGCTCTGGCCTAGGGTAATTTTGTCTAATCCAGCATTTTGTATATTAATGCTTTTACTGTTAAACACACAGGCTTTGTCAAGAAAACAGTTCAAACACATGTAAGTCTCTAAGAGGAAACATGAATGAAAAGCAGCACAGAAAGGTCAATTTTACTTTCCATTTCTAAATGGTGGCTTTTACAACAGCTGTTAGATTACTGAGAGTCTGAAGTTCTCCGGATTCTGTGTAGAATTTAAAGATACAAACAGTCTTTTGTTCGAAGTGCCTGTGTTTTACAGACTAAATACAGACACTTCCACTTGTCTTAGTGCAAAAGTTTCTTCTGACTTAGTATCTATAAAATCCCTTTCTTTAATCCTTTTCCAATACAGTGCTACTTCATTTTTATCAGCAGCATTTACACTGAATACAGACATCATAACTGTATCATTCCTGTAGCAAATGATAAAACTTACCTTGTTTGATAGGCTGCTGATTTGAGAAGGTGAGAGGAGTAACAAGGAATTTGGTTTCAGCTACTTGTACCCAGTGGTGCAGAATTTTTATTGTCCAGACACCAGGTCGCAGGGGCAAATTCAGAGGTGGTTTGTAGTGAGTAAACTCGGCACTGGATTCAATCAGAATATCGTATGTTGCTGCAATTACATTAATGGGATCCACCCAAATGACAGTCACGGTGACATTGGGGCCTTTCCCCCATTTCTGCATCCCAACTGGCTCATCTGTTGGGCCCAGGAGTCCTCCGAAATTCCGGAAAAGCCTTTCCTTGGCGTCCCACTCGGTGCCAATCTGAAATTAAAGAACACAGTGCTGGTAGCATCATCTCTGTAAGCATCTGAGACCCTTATAACAAATACAGGCTCTCAAGAGACTCAAAGCGTATTTGTCTAATCACATGAATTACAGGCACATATAAAAGCTGGCAGCAACATGACCTAAGCTCATAATGTGCACACAAATTGTAAGGCAACCTAGAATGCAAGGCTTGCTTTTTTGGTCCACTTTTGCTTGATAAAAAGGTATTCTTTATCTTAGGAGTGACACAACAGGCTAGAGCAGCTCTCTCTTCCCTCCACAGAAGCAGTCAACAAGGGACCAAGCCTAGTGGCTGGACACAGCCCATGCACAGAAAAGAAACGTGACCCATCATCTCCTGGGTCATGACACGTTTGAGAGATGGAGCCTGCAGTAGAGACCTGCCCAGCTGCTGCTGAGACCAGGGAAGATGCTTTGGATGCTGACTTTAGGACAAGTCACATCAGGTCCTTTACCACAATCCACCCGTGAGATGCTGTCTCCTTGCACTCCCCTCCTGCCTCACGTGGGAATTTATTTCTTATAAACTCTTTTCTTGTTGTCATAATAGTGACATTGTTTTTTTATTTATTCACTAACAGTAAACCAGTTGATTCACAGTCTAGTGTAAATATTTAATGGACCTTTCTTTCTCCTAGCAGCTTTCATATTCCAGTGCTCTTTACATGAATTTCAATGGTTCACCCATAACCTGGGGGATGACACAAACTTCCAAGCTGTTGCCACTAACACTTGTGCACTACTGAAAACAGCATCTCTGAGCAGACACCGTGGGAATGGAGTAACTGGCTTTCTTAGGCCAACGGGACGACTTCAGTATCCCAGCACTAAAGCCAGCATGTGTTCATGAGGCTGAGCACTGTCAAACCTTCCCATCAGCTCTCCTGTGACCGCAGGACGGAGGGCTGCACTTCTGCTTTTGGAGGCAGTTCTGGTATGAAACCCCTCAAAGTCCTTCTGGTCTTCTTTTGCTCCAAACACCATAGATGACCAAAGAGCTGATTTGTTCTCTGTGCAGAAAACCTCTGTGGGTGACCTCTGGAGACCCATGCGCACACGGGCAGGATCCCCACTTTTAAAGGGTGTGGGCATACTGCACATTTTCCCCCCACAGAGCTGTCCTTGTCCCTAAGCTTCACCTCACAAGGGCATGGTCAGAACCTGCTTTCCTGAAAGCATACGAAATAATTGTAGCTCATTTGCTTCAGTGATTTTTCTTCTAGATTTCGTTTCACTTCATGAGAATAAGTGATTCCAATATCATGTCTAAATCTCCCCAAATCCCCAAAACATAATGATTACCTGATGCCTATTACCTGTACTGGAAACTGCCCAGTCTCCAGTCCCTTCTAAAGAAATCCCTGTGGTTGGCAGACAAATTACAGGAGGACTGCAAGCAAAAAGCTACAAGGTCAGTAAAATAAAACCCTACCATCCTAAATCCATCTGTCGTCACACGAATTCCTCCTACTGGACTATGACACTGCAGAATATGAGACAAAATGAGCTTTCCACTACTGTGCAATCAACACAGCATTTCTGGTATTTCAGAGGTATTTCACCCAGCACACCAGCTAATCAAACCAGACAGCACAGCCCAGATATCAGACCCAAGCATCGACTGCCTCGAGGAGCTGTCAGTGCGTGCTCTCCTGACAAGACTGACTGAATATGTACGGAAATAAGCTGAGAAAGAAAATTTCCTGACCAGACCTTATTATCTACTCTGCCAACCTCCACTGAGGTGCGGCCATGTCACACCTACTGGTGCTCAAGGGACCTGGAAATAATAAAGTCACAACATGTGAAACAAATCTATACCCTCCTGGGCAAAGAAAAGTCTGTAAGGAAGCTCTTTCCACCACATTCAGTATTTCTTACTGAAGAACTCTGGGGCTCACACCAGGGCTCCACAGGCACCGCGGGGAGGGGAGGCAGGGAGCTGTACACTCTGTTCATGGGATCTGCCCTTTACGTCTGCTTCCCAGCCGGGGACATGCTTTCCCATGCTGCACAGCTTGCAGTACCAGCTGCTTTTAGAAGTACAGTATTTTATAGGGAATTTTACTTAAAGCACTGGTTAGAGGTTTATAACCCTTGAGCTTTACACAGCTGAGTTCCCAGTACTGAGATGTCTGATTTTACAGGGCAAGAGGTACTACAGCCCTATAATAATTTTCACAGCTCTTTAAAACATCGTGAGTAGGCTTTTGCTTTCACATAGAATACACCAAGTATGGGATGGAATCAAGCAGTAATGATTATCTGATAAATTATGAAGGGATGTGGCACAGAAACTGACATTTCCCACATCATTATTTTAATCACCTTTATTTTGGGCTTCAAAAGCAAGCACTGTGCCCAGGGTACGTTTGGAAAGCTGGAAATCTCTCATTGGCTCAAAACTTCTGTTTCTATCTCTGTTCGAACCCACGATAAAATTTTCCCAAGATAAATTATACCCTGATTATGGGTTTGTGTCTCATTGCTCACCACAAACAGGACCATTAGGTTCACACAATGCACACTAATTGCCTGCCACCTAGTTTATTTTATTCTCTGTGATGAATCACAAGTCTTAACAAGACCAGAAATGAACTTAGCGTTCAGCTGATAGACGGTGAGCCGAGACTTTTAGTTTTGTGCAGCAAATCAATCCCCTGCCCTCGCTGGAGAGGTGCCTGAACCCAGGCTGGCAGGACACACAGTGTGTGCATTGTGCACGAGCCACTTTTAGGAGGTGTGGGAGTTCCACGCTTGGAAACCATCTCTCTTGGATTTCCTGTAAGTTTATTTTCTTTGACTCGGCCTGCAGGAGCCGTGTGCCACCGAAATGCTGCCCCTAACTCCCCCCAGCCCGGCTGGCTGGCGGCTCCCCACTCGTCCTTCCAGGGCGTGGGGTGAAACCCGCCCCGAGGGGAGCAGAGGGCAGGGGCAGGGGCTGCAGAGACCCAGCCACCTCTGCTGCCGTCTCAGTCGTGCAGCAGGGTCACAAATACACTCGGGAGCACATTCGGGGCAGCGCATTCGTGCTCTTCCTGCTGGCCCCAGGGGTGTGAGCTGGGAGAGAGGAGAAAGTTCCCAGCTAAAACAGCCGCATTCAGCTCTAAATTCCTGCCAGATCACGGGGTGAAAGTCGTTGGAGAACAAGCAATTCTATGTCCCAATAAGCACAGATCTTAATTTTATTTTCTGTGAACACTGACGCTTCCATCTTAGCTAAACTACTAAATTTGTTTTCCAATTGCTGGGCCTTGACAAAGCAGTGGCATTTTAATAATCAGTAGCAGATCAGAGCTTCCCAGCCACACTGAAGCTGAAGAAGTTAATGCTGGATTAATAGCAGGGTAACTGAGAGAATTATTTGGCTCAGGGGCAGAGATCCCTGCAGGCCAAGGGAAGGCAGAAAGTAAAATAAACAATTAAAAAACAATTAAATTATTTACTTTGTACCTCTCGGTCTTTTAAAATATGAATCATCTATGAAAGGAGAGGACAATTAAAGAGGTTAGGTGAGAAAATATAATGAAAACAAGTAAGCAGCCACCAAAACTCTTTTTGT
This sequence comes from Gymnorhina tibicen, assembly GCA_013399875.1. Classification (NCBI taxonomy): domain Eukaryota; kingdom Metazoa; phylum Chordata; class Aves; order Passeriformes; family Artamidae; genus Gymnorhina; species Gymnorhina tibicen. The sequence goes on from VXAZ01010260.1 coordinate 686,259, forward strand.
TGAGTTTCAAATAGAAGAAAACGTTTCCTTATGCTCAAAAAAGCTCACCAGTGATGAAATTCTTAAAAGTACTAAATAAACAGCAGAAATGCTCCTACAAATCACAAGAATTGGAGCTTGTATGAACATTTATCACTGCATGAAATGGCAGGCCTCGCGTCCGACACTTTGATGGATGAAACACACTTTCCATCCATCTCTTTAATGGCACATTAGTGTCATGGATTTGCCATGCACACCAAAACACTGAATCCCACCTAGGCATTTCTTAATTGCCCAAGAACATGGTAATTTATGGACTTAGCCATAATGACTGGAACACATTTGTTCAATCAATTTTATACCTTAATTGAAATTTGCGGCTTAACAAGAAAAATCATGAAATTAACTGCTCAGACACTTGTATCTTTAAAACAGAACGCAGATGTCAGGTCCTATTAGTGGTCAACCTTCCTGATACATTTTAGGGTGGATTTTTCATACTCTATGACAGACACTGGGACAAATTTTTAGAAAAAGAACAGGATTTGTGGGAAATCTCAGCCACTGCTGTGATAATTTTCTCTTTTGTGTTACAACATCAATATTCTGTTCACATGTGGTACCAGTACCTGACTACCACTAATTTTACGAGGTTTTTTTTCAGCGTACTCTTGAGAGAAACATTTAAACACATCACCATTTACATCTGGAATTGAAGAAAAAAGGCATTTTCCCCAGGTGCCTTTCACAGCACTCACAACAATCACGGTCACAAAACTTTTAAGTTACTTTTAAATTACTGAGCCCCTTTGACAACAACAAAAGCCTTCCATTTGTTTTTAAAATAGAAGGGAGTGAGGACACTCAGATTAACCGAAGAAATGAGGGTTGACCACAGATCTGAACTGGCAACGGTATTTCCTTCTATGATGAGGATGTGCACCACGCTGGAAAGCCACTCTCACCTCAGATTTACATGGAAATACAGTTCCCAAAGGCTGCTGATTCAGTATTCACTCTCGTGATGCCAGAGGCTCATGACACTGTGCATGGCTGGCTACAAACACTCACCTCTGAGAACTGCAACCTCCCAAAATCGCTCGGTGGACTTGCGATCTTGAAGACTTTCTTGGGCATCACCCACGTTTCCAAAGTTTCCAGTTTACTGACAGCCAGATTGGTGGCGTGGTGCCTGACCAGGAAGCCTTGGAAACGGTCAGCAAGGAAGTAAAGGTGGATGGAAACTGGATGGCCCATGGGGTAGTATCTGTAAAACAGCACATGCTCATCAGTTATGCAAGAGAGACATGAAATCTTCATTGACTTGGAGCTAATGGCTTAAGAAGCATTCGTGTCAACTAGAAAATCCACCACTGTACAGAGAGATTTCAAATGTGTTTGTGAGTCATTATCAAATATTCTTAGGCTGTTCTGATTACCCAGAAACACAAAGATATGTTACTAAGAATATAGGCTCATTAATTCCATATGCACAGCTCTAAGCTCCTTAGGAGGTCCCTCTGTGTGCCAGAGAGCTCCTCTCCCTCGCCACCTCCCCCAGCAGGAAGAGGCACCCAGACACACAGATTGTTAGGCTGCAGCACCGTTTGCTCGGATAAACTGTGGGATAAAGGCTGCCCCAGGATTGTGCCTGTGCTCCAGAGCTGCCAGGGTCAGTGCCTGCCTGCACAGGACAGCAGGGAATGCTGTGTGACCAGGCACTGACCCCTGGGCCCCCTCCAAGGGGCAGGGCTCTGCAGGGTGGCACTGCAGCAAAGGACACCAGGATCCCGTTCCCATTTTAGGCCTCCTTATTTTAGGAAGGAAACTTCACATTCTTTAAAGATTTGAGATTGCTTTTGCTGTGATTTTTTTACTCATAATTAAAAAAAAAACCACCTTGAAAAAAGGTCAAACAACTGGGCAAAATCAGTCATTGGGAGATCTGGAAGCGCTCAGCTGCAGTTCAGATTTAAAGACACTGTAGTCACAGCTTCAAATAATTAAAATGTATGGTTGATTGTCTGCTATAGTCTCAGAAACATCTGTAATGATGTTTGGGTACATATGGATGCATAAATAATTAAAAATGTGTTATTCATAGCTCAGAAATCAAATATTTTGCTGCTTTACAGCACTGACATTAACTGCAAAACAAGTTAAGCCAACCAGATCACACCTTCCCAGTAAGTCAGCTAGTCTGGCTTCTCAGGCTTGGTACCACAATTAAAGGATGAGCGCTAAGAAGAGCTGACCAAGGAGGACTTTCCATTGCACGAGGTCAGCAACACCCAGAAGAAGTCTCTAGAGCTGCAGAAATCAACATAAGAAGACAGGGTACCAACAGGGCCAGCACTGATGGACCGAGCAAAAACACCGCAAAGCTACGCAGCCAGTGCCAGCAACAATCTGACTTCTGTTCTGAGTACTAAGACCTCCTGTTTTATACGTGTGCAGCAGCAAATATTTACAATATCCTTGAAATAGTCTGAGTAAATTGCCTCTTGGCAGCAGAGAGTAAAAATGCCTGGAAATGGAAGAAGTGAATTAAATCTCAATCACACACTAATGCTGCTCCCACGGAAGATGCTGACTCTGTCTCCTTTGGTACCCGAGCAGCCTGCGGGGGGCACGGCTCTCCGGGGCCGTGAGCTGCCCTCGCTGGCAAAGCGGGCAGGGCAGCTGCTCCCATCAGCATCCCCCGGCCGCTGCGGGTGGCAGCACGGGACTGGCTCCAGGGGGACCGAGGCGGGTCCCGGCAGCCTGAGCTGCGCTGGTGACTGCAGATCAGCCAGCCGGGTGCTGCTCTCAGCCCCGCAGCAAAGGGAACGCTGCCGAGGCGCTCAGCCCAAATCCATCCTGCCGGTGCTGCTTTAGAGACACGCAGAACCAGCAGAGGGAAACAGGAAAGGTACAGATGCAAACACCCAGAAGGACAGCGCGGTATCAAAAGAGAAGAGATGTGAATCATAAACCCGAGGATTATCCGTCTTTCTCTGATCTGAACTGGATGCTGACTCACAGTGTCTTGAGGGGACTCGGGCAGGTATGAAAAGGAAGCCTCTGCTCTGTATCACTGTTTGCAGTCCTGCCTGCACTGTTTCATGGGGCTCCAGCCTGCTGTAAAGGAGCTGTGCTTTATCCTGGAGACAGCTGCAGTCACAGTGTCCCTATCTGTAATCCGAGCAAGCTTGAAAAGCACCTTGAGTTTCTGTGCAAAGAAAAGCTCGTCAGAAATGAAACTGATAATTGATATAAATCAGCATCAGAACACTGGCAAAAGGAGTGAGAACAAAAGTAATTGTCAAATTATTGCAGTACCGGTTATACATAGTCCCCATCCTCTTTGCTGGCTTCACTCTGCAGGACAAATGACCCAGGACTTCCTTAGGTCTGCCTTTATTTCATAAAAAGAAGGCATGCTACTAGCGATTATTTCTATCTAATTGTTATTGATCTTTTATTGCCTTGCACCGGTGACCTTCACTGACAAAACTCTAATAGGAATCTGGAGCACTTATTGCCACATCTTTCTAAATGGGACATCGCTCAGCACTTCCATGACTAATTTAGGAAGGTCAAGGCACATTTGGTTCCCTCTCGAGAAGACAAGAGGGGCAATGTCCATCCATCAAAGCACATGGAGCATCTTCAGTGTTTGCTGACTTAGGCTCTATGTGTTTTCTATTAGGATTAAAAAAAGCAGGCTCCAGAAATACTTTCTGAGGAAGGAATTAAGAGATGGTAAAGTAAGACTTTAAAAGATGAATCCTCTTTGCTTTGAATCTAAACAGCTTCAGATGTGTTTGCAGGCAGCAAACAGCTACCATGAGGAGAGCCTTTTCTGTGCAAGTATAACTTCAGGAATTCTTCCTTCAAATCCCTTTCAGACCGAATTCTTCTTAGCCAGGCTTATAAGTGAAAAAGGAATCTAGAATATAGGGGGAATTTCCTTTTAAAGAATAAGGACCTTTACTTGAGATAAATATATATATATCTATATATATCTCCCTCTATATATAGATATATAAACACCTACATATATTTTATGGACCTTTACTTGAGATAAATATATATATATCTATATATATCTCCCTCTATATATAGATATATAAACACCTACATATATTTGATGTATTTGATGCTAATAGATCTTACCAGTTGCAGCACTTTTGGCACAGAGAGCTGCACCAAGCAGGCCAACTGAGCCAAGCAAGCTCTCTGTACTCCATGTGTGCTCCCAGGGGAACAAACAAGCAAGGACCATTAACCTGCCTGTGTTCAGATTTGTTCTGAAATCCTGTCCTCTGCTTTTGGTAAGCATAATAGAGGTGAACACGACCTGTGCTGCAATCACACGGAGGGTTTAGGAGCTGAGGCTATAATACACTTGCTGAAATTAATCAAGGGAAACGCAGCAGAGGGGGTAGCACTGCCCAACTGGATCCTGTCAGTCTTCATCAGGCTGGAGAGCAGCTCCTTGAAAGCGCAGCGAACAGGTCCCGTACCGTGAGCCCGGGACGAGCGAGGCTTTATTAGGGACACAAATACTCGTGGAAGCGAGCGCTGCCCGCCGGCGGCCGCGGGCTCGGGCCAGCGCGGGCAGCACAAGGAGCGCGGCGGTGCCCGCAGCCCGAGCGGAGGCGGCACTGACCGGCAGCTGCTGTCCCCGGCGGCGTGCGGCGAGGAGCCGGCCCGGCGCAGCCCCAGGCGGGAGAAGGAGTGGAACATGGTGAGGGCCACGTCGCTGAGGGCGCTCAGGCCGTCGGGCTCCTCGTACACGTTCTCCCAGTAGGAGCGCAGCCCCGGCGTGCCCGGAGGGTAGTTCCCGTACAGGTAATAGTCCAGCTGGCCGATGATCTCCTGATTCACCACCGCCTCGAACTTGCGCGCGAAGAAAGTCGGCCTGGCGGTCTGCTGTGGGGATAGGACAGGAAAAGACACTGAGCTCCCATTTTCGGACGTGACACTTTGTCTTACGCAAAGGGTTGGAGCTGAGGACGTGAACTGTTTCTCTCCGTGGGCAAGGATGACGTAAAAGGTCACCTTTGGGACCACTCCTCGTTAGGAGTGATGTTAAGATTCAGCTAAAAACGACGTAGTGACTCAGTGAAAACGCAGCCGTGTCAATCCCTTCAGACCAACAGCCACCCCCCGCTGCCTTGCTCAGGAAGGCTCTCCAAGGGCAGGAGGGGTGGGGAATGCTCTCCAAACCCCCACGCCAGCCTGGAGACAGTGCAGCACTGGCACGTGTTAGGCACGGAGCCAAGTGTGCTGTGGCACAGGGGCTCAGGAGAGGCAGAGCAGCACTTTCTGTGTATGGCTTTGCTGCTAGGAGGTGGTAAGAGGTCTCTGGGAGAGGTGCCATTTGTGGCTGAGGTTTCTCCACTTCTGAGTGGTCCTGCCCAGATTTGTTTCTCTGCGCTTGACACAGTCTTGGGCATCTTACTGCTTTATATGCTACTCAACTACCATTAACTTTCAAAAAGTCTTTGTTTTGCCTTGTTCATATTTGAGCGTGGGTTCTGAGGTACCAAGGAGTTCAAGAGTGCCCCAGATGGTTGGCAAATTCTTTTGAGGATGCTCAGTTTTGCTCTGAGACAGCGCATGCTGTGGGCTTTGTGATCTCAGCTCGCTTTGTGCCTCCGTGGGAAGAGCAAGCCCCAGCCTTCTGGTGCTGTGTGCCCGTGTGAGGGGCTCTCTCACCAGAAAGTGTCACAAGCTGCCTTTACATCTATTCTAATTTTGAACTTTCCCTTCCAGCTCAGTTTACCTGATTGTTTTCTGAAATATCCTTGTGGGTTCACAGTCTGGAGCAGAGGTCAGGCTCTGCAGTCTGGCAGGAGATTTTTAAGATTTGCCATTTATTCTGTGCTGGAGACTTCCCTGGGATGGGTGTTTTGGGGAAGCAGAGTCTCTCTTAGATAATGTCTCATTTGCTCTTTTTGTGAGTGCCTGTGTCCCTGACTTCAAGCGTGCCTGGTAGGCAGCACATCACAGTACAGAGACGATCTCTGTTCCAGAGCAGCCGTCGTTTCTGTGCTGCAGGGTAACACATTCCCCATCCCACACAAAGCCTGAACAAACACGCTTTATGCAGGGAACCCCGAGGAGCTGGAGGGATGGAATTGTAAATCTGGTGACCTTGAAACAAGCGGCTGTTCATTCTTAAAAGAAGCTACACGGGCCGGATACGGCCTCGAGACCGAGAGCACCCCGGAGCACGGGCCTCGCTCTCACGTCTGCCTGGAGGAAGCTATCACAGAGGAACTGATTAAACTTTTCAAGACAGTCCTGCCAAACCTGGGTGATCAAAACCTCATGACTAAGGCTCCCAAAACCACGAGATAAACTTTAATATGATCATGCTGATGAATATAGTAATGAAAATGGATTTGCCTTGTGCTGTGTAATGCTCTAGCAGGCATACTAGTCAACTTGTAAGCTTTTTTTAAAGATGATAAACATTGCTTAACACTGCACACCATGAGTTCCATGAAATGATGGAAGCACCTGAGCTGGAACATTGGAAAAAAACGCTTTGCAATAAACTCACAAGAGTTAGCAAGTAATAGTGGTGCAGTCAGAGATGTGTCAAGCTTCCCTCCTTTCTGGCACAGCAGATTACCAGTGCCAAGGAGTCCAAAGAGCTGCTTTGTGGCCTTACCACGCAGTGGTAAGTCTCCAGGGCCAAAACACAGGAGAACTAATCTTTCATTCTCCTGAAATTAAGATCAGAGCTTCCTCGCACCTCTTTCTCCACCTGCCTGGAGGAGCCAAAGCTTGCCTCCCCCATCCCCGCCGCAGCCACGCCTCCAGCCGGCCCCCACAGCCGGCACAGCGGGAGCAGCCTCTCCGCAGGTGTGCTCACTTACCTGGAACCGGTGGAAGTCTGCTGGCTTGAAGTCATTGGGTGAGCAGCCACACCAGTCCACGATGTGCTTGTACTGACACTTGCAGCCGAGCTTGCGGTTCCAGTTGGTGATGCGCAGGTTGTTGTCCACCATGGACTCGCAGAAGGGGCTGTTCTCCAGCACGGTGTGAAAGAAGGACTGCAACGAACACACAGCAGATCACCCTGTTTAGCTCCTCAAACCTCCATTTTCTCCTTCACTCCAACCCATGGGCCCAAACCTAATGCAGGTGACCTGTTTTTGTTTGAAATGACAGAACTAACGAGCTCCATTGTTCTGCCACAAGCCACACGCTCCGTGTGCCTGTATTCCACAGAGCACGGAAAAACCACCACACTCTACAGACCCAGCCAAACTGTAAGAACACGCAGCTGAGGTCCTGCTCCAATAACCTGGCACAGAGTAACTGCACTTCTGCAAGGACCGGCTTTGGGCGCTGGGAGCCCAAAGGACTCCAGGAGAGGCACCAGTGCCATCTATCATTTTATTTTTATTTCAGCTCTGTGAGCAATTCTAAGAAATTCCCATTATTTCCCTTCTGTACGTTACTCCCTGGTCTATCAGATTTAGGACTATTTTTCTGAGCAGTGTGCTAATGGCACATTTCAAGTTGTTTCCCCAAACAATTCTCCAAACTACACCATCACCCTGGTTACTCTGATAAAAATACAGTCCCAGACAGCTCTTCTGGGGTGTCTATCTCCAGCACTCTGAAATGCATTGCCAGTTGAGTGGCTTTGTTCTGAAATACACAGTTCACCCTAGGCACCAAAAGGACATTCTACCTCCTGCATTTACGTCTGAAATCATAAGTCTTTATTTGCTGACTCATGGCAGCATGGAATTCCTATTGGGCAATCCTAATTATATCATCATAATATCAGCTATTACATAAACCACGTGTAATGGGGACTGATATAGCAGGTTAACAGGTCAGTGAAGGCAGGGCCATTTTACAAAGCCAGCTATGTATCTTGCAAAGAGAACCTTGTAGAAAAAAGCTATGGAATATCACCAAATTTAGCCCTGCAAGAGAGCAGTGACTTCTCTTTAAAATCACCAATAGTAAGATCTATAAATAACCAGCATAACATTAGCATGGCTGGCCCCCAAATAATCCCCCTACCCTTTTTAATGTTAAATGACAGCCCAGTGAATATGGATTTTATGCTTGAACTGTTTGGTTAAACCCATAAAGGCATCCATTCTCATTCAAGCGAGAGGGGAAAAAAAATCCCTACCCAATTACCCATTGCCCTGTGTCCTTTTATAGCAATACAGGAATTTCTCTAGATAATGGATGAAAAGGTTATCAAGAGTAGAGAAAAAAGGTGATTTTTAACAGAAACTGGATTAAAAGAAGATTATGCAATATGTGTGTGGAATAATAAACCCCTATCAAAAGATAACAATTGCTGTGCTCCACCACAAGCTAACGAGCCCAGATTTGCAAGATCGGTGTCATCCATCCCTAAAAATGTTCAGGAGCCAAGGCAGTTATTGGTTTAAAGGCAGTCATCAGGTCTTTCTCGGGCTGGCTGACTGCTGCAGCCCGTGGGGCAGAGCCTGGCAAGCCAGGGGAGCAGCATGCCCAGGGGTGCCAGCCTGCGCTGCCAGGGCTCCGTGCTCTCCTGCAGACAGCGCACACCCTGACACACTGCTGGGCACAACCCACGCTGGTGTGCGCTCCCCTTCTGCATCACTTGCAGCCAGAGCCACTCCCGGGTGACCGAAATGATTTGTGACTGTGCCTTCCAGCTGAGTTTTGAACAGAACAATAAACCTTCGTTTGCAGGGTTTATATTTTTAAAGAAAAGCGCTGGATAATAGCAAGGAAAGCTACTTATGAAGACAATTCGCCATCTCTAATATCCTTCAAAAGCTTTGTGCAGGAAAAATTTGCAAGCAAAGGGCAGCTGAATTTTTGGTTGTTCAGTAACAGATTAATAGGCTTAGAACTATAAAACAAAGCCACTCTTGGCAAAAAAGTCCCACAAACAAATAAAGCAATAAGCAACTGCAAAAGATGTTCTAACCCTAAAGGGCTTACTCATCACGGAAGTAAAATTTTCATTGCCCACTGTGGGATGCTGCAAAGCCCACTGACATCAGGTGAAAGCCCCTCTGATTTCGCTCAGATCTTTGGGACAAGCACAAACATCGCAGGTTTGAGCACAGAGAGGGGTTCTTTGCATTCACGTACCTCGGCAGGAAGCAGCGTGTAAGAGTAAAACCTCTTCATCTTTGCTACCAGATCATCATTAGAAAAAGTGACATATTCCACAAACTTCCTGTTCAGGAGGAACCAGTCCGAGCCTCCATCGACCGTGATTCCTTCGGGGATCTTGCGGTCCCCCAGGCGCCACATGTGAGTATCGCACTCCAGGAAGAGCCGATCCAGTCCTTGTTTCCTGATGAATCTGAGGGAACACAAGAGGAGCCATTAAAAGTTAATTTGTGTTTTGTTATTATCGGGAGCTTTATAAATAAAAAGCTACTTTCTCAAACAAAAAAGGATCAAAAGGTCACTTGTTTGTATTTCTGTTCTAGTCATAAATAATGGAGAGAGGTTTAATTCATGATTAATCAGTTATATGTTCAGTTACAGAGGCAAAGATCAACAGATTGCTTTTAAACATCATTTACACCTTCTGCTGTCCTAAGGCTGTGCAGGTGACAGAGCTGTAGGGCAGCAAAGTCCCTGATGTTCATTAACACTGAACAAACCGCTGCAGAACAACTGCAACATGAACAGGAACCAAACATAACCTGTGTGAGAGGCTTCTCTCTCTAAAGAAATCCAGTTTTTCAAAAACAGGAAAATGTACATAAAGGTAAAATGACCAATTTTCTCCTATGCTATTATTTCATTAATTTTTCTATAGGGATATAGCCAATTAGGAAGAAATACCATTGTATTGGTCTTTGCTGTAGAATGAGCAAGTCTGCTCCATTTTCAAGTCTCTGGGGAACAATGTTTTGTTATTGCTGAACCATGAATAAGAGGAGCAACTGCACAACTGCAAAGTTACGGAAACGAGTTATTTGAGACCAATATAAGAGAAGAAGAGCTGGGAAATCAATCTGTGTTTGAAAGCACTTTGGACTGGATGCCCACTCATGTTCTGAGCCTGTCTGCTCCAGGTTTCTGTTTGTTGTTCCGTTTGGGAATGATTTCCCTGAAGGAGAAGCAGGGCAGCCGTGATTTCCACGGCCGGATGTGAGCACTGGACACATCCCACATGCTCTGAGCAGCAACAAATGCCCACTGACCACCCCCTACAGCCACGGCCCCCAGAGCCCTGTGGGTGCAGGAGCTGCAGGAGAACAACACCGTGGCACCTGCAGCGAGAGGGGCACCGCGCTCCCTTCCCACCCAGAGCTGGGCCAGGGCGCTCCAGGGCCAGCAAGTCACGGTGGCATTTTAGTGGTCCTCAAACACGTGCTACTGAGGGAAAGGGAAAAGAAATAGAAGTTAAGGAACGACACCAAAGCTTTCTGGAGTCCTGCATTTGGAAACGTGGGCATTAACCCCGCAGGCCAATTGCCTGGTTCAAGTTCTGTTCTATACCAATCAAAGAACTGAGATGCAATTATGAAATGGTGCATATTAATTTTCAAAAGGACCGTAAATGACTTCAGGGTCTATGTCCTACTGATAGCTATGTGTCTTTCCACAGCATGAGAAGAGCTCCTCTGTTAACACAACAGTGCAGAAATCATGTAAATGAGAGTTGAGAAATTTTTCTTTCCATGAACAAGTTTCTAATTTCATGTTCCATTATGAAGGATAATAGAAAAGTCTTGCAATTTTAATGCAGTGCTCTGGAATGTAATCTTCAAATTCAATATTTATGCAGTTATCTCCAAATCAAATATTAATGTGCCTGAAAGTTTGGTCATTTATTTATTTCTCTCAAAACTAAATGCTCATTAGAGTTAATTATTTTAAGAAAAAACCAGAACTTTATCGACTAGATTTAAATAGGAACATAAAGTTCTTTTCCATGAAGTAATTTCTTTCAACTGCCATCTCTACCGATTTATCACCCTTTACTCTCATTTTCAAACAGAAGGTTCTTTGACTGCAGTGGGAACCCTCAAACAAAAAACCACCTGGTTGTTTCGAGAACTGCTCCGGGCAGCAGCTCCCTCAGCCTGCACCACACGGTGCAGCTCCCAGCTCGCTGCTACTGCAGCAGCCTCAGCCTCACTGTCCCAGCGGGGCAGCACCGCAGCGCGACCAGCTCCAGACGAGAAGGTCCCAGCAAATCCTGACTCACAGCGTCCTGCTCTCAGAACAGCTGACAGGCTCCTTTTCTTCTGCACGCGCACAGTTCCGTGGTTTTTGGGAGCCAACGGCTTGGAAAAGCAAATCTCAGGATATGGAGGGAAATAAGCCAGTTCCTGGGAGAACAACTGTTTTCACAACAAACCTCAGCCCCCAAATCTTACACAACCGGGTTATTAGAAGAAAGTAAATGTTCTGTCCAATCACTCACCCTCCAGCAAGGCAGCTCAGCCCAGCTGAAGAGCTGCAATGCCTTTGGAGATCTCCAAAGGAATGGCCCTTTTGCTTGTGCTTCTTGAAACCTTCCCAGAAACATCACACCAGGTTTCAGATGCACGACTGAACAGAGAGCAGGTGTTTTCCAAAAGGATCACCCTTCCTGGGCCTCTTCACACACAGCCACTACACCTCACTGGGACGGGGCACCAGCAAAGCAAATCATTTCTGTGAGCTGCGAGGCGATGATTTATGCCAGGGGCTGTGAAGGCCCAGCTCTGCACTGGGCGACTGCTGCTGCTCGTTTGTGTTCCTTGGGAGCCAAGGGGACCGAGTGCATTTCAGATCTGCTGGAAGCTAAATAGGAGGGGCTGCTGGCACAGAGAGCTGAACTGCAACCGAAGTGGAAAAGGTGGATGAGGCTCCCTTTTTTCCCTCCAGGCTCTCTTCTAGGATGACTGATGCCCCCAGCTACTCCAGCAACAGCGATTTTGGCACTCAGGCAGGCAAGAACTTGCTCTAAGCTTCTTGAGCACTGCCTGAGGGAAAGGGGTATTTGTATGCCACATAGGCCTTTTCAAGAAGTGAAAAACTCTCAAACACTACGAACAGTTCATAAGAATTCTTGACAAGCCATCCAAGAATGCTTGCAGCCACCTGAAAAAAAGATAGGAAGACGGAGGGCAAAAGCACGACCTTACTGATTTGTTTCCAGTCTCATGCTGTATTTCATTAGTTTCTGGTTATGCTCAAGGGCATACCAAAACAGTACATTTTATAAAGCCAGACCAAGCTTCAGAAAGAGCAATGAAATGCAAAAAAAGGGTGTTTTTTCCCCTCGCCTTTCTCTCTTGGGTCTCAGAGAACAGCTTGCAGATAACTTCCAAATTAAAAGTAGGGGGAAAAAAAAAAGAAAGGCTTAGGAATAGCATTTCCTTAATCTTAGTCAATGTGGAAAAATGCAGGTGCTTCCTATCACCCTGAACACCAGGTAAGACTGGCACACCTCTGCCAAATGCACTGGCCAGGACAATGACATCCAACTGAACCAAGGCATGGTTGGCCAAATGCAACAGAGATTCTCATCAGCTGAAGACAACAGACCTTTCTCCTAATCTAAAACAAGTAACAGGAGGAAAATAACGATGAAAAGAGTGAACCAGGAGAAGACAGAATTCAAGTAAGACTAGTTAAGAAAAGCATGCCATTTTGTCTTATTTCATAGAACACTCCATCTAAGACAGCTTATGCTTCCCCTTACCAATTTTAATTCCTCCTGAAGAGCCTGGGATTACACTCAAAAGTAAGCAGGAAACACAGGATATCACGGAGGTGTGCTGGCACCTGAGCTCAGCAATCAGACACTGACACGGGTGAAAGGTGCCACTGTGCCCTGGCTGTGTGTGGGTGCAGCCTCGGGGTTTACACGGTTCCAGAGAGTTATTTTTGTACTTTGCTAAAAAGCCCTACTGCCTGCAGCACGTGGTCTGTCACTGAGTGTACATGTCAGTCCAGGCAGCTCATGATTGCAATCCAGCTCAGGGAACTCCTCTTACTTTGTAGTTTATTTAAATATTTATAAATGCATTTCAGACACGATTCCAGGACTGTATAACACATAAAGCATTTGTAACTTGTGTACAAACATACTCTACTACATGAGTAGAAACACAGCTCAGCTCTTACCATATGTTTTAACTGCTAATAAATATTGTTGCACAGTTACTTAATATCAGCAAAACCATCACAATCGAATATCCTCCTTTTGGGTAGCTCTCTCCAAAACAGTGCAGAACATGGCAACTTGGAGAGACCCCCGCTCCTCAGGGCTCCACTGACACAGTCCTAGGGCAGAGAGTTTGCTTCAGAGGCTACCAGATTGCTAAATGCCACTTATCCATAACTTCATCACTAAAAAGTTTTTTTCTGGAAAGAATATGTATTTTAAGGTGAAAAGGTTTCTTCCTAAATGTTTCCTGTTTCTGGCCTCTTGCCTAGAAAACCTCCCAGTGACATTTCACTGTTAACCAGGTGCACCTACCCAGGACCTCATCGTCATTACTCAGGATTTAAGAATAAGAGCTATGAATAAAAGTTACAGAACACCAGCAAAACAATTCATCACGAGTCAAAGGCCAATGTCAAAGCAAGAATCTGTAGAGCTTGGAGCTCCACTAGCACCATGTCCATGCTTCCCTGAGCGTGTGCGGACAAGCTCTGCATGCTTCTGACTTCATCTGCTCCTCTTTTAATTGTCTTTAGACGAAAATTTGAGGAAGGAAGTCCATTTCAGTGCGAAAAGTCAAGTAAATGTTTTTACAGATGAGAAATGTGAGAGTCCCTTGCCAGCAGTGTTTGCACAGCCACCCTGGGAACGCTTACCCGAGTCCATCGGCTGGGAAGCATAAAACAGTGACTTGCAGTTTAGGTGACCAAGTAGAAAGCACAGAACAGTAATTTGACAATCCTGAGTGTAGCAGTTGCCAGAAATAATTTGTGAGCAATCTCTAGGCTACTATACATCTCCACAAACCAGGCACTGAAAAATTCTTTATAATAAGCACATTCATGAATCCCAAACCTGTGCAGAGCAGAATCGTTCCCTGCCTGCTCAGAAATCCTGGTCTCCACTGAGCTACCTGAGTCCAGCTGATCCTGATTTCACTCCATTTCCATGAGAACTCTATGCTATCAAGCGTTAAACAATATTTACAACATCTGAAATAATTAACAATTGGCTGTTTAAGCCAAATGTCTGCCTGGTACCAGATATTAATCTGTTTTTCTAAGGACAGGATCTTGCAGTGTGTTTCCCAAGACTTGTCATGCTGAAAGCCTCCAGGGCTGACCCCCCACTCCCAAAATGGAGTTGAAGCTTGAAAAGGGGAACAGTGTCAAACAGAAATAGAACCTACTTAGTCTGTCAAGATGAGGAAGATTTCTACCCAGTATGACAGGCATTGTGTGGAAAGCACAGAACACACAATTCCTGCTGTTTCAAAAGGCCTTGAAAATAACTCTCACTACAGACAGAAGTGATGGAACAAAAGAGAAAGAGAAAGAATAATTGTAACTTGCTTTTCAACGTGCTTTAACTGTGGCATCCTAAATGCAAATGTTATGAGGTCAAAAATGTTATGAGGGCAGAAATTCTCATCTTTTATTAATTCCCTTACTCAGAAGAAAATATTTAAACACATTACTGTCTCAACAATCCCCCTAAGCTTTAGTGCCAACGCAGAAACAAACATCAACAATATCAGAAAGAATTCCTCTCTTGACTGAACTTGCTCTAGTGAGACTGGGCTTATTTCCTGACTGGGCTTATTTCAGGAGCAAAAGCCAAAACCATAAATAAGCACACAAACTGAAATGCTTTCAGCAGTTTTGCCCACTGTGCTCAACGCTCAGGAGTTACCGAGGAACACAGGGGAATTGTGCCTTTAAAATGTGATCAGTGTTTGACACCCGTACCCCTGCAGGTCCCCCAGCAGAGCTCCAGGGGCAGCTGGCACGGTGGGCACGGTGGGCACGGTGGGCAGGGAGGGGAGGGGAGGTCACAGCTGCCCCTGCGTGCACAGGGACTGGCCCCGAGCAGAACGTGCAGGTGACACAGCCCCCGAGAGCAGCGCAGAGCCGAGGGATGCACTTTGAGATGTTTGCTCCTGGAGTTTCTCCGGGCCTGCAGGAGCTGAACTGCAAGTGCTGGGAACAAGCAGATCTGCTGGAAGGATTTTCTGACAGTCCACGTTACCACAGCTGTTTCCAATGTATTTTAAATACTGGAACAAGTGTTTAAAAGTCTCACCATCAGGAAGGCCACAACTCAAGTGATTCTGTTTCTTTTTATGTTAAATAAGCAAAGCTGCAAATGCCAGTGTGCAGAGATGTAGCATGAACTCACCACAGGCAGACTCAATGATATGAAACCTGACGTTTTGCCATCTGTCTCCAATAAATGTCTTCTCTAGCAGGTATCTTGTCTCCTCACCTCCTCTCTAGTGACTGAGGGCAAGTGTGAGTCCCTTCTATGAGGGATTCCAAGCTACCTCATCAGGCCACTGACCTGTGGGTGCACCAGGGCCAAGGACATCTGTGCAGCTGAAAATGATGTTCCCTGTCACAACCATTTTATAAAATGCCTCAGGAGCTCAGATGACAGGGCACAAAAGCTGCTGTTTACACGGCTGCAGATGAAGTGTGCAGCTCAATGTTCTCAGATAGCAATAAGATTCCTGATTATTTTACCAGTATCTCAATTTTCACCTCCTTCCTAATTCGTCCTATTTTCCCCATAAAGTATGGCTACTTCAAACCTTCTCACTTCAAGCACCTTCCTGAGCCAGTGGATGATCTTGCTTGCACACTCTAAGAACACAAAACATCCTGCTCAGTCCCACACCAAGACATATGGCTGCTTTTGTTTCTCTTTGCACTGACAGCTTAGAGCACTGTTTTCTAAAACTGAGCAGAAGTAAAAGCCCTGCAAGGAGGCAAACTGTCAAGCTGGAGCAGTAAAGGCTTTATGGCTCCCCTAATGCTTAGCATAAAGCACTAAGAACATTTGAAAGTTAGCTGTAATGTCTGATTTTTTAAAGTGCAGCCTCTTTGCAGAGAAGATGCATGTTGCTATTTCAGTCGCTACACTGCTCATGCAACTGTTGGGCTGAACTACTTCCAAGCAAAAAGTAGATCTTAGTCCATGTGCTCCAGAATACTCAAGCGTTCTGAAAATTTTAGCAAAAAGAAGTATGAGGCTGAGGGAAATTTGTGCCAAAGGAACCACCAGATATGCTACATGAGCAGCAGTGTAAGTGCTGCTAGGACACGTGGTTAAACTATTCCAGCACCAGCCATAATGAATCCCTTTTTTCCCTAGTATTTGGGTACTTACTGGGCCGTTCAGCAGTGCAGTACACAGCAGCATTTACCGGGTGATCCATTTTCCTAACCCAGCACCAAGCCCCCTCGGGCCCGTGTCCAGCACACCAACACACAGCGCGTGCCCCTGAGGAAAGGAGGCATGCCTGGAATGGGGGGAACACGTGCGTGCCAGCAGTGGAGATTCTGGGAACGTGCTCCAGGCCTTTGGAGCTCAGGTTTCTCCAGCCTCTGAGAACTGGAATGGGATTGTGATGCTCCTTGGTACAGTTCACCAACACCTCTAAAATTATCTGGAACCCAGAAGCCAGACAGGGGACAAGACAACTGCAAAGAATAGCATTAATGAGGAGAAAAAATCAGAAGAATATGGATACATAGCAAACTTTCAAGGGCCTTTTCTTTAGCTGTTTGTATTTTGCCTATGAGCCTCAGAGATTCCTCTAACAGCATCCAGCCTTCACAGCATGTTTACACTGCTCCCAAATGACTGCTGTGGAAAGGTTTCTATGCAAACCCCCCCTTTTCCTGCCTGTCATTGAAGATGCCACATTTGACTGTCTTTATATTTTAAAATACATCAGCCAGGTGCTGCTCCTGCCAAAAAAGAAAAAATCTGCGCACTCCAAACTGCAATAGCTTATACAACTACCAGGGTATGCACTTGCTTTTAATTGTCTAAGACACTGGAAAGAGGAGGAAATGTGTTGCCCACTAAGCACTGTGTAACAGCTCCAGCCACTGTGTGCAATCCCATTTCATACAT
Source organism: Gymnorhina tibicen (assembly GCA_013399875.1). NCBI lineage: Eukaryota > Metazoa > Chordata > Aves > Passeriformes > Artamidae > Gymnorhina > Gymnorhina tibicen. Next base: position 703,309 of record VXAZ01010260.1, read on the forward strand.
CCACCCCTGTCAGGAAATAAAGCTTCTCCAGCTGAGTGAAGGAGCCATTTCCACGTCCATTCTCTGTGCTGCAGCCACTACAGGAAAATCAGAGGGATGCACCTTTTCATGGCTGTGGTGTAACCAAAAGAAAACGTAACTCTGTGAAAGGAAGCCTGGTTTCTCTCCTTATTTGGCAGCGAAACGTGGACTGACTGAGAACGTGGCTCAAATACAAAGTGCGGTGTAATTGAGCTGTACGAGCATTTCAGCTTTAAGATGGCACTTCTAATCTTTCTCTGTTGTGTGATCCAAAGACTATGATGACTTAAAATTAAGAGTTTTCAGTTGTTTACAAGGCAGACGTAGAGAGTTGAAAAGCTTATTGATTAGGAACCATTATTCATCCATAAATTAAAAGTGAAAGTCTTAGCAAGGGTTATACATTGCTTTCGATTAGGTTTAGATGCTGTGCTCCTGTATTATTAGTTCACATGTTTTGAGAAAAACACCTTGGACCAGCTAAATCATTACTGTACACGGGGCAGCAGCCAGCATAGTCCAGTGTCCTCTCCCTTATCATGGCCTCAATTAGTTGTTTTAAACAAAAAATTCTGTTTCAGTGTGTTTTGAGATAGGATAGCCTAAGGGAGTTTTCTTCTATATAACATGGACACTGGCCTGTGTTCTAAAAGCTGTCTTTTTTCTTCTTAACTTTTTGCTGCCAATGCTCAAGGCTGTTGCTTCTCTTCCAGACCTTACTAAGCTCTTGGCCATGCCATTCTCTTCATGGGGTATTTCTTTTTCCCCTGGGCTGTGACAGGCCAAAGCAAAGAGGAGAATTTAAAAACTGGAAAAATTAATGGAAAAAAATAATCATCCCTTACTCCTAAAATGATGAGCAAGTCACTGAGTCGAGCTGTGGAAACTCCCCAGGCAAAGGTCACGAGAGGTTGGGAGGACACTGTAAAGCAGCACCACATCCCCCTGCTCCCTGGGGACACTGGCTGTAGGGCACGGGGTGGCAGCCTGGGGGGGCCTCTGCTCTTGTCTCACCTGCCCGAGCTCGTAGAAGGTATTTCAGCCCAGAGGACTTCACCATTCCCACCACAGGGATAAACCTCACTGGAATGAGCGCAGCTGCCAGCCCTGGGCACGCAGTGAAGGCAGGTGGGAACTGTGGGTCAGGTGGGAGCGCAGAGGGTACTCACCAGGTTAGACAGGACTGAGTCACTCCAACACTAAACATGAAATATCAGGCTAGAAATCTTCACTTTAGATCTTTCTCTCTTGACAGGTAGCTGTAGAGCTGGAAATTCCGTCGCAATACAAACAGGGGATAACTACTTTTTGATCAGCTTTGGGAAACAATGGAATGAATTTTTACCAAACACCAGCACTACTCAGAGGCATTTGCAGCTGCTGGCTTGAGTGTGTCTACAGCTGCCTGGGCTGTGCAGGAGGAGGGAAGTCACTCTGCCTCCCTGACAGGAAATCTGGGGACATGCCAAGGGGTAATGTGAAAGGATCCATTCATCCAGTGGTCAGCAGCGGGAGCACTTATGGGACTTGGGGAATAGGCAACCATGGCAGACAGGGATGGCAAACCTGCACTTGTGTCCCAAAGCATGTTCCCTGATGCACAGGGGATTTATGGCAGAAATCCAGGAAAAAAAATAAAACACGGTGACATGTTGTAATAAGATAAAAGGTATTTAGTTGTTCACACAAAGAGAACCATTGAACTACTAAATGAGTTTGTTATTCCTGTGACAGAAGGACAAGTGGCACATTAGCTCATTTCATTATTAAATTAATATCAGCTTAGTGTGTTTAATTGATCTAAATTGTTCTGATCCAGCTGAACTTGGCATATTTGAACCGGCCTGATGCTGGTGTGTCATAATTCATTAGTTATTTCCCTTAGCCAGCTCAGGCAATTGGAGATTCAGGTGCACCGGAGGAGCAAGGAAGCATAAGAGACTGACTGCTTCTCCCTGGTTCTTTCTCTCCTCTTTCCTTCACTAACTCTGCTGTCGATCACTGTTGCCAGCTAGAGCTGGGTCTGCCAATCACTCTGACACTCTGCGTTCCCACGACCAGGGACTCTCCTGTGAAAACTGTTGACTTGGCTTTAAATATTACTCCTCACAGAATTATTTTTTACTACCTGCTATAGAATTTCTGCATGCACAAGATGAATGCTCGTGAGGACTTAATTTAAACAGGAACATGACAGAATTGATAAATCTAGTGACAGGAGTAAGAACGGCCACGGGGAGAGAGAGACCTGTGAGTTATTCCGCCTGCCTGCTGTGCTGAACACGCGACTCAGAGCCTCACATTCTCTGGGTGCACCTGACATTTTACAGAATAAAGGGAAGACCTGGTGACCCAAGCAGAATAAAACAGTATTTTTAGATGCAAAGCCACTGGGACTCAGCATATGGAGTTGCTGGAAGTACAGTAGGACTGCTGTTATGGTACAAAACTAGCAAAAAAGAGGAGCAGCAAAACTATGAATAAATAGGACAACAGGACCACTGCAGTCAGATGGAAAAGTTCTTCCATCTGCAGAGGTTGTTAAAGTCTTTGGAAGATGGTGTTTGGTCAGTGCTGCTCCCTCAAACCACGGTGGCAAGGGAAAGTATTACTGATGACTGGTGGGAAACACAGCACATCCTCTTCTCCCTGACACCTTTGCAGGGTGAGTGAAGAAGGATTTGGTTCAAGGACCCCCAAACTTTAGTGGATTGTGATAAGCTCCAGCCACCATCCTCACTCTCACGGGCACTGCAGGCTGCTACAGGCTCCCACACGGGGCTCTGCCCGTGCCAGGCTGTGCTGCAGACCTCAGCTAACACGGCTCTTGCTCACCCGTGTGCCCGGGCCACCGGGGCAGCGCTGGTGCGTGCGGCCATTGCCACGGGCTCACAAAACACCGACCCGTGGGGAAGCAACATCAGCCTGCTCAGTGCCCCTCTCCCCACGAGAGCAGCTCTGACTCCGGGAAGGAGCCGTTCTGGACCGAGGAACAACCATCCTCAGGAAAGGGTTTCCTCCTCCTCCACTCCTCTTGCCTGGACTGGGCATTTCTTCAGTCAGCTAATGCTGCAAAACCACCACCCTACAATAATTCTGAGTGCTTTGGTTAACACGAGGCGAGGAAAGGGCCAGCTCACCTTGCATTGTCCCTCCCGTGTGATTTCAGGAAGTTCATCTCACGGTACCTGGACAGGAATGCCACGAGCTGATCGTTTGTCCTGCAGGAGGAAGAACAAAAGGTGCACAAATTACACTGGGAAAACCACTGTGTCTAGAGCAGTTTATATATTTATTGTTCTCAGCTGGGGACCATTCTGAGAGTCTGAAGGAGGTGGTTCCAAAAAAACTCTTCCACCCTGCAGCTAAACTTCAATGACTCCCTCTGCTCAGGAGAGCACACTTGGAAGGAAGCACAGCTCTTTTTTTAACACACCTTAACAAATTTCTTATCGACCCCCGGCAGGTATTTTAAGCACTGTAACAGAGGATGTATGAAGTAACACTGCTCAACACTTTTTAAGTATGAAAATCCAGCTGCAAGATGACTGCACTGATAGTCCCATTTCACATGCTTTGCTCGATATTTCCTAGGGAATTTGGTTCAGTATCTATTGGCATTTTATTTGTTTTCATTGTGTAACAGAGAAGAGGCCAAGGTTGGAATGCACAAAGCAAGAGAATTTTGATGTCAAAAAGGCAACATAGTTAATAGGAACAAAGGAATTTAGAAGGTTAATTCCAATTAGTATGACAGGGAATCTGACACCAGCATTTTCAAAATTTCAGCTGACATGTCCAAGAATGTATTTATGCTTGACAGCTTTTGTGGTCTGCTATTTCTTTAACAATGGAGCAAAAATGTTCTCTATTTATCTAGGTCAGCGTATTTAGGAAAACTGAATAAATCACATTAAAAAGATTTTAATCTCCTGAATAGCATTCAAACCCACAACCTTATGGATACAACACCATTTAAGCAATGGTCTGTAATGAAGTTGGTGTCAGAAAAACTCAAAATAAAAGAGCTGTCAATAGTACTGTATTTTGAAAACATTTCATTATTATAAGCCACAGAAAATCAAGTTAAACCTGAATGTACAAAATGTGTTTAACTTCTGTGGTCAGGCTGCAACAACCTGGAAACGTTATCAGCCAAGTAAACTATTTTCATAAACTCATTGATTTGATCTAGACCAAATGAATAATCTGTGGATCAGCCTGACAGAGCAGGCCCTGAGACCCTCCTCCTCTGCTCCCTCAAGTGAGCTGCAATACCTCCCAGGGTCACACTCTGCATCTCAATTTGGCAAACTCAGAAACTGCTTTCTGCATAGTAAGCTGTGCAGATTTTCACATTTGCTGCTCCAGTGACTCTCCATCTCACTGGGATGAATAGGCATTTAGTGAATTTACTTAGCAATGCTTCCACATGAAATGGTTTCAATGGCTGACATCTTCGGGTGAGTTTCTAGGCAAAAGCTGGCATGCAAAGATGATCTTTAGAAATATAATCAAGTTTGGAAGTGCTTGAGCTTTAATTTCCTTACAGGATAAAAATCAAATCAACCAAAGTTACAATCCACACCACTCAATAAAACAGCATCATTTCTAGCTTGCTCACCAACCTGTATTTTGCCATTCAGCAGTACTCTGCCAAGTGTATTGAGTTTTGGGGCTGCCATACAAACTTCTCATTGCTTCTCGGTTTTTAGATAATTCTTATCAATGTCCAAATGATGCTTAGCTCTCAAAGTAATCAATAATTGACATTTTCCCTCTTCTTGAAAACACTGGTGTTATCTTGGTCCTACTTTGAATATTTTTAATTTTTTGTTTTAAAGAACTCATACAGAGTTTTACTCCTTGTCAATTAACATGCTTCTTTTCATGTGTTGACAACATGGACCTAAAACATCGTAGTTCCATTTGGTAAAACTTTCTCGTTAATTGACATTTAGATTTATGCAGTCAACCAATTCCATGCTCAGCACGGCAGCACACTGAATTTCTATTAAGCTTTCATTCAAAGTGCTCCTTCTGGCCCCAACATCACGAGGATGCTGCACATCACCTCGGACTTATTCCACCAGAAGACACTGAGAAGAAAATCAAAGGTATTGAACACGCCATAGATGTTAAAGCATTTGTTAAAATCCTCCCCACCTTTAGGAAACTTTGCCTTAGGGGTAGATTTCCTGAGTGCCTCTGGCACAGATTGCTGCCACACTTGCTCACCCACGGCAGCAGCGGGGTCTCTGCCACGTCTGGCACCAGCTGTTCCCAGTGCCTCTGGCTCTCCTCTGCACCAGCACTGGACACATGGGCCCCTTTTTTCTCTAAGTAAGGCAATAGAAACCTGAGATTTTCAGCTGAAGACATCACTGGGAGCAAGAGCAACTCCACACTGCCAAATTAAATTCTCCTGTAGCTCCACAAATTTCGGGGATAATTCACCAAGCATAAATTTGGCACAAAATCTTTTACTAGCTATCATGGTAAAACAGAAAGTAGCAAGTGCAACACAGCCTTCCCAAGAAGGAAATAAAGTCATGGAGAGAGGAAGGGTAGTTCACACTACCGATTAAAAATACACTGATATTGCATTTCACATTCCTACCAGCTCCTCCAGTGTGTAACACAGCACGAATACAGACTGAGGAAAAAGCCCTTCTGCAGCTGGTGCCTGGGGCTGGGCCTGATGGATGCATCCACACAGCTCCCACTTCTGTTTCCTTTTGCTGTTAAACTCACTCGGAGGGCAAGGCACCAGGCACGAGGATCAGTCAGCTGGTTACCTGTATCATCAGCAGGGAGGGAGCGTGGTGTGAGTGCAGAGAGGCTGACAGAAAATGGGCATTTTCAGGTGTGCAGCACACAGGGAGAAATGCGAAACTAATCCTCCAGTGAGCTCCCAGAGTGGAGAAAGCTCGTGTGTGTGGGAGGGCTGCCACGAGGAGGTGACAAATGAAGAAGAGTGATGGGAAACAAAGCACGTTGGAGTTCACTGATGCAATCTGGTGTTCGGCAAGGGCAGGGTGCCAGCTGGGACAGGGGTGCCCATCTCCCCCAGCCTTTGCTGAGGTCACCTCGTTAAGGTCCTGCAGCTCCCCTCCTACAGCAAGGGTGGAAGGGGTGCCAGGGCAGAGCACTGTGCCCACGTGCTGAGATGCCACTCGGCAAAACTCAGCCAAGCCCCCGTAGGGCCGGGCTCAAGGATGGCAGCGCTCGGCTGGGCAGGCAGTGCGGCTCCAGGGGCTGCAGAAGTGACTCAGCCCAGGGCACTGCTCAGCTGGGGTCATGGCTGAGCCCCTGGGCTGGGGCTCTGCTTGGGGTTAGGGTCAAGATTAGAGTTACAGGTCTAAGGAAGAGAAGAAGGGGAGTCCTATATCCAGCAGGAAATTCAGGAGATATTGCCAAAGCAAAGTCAGTGTTTCCTCAGGGGCAGCCCCAGGGAGCGGGCAGGCACGTGCTGAGCACGGCAGGGATTTCAGAACACGGCCTGCACACGGGGGCTGAAGGGACAGCCTGGGGAGAAGCACTGCCCCTGTGCTGGCGCTGTCTGAAGACGCTGGAGGGCTGAGAGAAAGCGGCACAGAGCCCCTGCACAGCCACGGCCGGACACTGCCCACAGCCAAGGGCACTGCCGGTCTTGCTGGTTTTAAGCAAACCCTCCAACCCTGGGGACTAATCCACGCAAAGAGCAGAGATGCCCTCAGTCTGCAGCTGTGAAAATAGATTAGGAAAGCCGTTGGAGACTATGAGAAAAGGAAAACAAGAGATTGTTACTTTTGGAAGATAGTGATGGCTAATAAAAATGTTCTTGATTCAGCACGGCACTTTAAAGCATGGGCAACTTGAAGGATGTAGGGAATAGCGGTCACTTCAATGGGATTATTAATATGTCAAAGCCTATACAATTTAGTAACAATTTGGCTAAGTTAGATCAAAAGTTCAGAAGCTTTTGGCAGGACACAGGCATGGAAACAAGATGGTTTGATTCTGTGTAGGAATCAGATGAGGGAAAGAGAATTGCTCTGAGTTTATTAATTATTAATCTTGATTAACTTATGGCTATCTAATGACAAGCCTGCTGGCTGCTGCACAGGAGGAGTGGGAGCAGGGAGGGAATTAGCCCTGGCCGTGGTGAGCAGCGCTGGCAGCAAACACAGCAGCAGCTCTGCCTGGTGTGGAGTGCTGGAGAGGCAGGCAAGGATCACAAAAGCAGCTGAACAGGCAAAGAAAGAAACACAAAGGCAAAAGCGTTTGGGAGAACAGGGCAAGGAGGCTAATGTGGTTTGAAGCAGCAGTGAAGGGCCTCTGAAGCAAGGATGATGAAGGCAAACATACAGTCAGAAGAGATAAGTCAAAACTGTTACAAGTCCTCCCAGTGCCCAAAGCTTTGGCATTTCCACCCGTACCCGCCTGACTCATCCCCACAGTTTCCTTTCCCAGGACTCCGGGGACTGTGTGAAGGCACAGCCCCACAGAGCCCAGACCTACAGCAGCCCCGGCAGCTCTTTGCCAAGAAACTGTTTCTACGAGGTCGCTAGAGAAGGAAAAGACTTCAGAGAAGAAAACTGGAATTATGGGGCAAACTCATCTATGCAGAGTTGAGCATAATATTAATGGTTAATGTGGCCAGAAATGGTTAAACAGGCAGACGTGCACACAAGAGCCTGGAAATGGAAGAACTGAGTGCCTTAAATTCTGCTATCTTCTTTTCAATAAATTCTTATAATGATGCTTAAGCTCATTGATTTCAATAAGTTATTAATTTCATAGTCATTAAGCCAGCATTGTAGAGTATCAGGACATGCCATCGCTGCCAAGCCCCCGTGGCATGAGAGATCCTTCCCTGGTCATCCCCTGCCCGGGGCCACCCCTGTCCCTCTCACACAAGGCTGGGCTCAGACTGGCTCCCCGGGTTCTGCAGCTGCCTGGCACTCCTGCCCCGCTGCAGGGCACAGGGGAACTGGGGAGGAAGGAGAGCAAGCCAGCAGACAGGGAAGGGTCACTGCCAGCTCCTGCACGGCACCCAGGGCGCTCGGAAAGCTGCGCTCCCGCGGACACAGCAGCGCTCGTGGCACCTTCCCACTCCAGAGAGTGACCCTGACCTGCTCTGGCCCTTCCACCAGGCCGGCTGGCACACGTGTGGGCACGGTGAGTAACCTTACAAAAGGATGCCACAGATGAGTGATTCAACAGAAAAAAGCAAAAACCAACAAAACCTCCTCCTGGAACACTTACAGCACGATGATCAACCACACAAATGCAGCATGAGAAGAATACAGGAAAAAACCTTGCAAGGTTCAGTTTTCAGACCCTGGACAGGCAGCCTGACCCTCTCACTGATGCTCCCAAGTCCTCCTGCATCTCCAAAGGCAATTTAGTGCAAGGGGAGGCTCAGAGGAGCCTGAGCCAGGCTGTAGTAAGGAAAAAACCCCAAACAAGTCTCCATGTAAAAATGCAAAGAAAGGGGAAGGTTCTATTTAGCCTTTGCTATGCATCACAGAACAGAGCGCAGCCCGGCGGGCCTCTCTCAGCAAGGCTGATTCCTACAACAACAGCCATTCATGAAATGCACCCTAAGAACGAGAACAGATAGGATTTCAGAGGCCAGCTGCACGTGGCAGGCTCCGGGTGCCAGTGAGTACCTCTGCTTCCACAGCAGCGTAAAGCGGTTTGCTGAAGGGTTTGTTTTGTCTTTCAAGGCAGGTGCAGCAGAGGCAGAAGAGAATGGAAGGGGACGATGCCTGAGCTCAGCTCGGGAGCTGGGGGCTGTGCCCGGCACCAGCGCTGCCACCCGGGCTGGGAGCCACACCCTGCATTCCGTGTCCTACGGAAAAGGAAAGAACTGCCACAGCCAGAGGAGAGTGGAAGTCTTCTTTAGAGTCCCACTGCTGAATAAACCTCTTCCTAGAGAGTACATAAATGCCTGGGTACAAAGGAGATCTACTGAGAGAAAATAGAATATCCTCCATCGTCTGCTTCCTGAGCCACTCCACAAACCTATTTTCTATAAATTCGAGGCTTCAGATGGCATTTGTAAAATAAATATATAAGCCCACTGCTGAGAAGCAGCAGCACGTGCTTAAATGAAAATCCTAAAGAGACCTTATAAGAGAATTCCACCAAGGATTAATGAACAAATGTGATTAAAACTATCTACAGCTCTGGACTGCTGCCAGAACGCTGCCAGCAGTATTTGATATGTAAATGCTCAAAACATTTGCTGTGTGTATTGCCATTGATGCAAAGCCTCTATAGAGAGTTTCTCCATCTAATTAGAGATATTGGTTTAGCAAACTTCGGAGTCTATAAAAACCCTCGATGTCTCATTATTCTTTTAAAATAGAATATTCATTTGTTTGGAATGTTTTCCAGCTATATCCCATGAAACCCTGAAAGGCCCTTGGCTAATGACAAACTCCAGTCCTATATCAGCTAATAAACCCTACAGCTTTTATGATAATAAAATTCTCACCACATGCACTCATTAAAACTTTGTAACTTGTTGCTTTTGACTGTCTTTAAATATTCACTGGGAAAAAAGTAAATTACTCAATTTCCAATTATTTTATAGCACAATTTCAACACAAGCGTTTCAAATCTCCAGGACCTTATCAAACACCCCACGCAATGGGGCAGTCACTGTGCCTCTGATCTGTGCTGAACCGTGGCACACTTGGAGCTCTCCCAGAACGATGCAGCTTTCACCCTGTATTTTCATAAATTACTTTATGGGTAAGGGCCCACATGGCCACGTGTTCAGGGGCAGATGTGCAACGATGACACACGAGGTGAGGAGCTGAGAGCTGTCCTTTAACTCAGCCTCCATCTCTTGGCTGCACGAGTACATTTATTAAGGAGACCTTTCCCGGGAGGCCAATCCAGTTGTAACTCAGATTTTCCATCTCCACCACAGATCTGCCACCAACTCAACAATGTTTTGAGATTTAACTCGCCGGTGTTTACAAAACGTTGTTAAAAAATGCCCTCAGACCCAGGAGTACCTTTGAAGTGATCCTAGGAATTAATTTGGCTGTGACAATGACATTTTTCTCAGCATCCCTGCTGCTGCAGTAAAAAGTAAATAAGAAAAACACTACCCTGTAATACCATGTCACATGCAGCTCTTTTTCTGTGATTTTAAAGCCACTGTAAGTTGCAAGTTACTGTATTTTAGAGTAAAACTGTGAAACACATTAAGGTAGTTTTCCTTTCATAAATTTAATTGTATGCAGTTGCTAAGTCTAGGTTATTTGTATGCTTAACAACAACAAATGCACTGAAAAATACTTGAATAACAAAAGCTTCTGAAGCACCTTCCAAATGTGGAACTGCACAAGACCTGGCACACATGAAAATAATCACAGAAAATCAGCTACGTGCAGGATGACTTATTCCCTAAATAACCTGGTATTGATGCATGCAGCTCAGAGGTATTTTGCTAGAAAGGAAGGAAATGTTTCACCCTGATTTGTTAAACAATTTTCTATTTATTTTTCTATTTAAAGTTTATGAATCATCAGCACATCACCACCATTATTTACTTTTTTTCATCTTGCTAGCCCAGAACTTGAGTGCCCGACAGATGGCCTTTGCCAGAGAGGCCTATAAATGCCTATTTCAAATAAATATTTTTAAGTAAAGGCAGAGACGTGTGTCTAACTTAGATAAGGCCTAGAAAACTTGTTAGAGGCATATACTGTAGTAAAGCAAAATTCCTCTCCCACCACATTCACAAGAGATGACAGCTTAGTTGAACTGCACGTATGAAAAAAATGCTCGTTTTTATCAGTGCTGGCAAAAACTGTTTATCAAGCCTTGCTGGCATTCCCATTATTCATATTTGGAAATTAAAATAATGCAGAAAAAATACAGCAATGTGGGGTTTAGACTCTTCAGCTTGCACTCTGATCGAAAACGTTAGCGTTTTTTGACAAGTAACCCAGAGAGTCACAGAATCCCTTGATTACTCAGCATTGTGTCAACTCCAGACACAGAATCACAGAAATGCTTCATTTGAAGAAGACCTTGAAGACCGTCGGGTGCAGCACTGCCAAGGCCGTCCCTACAGCCCCCGGTGCCACCCTGAGTGAGCACCCTCCCTCTGCCCGAGGTTCTGTGCAGGGGCTTGTGACAGCTGCTAGGGGAGAGAACTGCCCCCTGTGCCCCCCTCAGCGTGCCCGCCTGCAGCTCAGGCGCTCGGTGCAGCCAAATTACAGCCTCTTCATCTCTGGCACATTCACGGCTTCTCCCCAGACTTTCTTTGGCTTTTGAGCCCACCAACACACAAATCTACAAACTGGGAAAAAAAACCAGCCTACCATAGAATCTTGTGTTTGACTTGCGGTTCCCTGGGAGGATCAGGGGTTGAACAGTCTCAGCCCTGCTGGGGCTAGCAGGCACGGGAAGGATGAGCCACGGGGGTGTCTGGGGTCTCTTCTGCAGCATCCCCCAGCACCACAGTGGAAGGTGTCTCACTCCGGCCCTTGGTGGGTGCAGGGAGGGGCACAGGTCAGGATCCTGCTCTGGAGCCGGGCCAGGATCCCTGGCAGCAGCAGCAGCTGAGCTCAGCTCCCCCCGAGCAGCCCCATCCGTGGTCCCTGTCCAAGCACACACGGGCAGGCTCTGGGGGCACGAGCCAGCAACAGGCACCGCTCTGGTTCGAGCTGAATTCTTCCCAAAGCGGTGGCACAAGGGAGGAGAAGCAGCAGCACAGGCAGGGCAGGGTGAGCCTGCCCGCAGCGGGAGGAGCGGGAAACTCGTCCCACGCAGGCAGATGGGGTCACACAAGGCACCACCAGGCCAGCGTCCCCCTCGGCCACTTCAGCTGACCCTCCACTAAAAGCTGCCATTAACACTTCGGTCAGCAACTTTCCAAGGTAGCTGTGCTTAGGATAAATGGAAAGAATTGTGGTTTTCACGGTAAAAATGCACCAGTTACGTGGATGACATCAGCAAGTCCAAATGTGAATGGTTTTAACCTTTTCCTATTAAGAGTGTAAGGACTGATTGAATGCAGAGTGTGGAGCTAATGAACACGTGCTATCAGCTCAGAGTTTGGCACAGAAAGACAGGTTTAATATCACACTGTCAAAGGTCTATCACATTTTTCATTCCCATCAATAAGGAAGCGGAGTGTTGACGCAAACGATCATTTTGATAGACAGCGAGCAGGAAGCAGCAGTGCACCTGAAGAGGTTACCTACACAGCTTCAGGCCACGCTGCTATTTACACTGAGACACGTCTAAAGAGGATTCATGCCCAGAATGTCTAAATTTAATGAGGTTATTTACTTAGTTTTAATCCTGTAAGGAAAAAAACCAATCTCTCTTTTCAGCATATTTCTATCTAAAAACTTTTATGACAATAAGGGCTTTCTCTCGCTAGGAAAAAACCTACGGAGTGACAGAAACACTGGTAAATGCACTTTCTGCCCAAAGTGCATCTTTGAAGAACGCAGTACACAAATTAACCACATTTTGTTCCTTGAAATATTTTTAGTACCTTCAGTAGTGAGTCAAGCTCCCTTCTGCAAGTCCCCTAATCAATGAAAAAAATACTTTTTTCTATCCTCTTTCCTACTGATAAAGCACTATGCAAAGGACTTTATTCTCTTTCCATATCTGTAATGCTCCAAAATCACTGCAGTGCACCCAGCTGATGCCTGTGTAAGCCAGAGCATAAAGCCAGCTCTGTGTTCCTGGAACAGGCTGTGGGGAATCACAACAAAGGTTTTGTGGTGTTTCCCAGCTGAGAGGCTGTGAAAACGTGCTGTCCCACGTGTGACAGCATGTCAGCAGGTGAGAATCAGCACTGGCTTCCCCCCACTCTGAGAACTGCTCTGTCATTCCTTCCTTGTCCCATGGCAGGTCATTCTCCAGAGGAGAAACTCCTGAGCAGCCACTTCTCTCCACAAGGCCCATCCCTGGTGTCAGAGGGGCACAGATGCAATTGCTGCCAATTACTGCACGACTGCTAAAGCTGCTGCAAAGTGTTTGCCAAGGTAATTTACTTTTCACAGAGTTGCCTTTCCCAGTTGTTGCAATAACAAAGCATTCCGTTCTGATCGCAGGGGTCAGCACAGAAACTCCCACATTTAACTGCCACGAACTCCTGATGGGCCCTGCTCCTGGGGATGCCAGAACATCACTTGTAAGGATGCAGCACTACAAACAGTTAAGACAGATAGGATTATCCTATCTCACAAAAACATCTGAGTCCACTTAATAGCTGCTGAAAAGTATCTGAAAAAAAAGAGTACTGAAATACTTGGCTAACCAGCTGCTAATACCCAAGGATATTTAATTATTAAAACTAAACATGATATAATTTTAGCTTTATAAAAGCACTGGGATTTTATTTAGTACAGAATGATGCTCACTGCTTTGTGTTTTTCCAGTGTTTGTCTGCTGCTGCATATTCATGTAGAACCTCATCTGCCTACACGATACATCCCATTTTGATGAAAACAATAATCACTGATTAAATAAGCAAGTGGAGTGAGCTGCAGAAACGATCAAGTTCATTACTCAAATTAGTGAGACTTTGTATAAAAAGAAAAAAAATCTAGATATTGGGCTGAATAGGATCTTTTTGTTTGTTTATACCGTGTATATTTTACATGGCATAGTTTATGTTCAGCAGTTTTTTTCACCATCTCTAAAATTAAATTATCAAGAGTTTTGTGCAAAAAGAGAAGTAATTCAAATCAAATATGAGCACAGATTTAAAGCAACCATTCACTTCATCCAATTCATACATTCCCACACGCATCTGAAATTTTATTTGTACAAATCAGAAGAAAAATGATTTGCTAATTGTAGCAAAATGATTTGATAGTTGCTGAGCAATTATAACTAAAAACGCTCACTTTCTTCCAAGAAAGTGGGAAGAAAGAAACCTCCTTCACCCTGCTCATCACGGCAGAGCTGTGCCTGGAGGAGTCTGCATGGATATACCCAGCAGATCCAACTGGGATTTGAAGTCCATCAGTGTGAGCTGTGTTCTCAGTCAGCCTCAAGTGCTGCAGCTTAGGGCTCGGGAGGAATCTCTGCTTTTCTGGATGCAGCTGTTGAGGTGCCGCTTTTGCAGCTTTAGTGTTAAATTTTGGTAATTTCTCAGGTTCTGGCAGACAACGTGCTCCCCTGACTGTGCTGACGGTGGCCACCCCCAGAGCCCACCCTCGCCCGCCTGGCACACCAGGACACCAGCGCCGTGCCCCCGCACTGCCCGGGCCGCTCTCGAGGCAGCGCCAGCCCAGGACAGGGCACGGCGGGCTCTGCAAACGCCCTCGCTGCACTCTCCCTGCTGGAGCCACTCTGCCACTCTTTGCAGGGCAGGGCACGGCAGCCGAGCTCCCAAAGGTCCGGGCCAGCACCCTCTCCCCAGCTCTCCAGACACACTCCCTGCTGCCCAGCGCCCGCCCGACGTTCCACGTCCGTAACGAAGCAGAAAGCGCTCATGCTAAGCCTGAGCTCAGCCCACCCTCCTCTCGCTGGGAAAGGGAGCAGGAAAGCCCCTTCTAAAAGGGCACAAGGTACAAAACTCAGTCAGCACTTCTGGGTCTTGCCATCTCCCCGTTTAATCTGCAGTGTAACCCTGGGCACAAACTGGCCAGCTTTGTCTGACACTGCCCCGAGAGCAGTGGGAAAGCTGGACCTGGGTAAAGAAACTGTCTTCCCTCATCTCACACTTTCTAAGGAAAAGGCCAGAGGGAATATACACTCATCCAAGGAGCAGCTGCAGTCTCCTAGCTGGAGTTATCCCAAGGCAAGAGGGGTGGGACTCCACTAGCACAAGGTGCCCGTGGTGCTCTCTGTGCCAGGGATGCAGCCCAGGGCTCTGCATCCGCCCAGGGAGACCCCGCTGCCGAGGCACTTCCACAAACTCCATTAAAAGTAAAGTGCATTATTATAAACCAGGCCCTTCCTGAAGCTCCTCCTGGGCCTGCCACTCCCTTTGGTCCTGGAGCTGCTGAATCAACCTGTCCGAGTGCATCAATGCAAAGGACCAGAAGGCAAAACAGGGAAAACGGGGTCAGGCTAATGGGATTTAACATTAATTCTGCACCAAGCCTGAAAAGAGGGAAGAACGGGGCCTGAGGGGTGAAAGGGATAATGAACTGAGAGTTGATGGAAGGAAACTTAATTGGTTTTAACAACAGAAGGTCACATTTTGTTACCTTTATTTGGGTTGAGCAATGATCTTACTTCGACAATTTGTGCCAGCTAATGACTTGCCCTACTCTTGGCTGGGACTGTTTTGGAGTAAGTCAGTGAAGAATGCAGAGCTGGGATATGGGGCACAAATGTGGCAGAGGATGTCTGCAGTGGGAATGTGCAGATCCACTTACTGATATAACCGGGCTGCTGAGAAAACAGCTGGGAGGGTGGGAGGCTGATGTCCCTGCTCACTGCTGTGCTCAGCAGAGCTGCAACCAACACAGTCCTATTCCAGCAGAAGAGAACCAGTGGTTCACTTCAGCTCAGGAAAAGGCTCCAGAAAAGGCACGTGAACCTCAGCTGGGCAGTCTGTCACCAGCCAGCTCCTGGCACTGCCGAGTGGACAGGCTGTGACCTGGAGCCATGTCCTGGCTGCCTCTCCCCTCCTGGGCTGCAATGGCTCACAAAAGATTCTCCAGGCACTTTGTGATGATACCCAGCGCTGGTATCTCCTGACAGGCCACATGTCCCAGATTCCCCCAGAGAGGAAAGATCAGGGTTTTTCAGCCTTCAGCTGCAGTTCTGCAGCTGCCGCCTGCAACACGACTTGAGCCCCGTGGGAACAGCTTCAGTGCCTGCACAGTTCCAGCTGTACAGAGGTTTAGCAATGACACTGACCCTCACAGGGCAAGCAGAGCCATGGTCCCTGCAAGCCCTTGCCGTGGAAATCATCTGGAAGCTGCCTGGCACCTGACCGTGCATCCCATCATCAGAATCCAACCATCTGAGCCGCTGCTAAAACACCCGAGGCTGCCCCAGGTGGGGCCATAAGGTAACACAAAAAACCAATTTGGATTTACAGACCTTTTAGCCTTCAGCTGCCCCAAGAATGCATTGCTGCAAGATTAGCTGCTAGAAGTGACTTTGGGGCAGCAAACTTCTAAACCAAGATCGACTCTGGATTTGGGAAAGACTTGGCCCCAGACCAGTTCCTAACGTGGCAAAGAGTGCAGTTATCCTGATGAAAGCTTAGGGATGCTTGTTCCTCAGCTGGTTCCTCAGGCAGTGCTGAGTGATGGATATCATTAACCCGCGTGCGGCAGAGCGGATCGTGCTACCATGAACCACTCAGGGCCTCCTCCCCTCCCATCAGCCTGGAGCTGCAGGTGGGCCCTGACCCACAGCCAGGGGCCCTGGGCACTGCTGCTCACACAGACACGTTCAGAGGGATCACACAAAGGCTCTGTGCAGGACGAGCAGAAGTATTCAACTGCAGTAAGGTGCAACTGTAAAAGCCAACTACTCCCTAATTCCACCTGGGACTGCACAGCAAAACGCAGGTCTGGGATTTCTGCACTACCAGGTCAAAGCTTCCACAGTGTCTCAAGATACAAAGTTTTGACCACTTAGCACTAGGCAGGACTACAAAGGAAAAGAAAAAGCAGCTTTAGAAGAAGCAGCCCATTGTGCAGCCCATCCCTGCAGATGAAGAGCACCACACACAGAGGAGCCCCACTCTCCCGTCAGCCACCCACGCTCTGCAGCACTGGGCGTGCTCACCTGCATTTGGTCTGCGGAGCCGTGAGAGCTGAAAAATCTTCAACACCAAATACCATTCGACTCTTACAATTTTAGCCCTGTTTTCAAGGGGAAGAACTTATCTATTCATCTCTCCCTCTCCTTCCCATTTCAGTATCACCACTAAAAGACTGAATCAGAACAACGTTTTGGCTCACCCTTTAATGGCCTTTTGGTTCTCAGCTATTTAGGAGTGACTTGGGAAAGGTATAATAGCACATGTTGTGTTATCTTCACTCTGAACTGCCAGCAGATATTATTTTGCAGCTGTTTTATTGTAAGTGGCATCCTGAAGTCTAAACAAAAGAGTGTCTTAACGACAATTTCAGCAGATTTTTAATTTCCTGAGAGAATTCAGCAAGACCACGAAGGGAGAGCAGGTGTAAAATGCAATGCCGTAATAGCAATGTTTCCCTCTTTCAAGCACTTTTAGCTTTTGGAATTGATAATGATTTCACTGAACTTTCTGAAAAAAACTGACAAAACACAACTGAGTTGAAGAGACACTAAAGTTTCTGCTCACAAACCCCAGGTAAACATCACAAGGACCTGTTTCTCTGCAGCTTCCGTCACCCACCTCACACTTAATCCAAAGTGAAAGTCTCTTGGAGCAAAGCTGTGGGAGAGCACACGAGAGAGAGACACACCTGGATCAACATCCCAACACAGCTCAAACCCCCCTGGAGCTTCTTGCCCAGGAATGCAGTGAGCAGCTGAACACCAAGGGAAGGGTTTGCCACTCTGGGGCAGCGAGGGGGGAATTCTGCTAACCCTGGATTTAAAGTACAAGAGCCATTCTGCACAAAGGACTCTTTTCTCGACTCGGTCACCCCACACTATTTGTCCACAAAGACAAGCTCTAAGCGAAAAACGGGTTTTGTAAATATCCCTGGAGCTGGCCAGATCCCTGACTGTGCCCATTGCCTTCCTCTGCCCCACCACATCGCTCACCCTCACAAAAATACTGTTCTGGGCATTACTGCAGCGTCCTGCAGACAGAAGACGCAACTGTAGCCTAGGAAATGCTGGTGCACATTAGCACAACGTGTGTGCTGTTACTGCTTGCAGACCAGGGTGGATGGTGAATGAAGCCAGGGAAGACTCACATTTAACCCTCTTTTAGGAGACAGACGTTTTTCTCAGTCATAAATAAGTAAAAATTAAATTACATCCAGAGAGCAAATGGCAAACAGATGAAATCCCTTTGGCTCTTTGCTTGAGGACCTCCCTGTGAGCAGCCCCAGAGCCCAGCCAGAAGAGAAGGAGGCACGAGCCAGGCAGCCCAACACGGGCTCACGCCCATCAAACTGCAGGTTTGGCATCTGGGGCTGTCGTCTGCCAGGAGGTTCCCCCAGGGGTCCAGGCACTGGCTCAGATGTTTCAGTCCTCAGAGGAAGAGATAAAGGGCTCCATGTTTAGCACTGTAACCAACAGGGTAAGGTGCTGCCAAGTACAAGGGTACTTTGAGTAAAAATCCTGTTCTAAACCTGCGCATCTTTAATCTGCGTGCACTGTAAAGGTGCCTGGATAGACAAACCAGCTCCAGCCTGGGGTGTTTATTTCTGCTGCCAGACTGAGGCTGCAGAGCACGTCTCAGAAGCACTAAACATTGAAGAGTTACTATGAGCTGCAGATGTCACAGCTCCCCAAAGCAAAAGCTGCTTTATATCCTTAAATCCAGGAGGGGAGGGCAGAAGGAGAAACCTCAGCTGCTGTGGCTGCACAGAGAAGGGTGGGCCTCCCATCGCTAGCATTTGCCAGCTTGAAGAAAACATTATGTTAACATCAGATGTAAATAAAAATTTCTAAGCTGCAATGATTTCCACATTTCACCCCACCCATTTGTGACCATGCACAGAACCACTGCTTTGCCAGCCACTGATAATTTAACAGTGAAACAGAGAAATGGTACAGCAAATAAAAAAGATAACCTTCAAAATATATATAAATCTCAAGCAAATGTGCTGGCAAAGTGAGGAAAGAAGAGGAGAAAAGGTTATTTGAGGGATTAAAGAAAGAGGCAAATCTGAAATTCTCAGAGAATGCAGATTCAAGAAAAACACTGATAAAGTTCCTTTTGGACAGGAAAAAAGATTCCCTGTGAAGCATTAAGAGTGGACTGACATCTGGCTTGCCAGATAAAGATATTCTGAGCAAACAAAACCACATACAATGTCAGTGACAATCCTGAGATAAAAACCTCAGACGCTGGCATCTTAACAGATGTTGTAGTGCAAAGCTACCTGTGCTGCACTCGCACCTCGATGCAGGGAGACGGTGGAGCAGTGCTTCAGCCCAGGGTAACATTCCAGAGGGCACTTTAAAGAACGCTGCACTGTGCCTCGTGCCTGGTACATTATTCTAGTGGCAAGGCCTGCACTTCAGATCAGCACTGCAACACTTCCTAAGGGTGTAAGGTCACGTTCAGCCCTGGGAAGTCAGTATCCTTTACCCAGGCTTTCATGTCCAGCACCAATTTATGTAGTGCCAGGAAGGAGGTACTGGTAGAGGACAGCTCTGAAGTCTGGATCTCAGTGAGACACAGAATTGTTAAATTAAGTCAAGTCAATTTGATGAGAAGAGAGAGTGAGAAAGTGGAACTGCCCTTGGAGCCAATGGCTTCGCCTTATGTGCCATCACACAGCTCTCACCAGCCCTGCTGGCTTTGGGATTTCTAAGTTCACAGCCCTCAGGAGGGCACAGCTGGGTCCCAGACATTTCTCAGCAAGCTGGAGAGCTGTGTGTATGTGAAAGCTAAGTGCTTTGTTTCAGTTCTAAGAGGAGATTTTCCTGTATTTCCAATATTGCATTTCAAGCCTGCCCGTTGCAAAAGCTGAGATGTTTTGCAAGAGCAGCTGGATAGCTCCAGTCTGAACCCGCTCCATGCAAACTCTATTCTCTCACGTTTTTCCCCCAGTCACCTGCTCCAAAGGTTGTGGCATTTGGTCACAGGGGAAATCGGGGCAGGTCGTGGTAAATCTGACAGCACAAATCATCCCTGATGCAGTTTCTATGCTTTTACGGAAAGCAGGGCTACACAGCTTCATCCTAAAATGATGTCAAGCAGCAGAACAGAAGCAGTTTCACTGGGTTTCTTTCAAGTTCCTTTGTTATAGCTGATTGCCCATAATTGAAAATGCAGTTGTATCTGCATTCCTGGCTCCATCAGGAAGAGACTTTATTTTCTTACTATTCTGAAGCACTCCCCAAGCTTCTGCTAATAATTTTGCTTGACCTTTATTAAAGACCAAGCATTAGCTGGCAATTAGATTTGGTGATCCCTTTGGTGATTGAGGCTCAGTGATTTACTGTAAATTATAAATAGTTCAAATGTTTCATTATGTTTATTCTTTATACAAGCTCTGTGGCCAGGTAAGCACTGACATGACATTCACTGTTAAATGATCTCATTAAACTCCTTAATTTAAGTGGTGCAACACTTCACCTGCCACATTATCCAAGGACTCCTGCAATGCACATTAAACATTCAGCATGAAAAGATGCTCTACCATAGTTCACCTTGTTGGGAGTTTGCTGCCAGTCCCTGAACATAAGGTTGACTACTTTACGCTGTTTGTCAGGGACAATAAATAATGCAAATAGATACCCATGTAAAGTAAGAGGCTGAAGACATCAATAGCTTTCCCATACGGTCTTGAGAGAGGCTCTCAAAAGAAAAGACTTTAAATTATGAAAAAATACCACTAAAATTTTAAAAGTTAAGGAAAAGGAAGGAAGATGCTGTTTTCTTTCATTTCCTTATGAATGCAGTGACTGTGGGAGATGATTCCTTGAGAACCCTGTAGGCACGTGTTCCTTTTTTATTCACGAGCCCGAGCGAAAGGAGGGGCAGTCACACAACCTCCCACCTCTGAGCTGCTTGGGGAGGTTTGGCTTTAGCCATTCCATCCCTCCTCTTCCTGCTGAGAACGTTCAGCAGAGCTGAGTGAAGCCAAGGCTGGCTAGCACACCACATCATTTCACTGAGGCCAGTAAACAGGACGCTGCCTCGTGGTTAGAGGGAAACAGAACTTTTGCTGGAGGCACCTTTAAGCCCAGAGTGCTTCCAGTGGTTTGTACTGCAGTAACAGGGAGAAGCACAGGGGTCAGGACCTCCTCCGTGCTCGTGCTGGACCTACAGACTCCACAAACAAAACATTCAGGCCTGAGGAGGAATAATAAGGGTATCTGGATTTTCCTGGCTTGCATATGTTTTATTTTACACATTTTTAATTGTTTCCCTCACAAAATGAATAGTTCTAATTTTTTCCCCCAGGCCCTTATATTGTATGATGCTTAACATCTGCTTCTGGACATCTCTTGTGAAGGATGAAAGGCTTTTGCTGCAGTCTGTGAACGTACCAGACTACTCCCTGGACAGATTTGGGCTTCATCATATTGTATTAACCCCACATATTGAATATGGTTTTTTGACTTAGAAGGCTGGATTAGCTTTTATTATCAGAAGAGAAGTAGTAAAGGTTTCAGTATTACAGATGGAATGGCAGATGGGAAGCGAAAGCTTAATATGAAGCAGCTCTGGATAAAAACTATTAATCCACAAAATTCATATGTTCTTATGCAGGGAAACCTAGCAAACCCCACTGCAGTATGACTAACCAGAGAGAAGTATAAAGTGCCCCTAGCCCCTTATCTGACAAATCATGGCATGGGGTCTGAGAGAACAAAAAGAATCCCTCAAACACCCTATTTACTATTTCCTGGAAAAACAATCAGCTCTTTCTGGGGTATGCAGGGAGGTAATGCCTTCCTAAAGATTATAAATAATAATAATTTATAGCACCTCCATCATGAAAATGAAATGGACTCATACATATATTTGATAAGATAAGATTTTCCAGGGTTTCTAGCTGTGATATTCCATATTAAAAAAATACTTAACATTACTTTTAAGTCACTGTCACTGAAGTTGCAGCACTGAAAAATTTTTCTTAATTTTTGTTGAAGGGCATGGTGGTGTGAAGAGGAAGCACGTTCCCCCCAGCTGTGGTCCCAGAGTGCTGTGGCAGAAGGGGAAGGGAGCGCTGCAGGCGCCGCCCGGGTGCCCAGGGGCACCGAGAGCCTGGCCCAGAGCTCTGAGAGCGGCTGCAGGGGGAGGCACAGCCCCAGGAACTCCCCCTCTGCAGAAACGAGTGCCTGGAGCGTCCCCGGCTGAACGGCACTTGTGCGGGGTTGGAACGGGTGCAAGGCACCCTCCCAGCCATTCCCCCCTGCTGCAGGCTGCTCCTCAGAGCCCGGGCTGCTCGGGGCCACGTCTGCAAGCCACTGACCCCACCTGGCCCTGGGGTTTGCCTTGTTCCACAGGGAACTGGGACAGCTCAGAGTGCCAGCTCACGGCCCCAGCACCACGCCGTGGCTGGGGTGGACTGAGCACCCCAGGACAGCTGGACACGCCTGCTGGCACCAGTCCACAACCATCCCAGACCTTCAGCAATCATTCTGCTAGCTTATCTTGTCTGATTCACAGTCCATCACCTACCTCGTCCTTTGTGGTCTTGCATGAATCCACTTTTTGCCATCAATACAGCATTCCTCACCAGGAAAGGGAATAATAGGGAATAACAAGCTAGCTTTTCCCAAAAATCAAAGAGATATACAGAAAACTGCATACTGTCCCTTATAAGCAAGGTTGATGTGTCATAATTATTAGTTCTCTTCCTGTTGGACACCAGAAGAGTTTAAATACTGTGATTTCTTAATTCAAATCCCCATGTTCTAATGTCAAGGCAGTCTCAGTAACTGTTCTGCTCTAATCTTTCTCCCCAAAATGTGCTGCATTTCACTGAGAAATAAAGCAATAAAGCCTTTTGTCAGTCCTCACAAAATCCTTCCTCAGGCACAGGCTCAGGGGTTTTGTCGTTGCTCACTTCAGTGGCGATTTCTGTCCGAGGAGCAGCTTCGGGAAGGGATTCATACTTTGAGAGATCTTGGAGAAACCTAACCAGTGGAAGCATATTTCTCTTCCAGGAGTATTAAAACCATGTTGCATCATCACTCCTCAGGAAATCGCCCAAGAAAGTCACTTCCCCTTTCACTGATTCATTTCAGCATAGAGGGAAACAGAAACCACAAGGAGAATTTCGTGTTTCCTTCTTCTTAATAACTGTTACAACCTAAACCCAAAAACAGTGTAAGGACACTTGGGGGGTTTTTTGGGTGGGCTTTTTTGTTGTTGGTTTTTTGGTTTTTTTTGGGTTGGGTTTTTTTTATGGACTATCTACTTTTGCACAATGCAGCAAACTTACAGAATGCAGCTCTGAGACCTGGGTGATGTAAATCCAGAAAGAATATCATTTCACTTAAAATCACAAGCCTTAGCATGTGATGGTGTGTGAAATTCTTTGCCTGATGCCATCTGAACAAAGATATTCAGGCAATGGTTGGTGCTGAAGATATAATTGACTCCTAGCAACTTATTTGTCACTTCTACAACCATTATCCTCCACAGAAAAAGTACTAAAAAAAGGGAGAGGAGTACCTGAATCTATATTCATACCTTCAACACTTGCTGAGACACCAAATCAAGCTGTTAATCAAGAGCCCTGGGAGGCAGGAATCTCTCCATGCCTGGGATTCATTTGCTGAGCTCCAGCACTTCTGGCTGCCTTACTCATCCTCTCTTGCAGGTGCCCCTTTTGCTGGAAATAATGAGTGACTGGAGCAGCCTCTCAGTGCAAGTCCCCCCCAGGCAAATGGAACACAAGGCACTGTGACTGAATCCTTGGCTGAAGTGTGGCTGTCACACACCAGCTCACCAACAGGAGTTTCCTGCTGTAAAACAAAAGAAACTGCTCCTCCTCTGCTTCTTGCAGCTCAGACACGTCATCACTTACATCCATACCTCCTTTCTTTAGGAACAGACCCTAAACAAATCCACACCTCCTTTCTTCAGGAACAAAACGTGCACATTCTCAGAATACTCTCTGTACCTGATCGGATAGTCGGCAGCGCTGAGGTTAATGAAGAAATCCCAGGGCCAGTCACTCATCTCCATCAAGTCCTTCATGGTCCGCAGGTAGGTGGTCAGAAGGCTTGCTCCTCCCCAGATGGTGGCCATTCTCCAGGAGGTGACCCTCACGTTCGGGTACTGGCTGGCAAACTGGAGCACCTGCCGGTGCAGGTAATTGGATCGCTTTACAGGAGAGAAGAGCAACACATTCAAGTTATTCTGCCCACAGTTAACTCTCCCTGGATGCACTAAAGGCCAACCCCACTCCTTGACTCACTGAGTGCTGCCATTGCTTTGCCCTCGCTTTCTGTGGTCCACAACCTTCTTTTGCCAAATGTACGGAGACCCCTGTTTAATACTTTTTATTACAGCTACAGTGATCACTAATCAGTGTGATTAGCTTGATTCACCATTTGTCACCGCAGATCCCAAAGGGCTTTTGTAAAGGAGGTGACTGCTACCACGTCCCCTTTACAGTGTGTCCCCGGCCCAAGGCACCTCAGGCCAGCTCTCCATCCAGTGGGCCACCACCTCAGTCTGCATCAACTTATCAGTTACTGCTAACTAAATGTTCAACAGACAGACAAGGGGAGATACTCATTGACATCGAAGGAGAAATGAAGGCTGTCACATAAAGAAGATAACAAGAAAGAAAATTTAAATTAAAAAAAGAGGCTCCAAACATGTAACGGATGGAGAGGTGAAAAGTGACGTGCACTTTATGCGGCAGAGGTAAAAGGAAGATGAAGAAGATGACAAAGATGGGTAGACTGACAGATGGTGAGACAGGCAATTTATAACCAGTGATATATTACCTTGTCAACATGAATGTAATAAAAATGGTCTTTATGGTAAATAGCCTTAAACATGCGCTGGAGCTGCCGAGAAGCTCTGCCATGAACAACCAAGACAAATGCGATCCTGACTGGGTTGGCTGGCATGTATTCTACGGAGTCCTCATCCCACTGTACATTGTTGTTGGCTTTTCCTGTTCAAAAACAAAACACAGGACATCTCTGAGCGTATCCAAGGGCAGGTGTGCAGGGAGCAGTACACATTCCACCTGGGCTCTTTCTTCAGAGCCCTTTGTAAGGCAGGGTGAGAACTCGTGAGGGGTGCCAGCCTGTGTCCCACCCAGTCTTGCCCCGTGCCCACGCAGGGCCATCACCCCGTGGGCAGCAGCCCATGCCCACGGGCCTCGTGCTGAACGAGGCTGCACAAGCACGGGCGAGTACCCAGATGTTTATGGGTTGGATCTCACCCGAGCACAGACACGTGAACCTTCAAAGGAATCACCTCCAAGTTTGTGAGCGGCGTCCCAAGTACTCCAGCAATGACGAGGCCGACGCTCCCCCAGGAGGAAAGCCCCTGTTTGGCCAAAGCTGCTCGCTCCCCTGGTCAGCACAGCTCTGCTGAGAGCTGGAGGAACTCTGCTATTGAACAGCTGCTGAGGATTATTGACTGATAGCATTTATTTGTAAGAGCAGATGTGCCCTGGAGCATTTAAATACAACCTGCACATCTTCACTTACTCATGGAGGAGCAGGGCTCTTCCAATACTGCTTAAAATTCCTGTTCATTTTTATTTTAACAGAGTAAGATCTGGTCTTCCTCTAAAGCAAACACTGCAGTGTGAGGTTCAGACAGGATAAACGGAAGAGCTGGAGGGAGATTTCTAGGAAGGAATTTAAAGTGCTTTGGTTTTGCTTTGTGACCCACTCTGCAATTCAAAAACCTGAACACAATATAAGAAAACCATCATTTTATCCAAAACCTGACATTCATTCTTCAGTGAAACAACACTATTCTTCAGTGCTCTGACCTTGTAAGGACCTTTCTCAACAAAAATGATTTAAAAAGAACCTGAAATTTTGCATATTAGCAGACAAACAAGGAAAGTACCTCAAAGCCAAAAAAATTCCTCCTGTCCAAATTTTTCTCTTGCACATTTTAACTTTATTCTTTTCTTAAATGAAAGGAATAGCGTTGTCTTAAAAATTACTTGGTGTGTATCCCCCCTGCCAGAGGTACAGTTTCCAAATTCCTAAGATCTGAGCTGCTACCCAGTTTCTGCACTTAGTGCCTTCTGTGATGCCCGTTTCTCCTCTCACCTCCACGCCCCCACCACTTCGAGACTCCTTTTGCAGACAGTGGAGACACTTGGCTCTAGGCTGCAGGACAAATCTGAGGCTGTTCTGGGCTCAGTTATCAGACAGCCTGAGCACAGCTACAAAGCCCACTGCACCTTCCAGAACATCTCCTGCAGTTATTAAAAAAACATGCTCATGTCTGTTTGGTTTGATACTTAATGGTATTTCTTTAAAATACCCTCCACCGCTGGCTCAGTAAGACTCAGAAGAATGTCAAAATATTAGAAAGAAAGCTTAAATTTCATTTATTCTATAATTTTCAGTTTGTTTCTTATGGCCATTAGCCTATGCCCAGTTCTGCTGTTTCTCCCGTGCAGCTGATGAGCTTCACCACACACGTGCTTAGGGTTTCTGCAGAGTGACAGGGACAAAAAGGGACTGTGAGAGAAAGAAAATGTGCTTGCAAAGAGAATTGACAGGGGAATGAAGGGCAATTGCAATTGCAAAAACAAGCCATTTTTCTTTTAAACTGCTTTGATTTCAAGCTGATGATGTCCCATCAATGGACTCAAATATTTTTAGTGGTTTTCATTACATTTTTGGATACCTCTCTTCCGAAATCAGTGGCTTTCTGCAATGATATGCAGAAGGTGAGGAGAATTTAAAATAGTCATATAGTGGGTCTTTTATTTTAATCTAACTTGCTTTCAATACCTACACTATAATTTATCTAGCAATTACTGGGAACAAAATCCTCTCAAATTTTCACCTGAAATGCCACCTCACTGCATCAGTTTTCTCTGGTAAATTCCTGCAGTGACTTATTTTGCTCTGTGCTGTTTTCCTTCTCTAACCCTTTTTTTTCATGTGCTTGTTCCTTCCTTCTCTTTTAGGTTTAGGGTTTCATACTTGCATTTACCACCTGCATACTATTATGGCTTTTTAAATATAATCCTATTCTTGGCTGCCTGGAGTTCCACAAAGGAAGAATGTTACACCTTTTCCATCTGTCAGACTATCTGCTACTTTGCTCTGCACTGTCACTGCCCTGGTTTTAGCTCATGGCTGCTTAGCACCCTCTATTTTGCAGACTACGTCACTGATAAACAACCAGCCTGGTTTGCAAAGAAGATGAAATTGGCAGGAAACATTCAATTGAGGACCTGATTACTAAAAAACTACAGTAGGACTTCAGATCTGTACGAGCAATGTCAGGACCTGAACGGCTCCAGCCACTTCACTTCCATAAAACGTGTGCAGACCAAAGCCCAGCACTCCTGTCAGCCCTGCACTGGGATGAGCTGCCTCAGGCAGGAGCCCAGGCTCTCCTGGCTGTTGGGACAGGATACACAGAAAATCCATCAGGTGATTTCACTCAACATCCTACCATTCACTAGTGATGAAAATCTAGAAGGATTTAAAGGAAGCACTTGGATTTGACAGCTCCCTCAGTGCATCACTACACGGAGCTCTCCCCGTGCACTAAGGCTCAATCCGGGTGCTGATTCCAGTGGCCTCCACCCTCAGTCACTGCAGTCCTGCAAAAAGCAGCTGCCAAGATCACCTTCCTCTCACCCACCAGGTACAGAGGATTCACGGGCGGATTCTCTCCTCTGCGGCACTCCCTGTTCCCAGCCTTCTCTTCACTTGTCACCTCTCAACATTCCATCGTCTGCCTTTCCAAGAAAAATGAGTCAAGCCAACACAAGAAAATTTCCACCTCGTCTTGCACTTGGGGCAGTCTCAGTGGGACTGGAGCAGCACTCCATCTCACCTAGAAAGCTTCTCTGAGTGTGGGTATTGCCTGTTGAGTGAAGTTTCCTAAGTGTTTAGGGAATTCCCTTTTTCTAGGATCATTTACACAGATCAGTGCTTTACAAACCTTAATAAAAAGCCCATGGTGTCAATACAAAGTAAAACAAAACCCATCAGTGCTTTATAAACCACAATCAAAACCCCACAATGTTAGTACAAAGTAAAACAAAACCCATGAAGAATATGATTGTTACAGTTCCCTCCTGGGAGCACAGCTCTCCCCTCAGAATTGCTTTGCACACGTG
This sequence comes from Gymnorhina tibicen, assembly GCA_013399875.1. Classification (NCBI taxonomy): domain Eukaryota; kingdom Metazoa; phylum Chordata; class Aves; order Passeriformes; family Artamidae; genus Gymnorhina; species Gymnorhina tibicen. The sequence goes on from VXAZ01010260.1 coordinate 731,202, forward strand.
AGTCACTGGGGAGAGCCACTGGAACATCCTCTTTGTGGCCACCTGGCACAGGTGGAACAGCTCTGGCCTTGACACAGGACTTGTCCTAAGCCTCCTCAAAGTCTGCTGTTTCATTACACAGTGGGAACAGAGGACAGAAGAGCCACTTCTCACGCTGCCTTGCTCCAGAGAAACTGGAGCCTCAACAGAAGGGGACGTGCACACCCAGCTCATAACAAACATCTTCCAGCCCTTGCATCAAAGAGTATTTATTGTGCTATCCTCCACTGAAAACAAACCATGGCACTTTGCTCCGCCACCAAATGTCTTTCACAAACTTACTAAGAGTGAAAGCTGCCCTTTCGTGTCCTGCTCAAAGCCTGACATCGTGTGTTAGCAGGAAAACCTGTACCTCTTTGTGAAGGTAAGAGGAGAATCTCAGCTCTAGTGCAATTTTAACTTGTACTTTCTATGCCAAGGGAAATCAATACTCATAATTAAGAGTTTAATCTTCAACTGTTGCAGTATTACTAAATGCTGGAATAATGAAGCTAGTGCAATCATTTTCACATTTGTGTGATGCCACATTACGTTCAATCATCCCCTGATGTAACTCAGAGCCAGCCTGCTGATCTCTTACCTCTGCTGTTAATTAACGGGATCAGACTTCCCCAGCAGCACAAAGCAATCTTTCAAACTATTTTGTGAGCCATCTTATGTTCTGTAAATCAATCCATCACCTTCTGTTCTCAGTTTGGTACTGTCCTGGCTGTCCAAAAGATTTCCTCTGCACAGAGACACCTGGATGCTGCTGACTCCATGTGAGCACAGCTGTGTGTGCACGCTGCGCCCTGATCCACGAAGCAGTGGAGGGAGGACGTGAGTAGAGTTACTGCTGTGTGGTTCAGCACGCTATTTACTGCTGTTACACCCACAAATGCAATCAGAAGCCCTGTCATTATAGCAGGACTATGAGCCATAATCACTCCAAAGAGGCAGAGCTGTGTAGTCCCTACTTAAACACCCAGGAGCAGCCCCGTTCCCTTCAGCAGGACCATTTCTGCAACAGCCAGCTGAGTGGCAGTTCTGAACTCAGATTTCCACTACAAACTCCTTTGCAATTGCTCACAGCTCAACAACACAGCAGGTTGAAAATTTCCAGGCTTGGCTGTCATCTGAAAATGTTTTCCATCTTGATTAGAGCAGAAGCAGGTTTCCCTTGTTCAAATGGCGGCAAGACCAAAAATAAATAAATAAATACAACGTTTTGATTTAGGACACAAAAATTTTGTATCAGACCAAGTACCAGAAGTAGTGGGAGTTAAATAAAAACAACAGAAAGTGTCACTGAGCAGTTTAGCAGAGAGCCAGCAGGACCTGATGAGAAGTCTTTGTCTGAGGGTTTGATAACAGCAGTTCCCCTGGCCTGAGCCAGAACTCCTGCGGGAGCTCAGCCCCAGTGGCCCCTCAGAGCAAGGGCATCACTTGCCATCAGGCTCCAGAGGGGACACCCTCCACTGAGGAGGCCTTGCACAGCAGAGGTAACTTCTGAAGCACAGCCTGTGTTAGTCATACTTAGATGAAAAGACAATTTTTCCTACGCCAGAACTTAGAAAATTATCTTTAGCAACATTAATCCCAACTTCAGGATGCCAATTTTCACCTCCAGTGGAAGAAATGATTCACTTGTTTCCATGGTGGTCCTTGTGGAGATCCTCAGTGAAAGAAAAGATTTTAGGTGAGCACTGATTACATATACCTATATAAATTTTTTTTAAAATTATTACAATTATGTATATGTAAAATGCCCACGGGTCTGTTCACTGTGCAGAAGACCCCTCTGGTAAATAAGATATCTACCATGAAAAGGAATCAGCACCTCGTGTGCCCACTGAGCCCAGCACATGCACTGCCCAGGCCCGGGAGGGGCTCTAGGAAAGCAAACCAAGCTCTGAGCAAGATAATTACCATGACTGCTCCCAGGTGTGGCTTCTCCCAGGGGGCTTGAACTTGCTTAGCAAAGTAGGGGAGGTGAAATCAGCTGAGATGATCTGCACAACTGTCCTCAGGCATGAGGACTCAAGAGGGATGGTTATGATTTACAGAATGAGGTATTGCTAATTATGTTCTGTAGATTTCCTTAAAATTGGTGTTACCTGTACTTTTTATCTCTGAGTTAGCACTGAGCACTTTGGAAAAAATTTCAGAAATCACGCTGGTATTGAAGAGTGGATATTCAATTTTTTGGCAGCAATGTTTTATCTCAACAACCCTGTTCTACTACTTTTCAGTCTCAGACTCTATCAAGAATTACGGGGGCAATTTATGATCCCGTGTAACTTCATATGATCAAGTAACCCATAAGCAAAAAATCAATGCAAGGTAGGAGGGAAGCAGTGAGACATAATTTAGAAGCACTCAGTGGCTACTGCATTTAACATTAAAGAGACAGATTTCAGTAATGTTCTTTCCATGCTGAGAAGAAGCCCTGGCTTGGAACAAAGGAGCTGCTGATGTGGGGATTTTGAGCCTTCTTTAATCATTTCAGAGGGTGACAGCATCAGCTTAGGGCAGTCAGAGGAGAAGAGTCACTGCCTTAAAGATGGAAATTCCCTTCATGAGGTCACTGGAAGTTTCTCTACAGTGAGTTTGTGAGCTGATAAGCAGCTCTGCATCCCTGCAGAACTTACATAAAAAGGGAAACTCACTGTAATTACAGCTGTAGGTTCAGTTCTGCTGTTCATGAAGAGAAAAATAAAGGGCATGGAAGAAGAAAGGTAGAAAGATAGAGGACACAGGTAGAACTGCTTCATATTCACAGCTGGATCATAGGAAGATGATTTTTTTCCTATTTTATCCCAAGGGAAAAAAACCCCAAAGATATTTCTCTGTTTTGGACTTTAAAAGAAAACATTTCCATCCCAGCTTTGTCACCCTCCTGTTACAGCTACGTAACATTTGTGCTGCATGCACCACTTCCAAGGCTCACTCAAGAACCCGCTGGGGCAGACATCAGCCATTAAACAAATCCAGAAAGACACCCTGCACCAGAAAATTTAGTGAATATGTCTTTTTTCACATGATTTGCAGAATTCATTGTAAATGAAGAAATATAAAAACCTTGAGAAGAAGGACAGACATTTTTTTTGTCTCACAAAACCTGCAAAAGCAGTTGGGATAACACAGAACTTCAAAATCAACCTTCAGGGTCCATGTACCTGTGTGTGCAGCAGCAGCACGCTCACATTCACTACATTTCTAGCAAAAGCAGGCAGCATTTGGTTTGAAGCAGCTTACCATATTTCAAACAAAAAATTTGTTCTATCTTGCAGTCAGTGTCGATTTCATTACTGAAACCATTTTTATGATTTGCAAATGACCAACTAATTATCAGATTCCACTATACTGCACTTGCAGCACTCACTAAACTTAATTTACTACAATACTTATCTAGGCAGGCCAATCATCTCTCTAACAAGCTTGCTTTTCTGACTATTCTAATTATGAAAATGGTAGCATTCCTGGGAGACAAATCTCAATTATTTGTAGTTTTGCTGGAGTGTGTTAGTCAAGCATTTTCTCCCTATTCCTACTGACTGCCATGAATAAATAACACTCAAAAGCAACTGTAAATTAATTAATGTTGAATTAGAATGAATCTCGTAATAATAGTATTTATCATATCAATTAACAGCCAATTAGCACATCATGATCAGTGTTATTAGGGTGAATACCAAATGCCTTTTAAATGAGCATCAGGCTATTTTTGCAATATTCTGTGACATTATTGGACTTCAGAGATGCAACATAAAGCAGATCCAAGAACAGACACAAATTTTCCCTGCAAAGACCATTCATTCCTCTTGCACCTCACAGCTTAGGTTGACTTCACAGTCCAAAGCCCAACCAAACCCCGGGCTGCATCCAAAGCAGCGTGGCCAGCAGCTCGAGGGGGGATCCTGCCCCTCTGCTCTGCTCTTTGAGGCCCCACCAGAAGTGCTGCAAGCAGTGCTGATGCCCCCAGCATCAGAAGGACACGGAGCTGCTGGAGCAAGTCCAGGAGGCCATGAAGTTGGTAAGAGGACTGGAACACCTTCCCCGTGGAGACAGGCTGGGAGAGCTGGGGCTGTTCAGCCTGGAGGAGAGAAGGTTCTGGGGAGACCTCAAAGGAACCTTCCAGTATCTGAAGGGGGCCTACCAGGAGAGGGACCCTTTGCCAGGAACTCTAGTGGCAGCACAAGGAGTAACGGGTACAAACTGAAAGAAGGGAAATTTGGGGTAGATATTAGGAACAAATTCTTTGCTGTGAGGGTGGTGAGAACTGGAACAAGTTTGCCCAGGGAGGCTGTGGATGCCCCAACCCTGGAAGTGTTCAAGGCCAGGCTGGATAAGGCCTTGGGCAACCTGGTGTAGTGCAAGGCGTCCCTGCCTGTGGCTGGGGGGTGGTACTGGATGATCTTTAAGGTCCCTTCCAACCCAAACCATTGTTTGATTCTGTGACTTAACATCTGAGAGGTAACACTCTTGGAAACCACAAAAAAAGAGGAAGACCACTATTTACAGGTGCTTGTGTCATACAGCCCTAAGAAGACACTCAAATAAAAGATATTTTCCAGCTTGGCTCTTGGGACATACCCACAGCCCTTTCCCAGCTCAGAGTCACAACTTGTGGAGCCCAACCAGCTCATCACTGCAACCAGGAGCAACTCCTAAAGGCACCAGTGCCATGACAATACACCCAAGACAAAAGGAAAAACAGCAGTCCTGTCTTTTATGGCTAACGCATAAGGTGTGAGGGTTTTCCGGCGGTGTTTTCCTCCTCTGACAGCGAGCTCACTGCAGGAGGAGACCCTTCATTCAGCTCTTGTGCTCCAAGGGCTGACCTGTGCTCGTTAGGAGGGGAGAGGTTACAGAAGGCAGGAGGTGAAAGGACTGAAATGAAGCATGTGTTTAATTACCCACCACTGGTTGTTGCTAAGGATGCTCCTATCAACAGCCCCAAACTGATGAGAACAGGAATTTGTCATACAAGATAAGTCATCCCACCACTCCCAAGAAAACTGATGACACAAACCCAGACTGAAGCATGTATAAAACCTCATCCCCAGTTTGCATTTTCTGGACAATCAGCTGCTGATTTAGGTGGCCTGAGCTGCCCTGCAGAGGCTGCCAGGCCTCTCGCTGCAGACGGATCACATCCCAGCTAGGGCCAGTGGCAGGCTCACCACCGTTCACGCCAAAACCAACAATGGGCTCTGGAGCCAGCTCCTCTCTGAAGAGCCTCACTCCCTTCCCTCCTGAAAAACCTTTAGATTTCTGGTTCAGGACAAGAAGAAAATATAGAAAATGTCCTTATTTCAGTTCAGGCTGTCTCTTCTGCCTCAAATCATCAGGAAGTTTAAGCCTTCAAGGAACAGAATCTTGAAAGCCAATCAGTTACTACAGAGCAACCAAGGCAGACATCAAACAAGAGAGGAACAATATCAACATAACAAATCCTAAGCAAAATAGCAACAGAGTATATCAAGGCTTATACTTCAAATTAGCATTTGAAACAGCCTTTGCTGATTGGAGTGTCTGTTCCAGTGTGTTTGGAGACTGGCACACTGTAACCTTTACACCATCTCTTCCTCTCATGCTCACAGCAAGAATAATCAATAAGGAGTGAAAACACAAGCAATTACACACGTCTCTACTTCACATAACCTCCCAGGAGACGTTATGTACTGCTGAGCCTACCAAGGAACGAATAGCTAGATAAAAGCATGTTTGTTACCTGCCTGATCAATGTCTCCCCTTTCTGTTTGACTCTGCTGTCATCTTTCAAGTCCTACGTAAAGTATCTCTTCCCCCAAATAATCTTAAGAAATTAACAGTTAATCATTATAATCAGCTGGTGCAAGGCCAGAACCAAGTTAATTTATACCACATGAGTATCTGGTCTGTTAACTCGAAGTTAATCCTCCCTCTGAGATTCCATTACATCTGTCTCCTATTTTTTGAATGTAGAATTGGAAGGACAGAGTCTGCCTTTATTCTCTGCTCAAGATAATTATGAACATAATGTTGGAAACAGACCAGAAAAGTAAAGACTTTCACATGTATTTTACACAGCTAGTTCGAAAAGGTCAGGTTAGGTACTGAGAATAAAGGCTGCATTAGCAAAAGCAAGAATCAACCCCCATACCTGTTCCCTGTGTCAGCGTGTTGCAAAGGGGGAAAGTTCAGCCTCGTGTTTTAGCTGGCACTTGCAGTGCAAGTGAAATTAATAGGAATTTCACAATACAGTCAGAAGGGAGAGAAAAGATAAATAGCACAGGTCTGTGCAGATTCGCTCCAAAGCTGTCAGGATCTGCTTCCTCTGCATCCCTTTGAGTTAAACTTTACAGGTTTCAAAGGCTGCAGGGCTGGGACCGAGCGCTGCTAAGAGTCTCACACTGTGGCAATAAAGATGTGTGAGACATCAGGCTCACCTGTGTGTAAGTACCATAAATGCATACATTCCTCGAGTTCGTGTACACTGCTAGGTTAGTCAGGAAACAGTGGGAACTGAAACATTAAAAGTGAGAAACAGCACACCTAAAAAACAAGCCTCCCCCAGACACAAATGCAGTTTCTGCACTCAGAGTATACATTTTCCAGCATAACTAATTTTTTGACACATAACTATTGTCAAATATCCTTTATGTCAAAGGACACTGGTAAGCAGTGGCTTTGTCAAATGACCCATGTGAACAGTGACACACGAATTGTTTTAGCATTGATCAGCTTATGTGCTTCCAGAAAGCACCTGTGTACTACTTAAAGGATGAATGTGGAATATGAATAATTTCACTCAACAGAGAAGGAAAAAAGGACCAATATTCTCTGAGTATATTGCTTGTCAGACAGAAGAACGCAACATAATTATATTGTGACATTTCCACCAGCAAATAGATTCTACTCTAAGCAATTAACACTGGTTCCTTCAGCAGACTTCAATAATGTAATTGTATGGTATGCTCAGTTACAATAACATGTGAATAATAAATGACACTGCACTACTTGAGCTAGATTTTAGCATATATAGACAGGTTAAAACACAGGAGAGATAGACGGATGTTATTTCTTGCACAGGCCACCCTTACACCCCAAAATTGTTCATTAACATGGAAAATGTTAAAGGCATAAAGGTTCACATTTTTAGAAAAAACAAGCACCACTGACAATGAGTACTCTGGATTTAACTAAAATGGAGAATTTTGGTCTGTGCCATGCATGTAACAACCTCTGTCCCTCCTCCTGGAGATGGGAAAGGTAGGGCTGGGCTCTCCTTCCTGGCTAGAATGCCTTCCAGAAGCTGCTTCTGATCAAGAGGGATTAGTAAAGATGGTTTAAGAAGGGAAAGAAAAATCAGGCATTAATCCTTTAAACATTTCATAGCCAACATATCTTTAATACAATCCCTCTAATCCAATTAGGGTGCCTTGAAAATCATATCTTGAATTCCACGCTTCATTGTGATGGGTTCTGCGCGAGTGAAACACCCCCTGAGCAAGGAGCTGCTCAACACCTGCTCTGCTCCACAGCCCCCTCCCCTCCCTGCGAGCTGAGCCCTGCCCGGAGCAGCCCCGCTCCAGCTGCGCCAGCACCAAACCCGCGCCTGGCACGGGTCAGGGGCAGCGCCTGCAACATTCACCCCTTGGAACAACAGGGAAAACAAGTCCCGGCACAAAGGTTGTGCCAGCAAGGAACAAATTACTACGAGTTAACTGAGATGGTTTTTGAAACGTTCTCGTGAAAAGTATTTGGACTGGTATTCACGAGGACGTATATTCACACTCCAAGGGATGGGCAAAGGACAGACCAAACCAGCACAGTCTTGTTGCTGCAATAAAGGACTTTCTCTCCAAAATAAAAGGATCCCATTAACATAGCACCAGAGGAAAACAAAGGAAAAGTCAAATTGCTGGCATGAGAAAATGTGCAACAAAAGCAACATAAAGGGATTCTTCTGTATTTTAATAGACATTACAGTTTTGTTAAAAAAATCCAATGTTCAGAAAACATCGCTTTATTGACTAAATAAGTTACTGGCTGCTGTTAAAAGCATCTGGGGAGAATTTGTATGCAAAATACATTCCTGCAATAATACCATAATTTATAAATGAGTTATAAATTTCTCTCAGATCTTAACAAGTCTATGACGCCCTTGGATGTCAAGGAGCTGTTAAACAATAACTTGTAGATGGGTCTGCTGTATACATGAGAGGAGTATCTGTGCAATGTCTGAAACAAAAAAATTAATGCTGATTTTTTACAGGCAAAACTAATTCTGGATATTATTTCTACAATTCTCTTAACTCTGCCCCTCAGAGTTCCCATTCTGCGACTCTCCATTTCATGTCAGCAGTCTCCAGAGGTACTAAATTTGGCCCCTGACACCTCCCATTTCCTGCAGCTGGGACTGATCCTGCCTTCCAAGGCTGCTGCCTGTGCGCTGGCAAGGTTTGAGCAGGACCTTGGCCCTTGAGGCTCTGCTTGTGCACAGCTTATCCCACCCCACTGAATTTGGGGAGCTTGGCAGCAGTGAGCTGTGCATTAGGGTGGATCTCCAGGAGTAACTTAATGGTGCAGCACACTGTGAGACAGGGCACACATCCAAGTTGCTGTGCATTTTAATTAGGTAAAGCGAGTGCTAAAAACTGCTTTGAAGGTCTAGATGTAATCCAGCAGCACTGGATATTTGGGTTTCCCTCCTGCCAGCTCTCATTCATACACAAGTCATTTGATCATCCCTATCACAAGGGGAGGCTTAAAGAGTAAGACAAAAAAAATCCCAAACCCAAACAGCTTGTGTTGAGATGTAATTCAGTTCCTCCTCCTCTAAAAAGACAGAGCCCCAAACAAATTCATTCACAACTTGGCTTTTATGGTACAGCAGGGCACGAAAATCATCAACTGGCTGCAAAACTGCTAAGCAAACCTAATTTAGGAGACGAAAATGTGTGAAACGCAAGAAACATCTCACAGATTGTAAAATGACACGTTTATTTAGAAGAAGAGACCAGGAGAAATAAGAGACGTTGCCAGAGCACTGCAGCACCAACCCAAAGGCTCCCAGGCTGCCCGGTGGCCAGCGCTGCCCACGAGCCGCACACGCCCAGGCCAGGGGCAGGCGCTGCCCAGCCCCCGGACCCTGGCACAGAGAGAGGGGGGCAGGAAAAAGCCCCAGCGGGCTCAGTGCAGAAATAGTTCTGTACTTCACTACCCAGAGGAGGGGCCAGCAAGGACCCCAGAGGCAGCAGCTCAGGGCAGGGAGGTACGATTCCAGGGGAACCGGGAATCGCGGGGTGCCCCAGCCAGGGCTCCTCGCACCCCAGAGCTGCAGCTGCAGACACTCCTGAGAGACCCTGCCCGTCAGAACTCAGCCTCCTCACAGCTTAAAAGCCAAACCCCGCCAAAGATTACTTGTAATTGAGCCAAGAAGAAATATTACTTGTTAAGGCAAGGAGTTGAGGAGTAGTAGCAACACAACTTTATTCAGTTTGTCCGCTGAATTCATTTCAGTCCATCTCCTGCTCTGCACCCCTCTGAAATCAGTGGAGAATGGACAGTGTAAAATCAGTATCAAAAGAGAATTAGCATGTCTGAACCAAATTCTGCTCATGTTCCAGTTCTGAACAGTTCCTGATCTATATAAATGCAGATTAACTTTGAGCCTCCTTAACAATCCCCCATTCTGGCTAAAAGAATCAAAAACATCTCAACTGCAATTTCTTTCAAATATAATTTAATTTCCCCTATCTTTATTTTGACATTAAAAGAATGATGAAAAATCTCTTCATATTATTTCTCAAGACACTACAGCTGGAAGGTGAACTGCTTATCCACACACCCCCATTCATTCTCACCCTTTCTTTTATGAGGCTGGAGCACCCTGACCTCCCTGTCACAGCAAGGACCATCTTTTCCCTAATGAAAGAGCACTTAATTTCTGGAATGACTTTTTATGTGAACTAAGCCAACGTCTCCTGACACCAAATGCCTGCTGTTCAACAGGACAACTTTCTTAGAGTTGAAGATGACATCTGAAATAGAATGCCTGTGCTGGCAACCTTTTTATTAGAACAAAATCATTTTATAAATCCAAAAGTGCACTAGCATGGAAAAGTTTAATATTATTGTAAATGAAGAAGTATTTAAAAGTAAAAATTACACTTGACACAGTAATTACATTGCCCTAGAGTATAATCCCAAAAGAACACAGAGACCTTTTGCCAAAGGTGATTTGAGTGTTAATATGAAACTCAACATGGGCTCGCTTTAATTACATATGCGCCTGCTGAGAACATATGATAGAGTCCAAAAAGCTAATTCATTGTCAGCATGGCAGCAGGACCTAATATTAAATCCTGCACACCAAGTAAATTTTCCAGATTACCAATTACCACACAAAAATAGGACACATTGCAAATGTGGTAATGAGCATGAAAGCAAAATTACAAAAAAATATTGCCAAACGGAGCTCAGCTCTGGGCCAGCAGCGGGTACAGCAAATCTCCCAACAGTTCATCCTTCTTCCTTCAAAAGCAGCACCATTCACTTGGTCCATCTCCAGCCCCACTGACACCAGCTTTGCACTGACTTTCACAGCGTGGATCCTCACTGGCACTAGTGAAGTGGCACAGAGTCTATAAAACTCTTTAGCAATATATAACAGCAGTTCAAAGTAGATTTTAGCGTGCTTTTTTTTTCCTTCTTATACTGAGCCTTAAATTTTCTTCATTTAAAAGAAATTACCGAGGGGGTTTGTGTTCTCTTCTCACGAGTCCCTGACAGGTTTCTGGCACTGAAACAAGTGTTAACGCCTCTTAATGCTAACAGGGATTTTGGTTTACTTTTAATTGTGGGTAAATTCATGCATCAGTCAGTATTTCCTACAGAAAGTGCCTGGAGTGTGAAGAGGAGAACCCAGAGTCACGAGGACGAGCTAACCCTGGGGAAACGAGACAACCACAATTCTGAAGGCAGCAGAGACCCAGCCAATACTTCTAACTGCATCTTTACCTGCCTTCTTGTTGCTTTACTGATGAATTATTAATTAATAATACTGAGCATTCCCAACAGAGCATTTTAAATAACAGCTGAATTTCTTTGTGGACGATTATGGATCATAAAAGTCTGTCTGAATGTCCAAAGCAATAAACGAGTCCAGGTAGGGAGCCTGAACTGCTACAAAAACTGCCCTTTGAAGCCTGAGGTTTTAGGGATGCTAAATGTCTCCTGTGTACTATTACACAATTTCCAGTCTAGCTTAATCCAATAATCTGAAGAAATGTAGGATTTCCTCCATTTTGCCTCAGCACAGGCAAATGCTGTTTGAAAGGGAGATGATGGCATTTTAGAAAAGCTTCGGGGTTGGTATGGCTCTATCCAAATGAAGCTACACCAATTTAGGCCAGCTAACAATTACAGTTTTCAGTTCCCAACTCAGATAAGGAAAAGAAAATTGTCAAATCACTATTACTTCTACTCAAGATTTATGTAAATGATGAAAAATATTTCAGCAGCTCTGAAATGTATTATTCAGGGATGATGCAAGGTCTTCATCTTCCACTTGAATTCTGGACAAACTTACAAAGTACTGAAGGTGTACTTAGGGCACCTCTGTGCTACTGCAGCTGGATAATTTTAGGTATAGTTGAAATAAATTTGTAATGCTTTAAGATGAAAACTCATTTGGAGATTCTATTTATCCATGGGATAATTTTTTCTTATCTCCACCTCAAAAAATGAAAAGCCTCCTACTAACTGAATAAAATTCCAGCATTAGTTTTCAACAATATTGCTGCCTTTAAGGCAGAAAGGAACCCACAATACTATTCACTCTTCACTAGATTTAGTTACTATCTGAATAAAGATTTCTTTTTTTTTTTTGCCTGTAGACTATGCTTAACATTTCTTTCTGGTGTTTAAACTGGTACACACACAGCAAAAAGGCAGCTCCAGCTGTGCTTGCTGATCCTTTCATCTGCCTTCCAGACAAATAATCCAGGCCCTTGCCATGCAGCACTTGGTAGATGGGGTAGCAAACAAGCTCCCTCCACCATTTTCTGAGCAACGAAATGCGGAATTATTAATGTGCACGGAGAGGGAGCCCAGACAGAAGGACACAAGCGAGAGCCACGCAGGGCGAGCAGGGTGCGCCCAGGCTCCCTGGCACACGGGCACGGAGCACGGCCAGCTCTGCTGGCCCCTGCCCAGACCGGCCTGAGCCCCCAGCTCCCCGGGACACGGCCCAGAGCCACCCCGGGTTCGGGCACCTGCAGGAGCTGTGCCCTGGCACTCGCAGGAGCTGTGCCCTGGTGCACACAGGAGCTGTGCCCTGGAACACGCAGGAGCTGTGCCGTGGTGCACACAGGAGCTGTGCCCTGGAACATGCAGGAGCTGTGCCCTGGGTGCCCTGGCACTCATGGGAGCTGTGCCCTGGCACTCGCAGGAGCTGTGCCCTGGCACTCATGGGAGCTGTGCCCTGGCACTCCCAGGAGCTGTGCCCTGGCGCACGCAGGAGCTGTGCCCTGGGTGCCCTGGCACTCGCAGGAGCTGTGCCCTGGCACTCCCAGGATCTGTGCCCTGGTGCACCAGGAGCTGTGCCCATCCCTCTCTGCCTGCAGGAGTGAGCCCCCGAGACCCTGCCAGGCCCTGCTGTGCCCGCTGAGGACAGCCAGCACGGGAAGGGCAGCTCACGCTGCTCTGCTCAGTCCCGGGGAAAGTTTTCACTCATCTTTCAGAGCAGACAGAATTTGCTCTCCATTCCACAGACAAACTACTACTATGCTTTTTCTTTCTGAAATTTCTTTCTGTCTTCTAATCTTAATTCTTCCGGTTTATGGCTCAGTCCTTCTACAGGGATCCACAGAAAAGAGAAAGAATAACACCCTTCTTACTTTGAGATATTAAGATGGATCATTATTCCTCCTGATGCGTTAGAAGATATTTATCAGTTTGAGTTATGAGGCCTTTCTGACTGTGAAGACTTAAACATCGATTTAATGCCAACTTAAAGACTCCTAAAAGTGTAGGAGATTGCATTAGATAAATAATTTAACAATAAAAGGTATATCAAGGCAGACATTATTGCAGCCTTCCACCAATCAATCACCATTTTCCATGTTTATCCAATTTTCATCTCAAGGCTCTGTATATCAAATTGCCCAGACACGCACCACACAACTGAAATAACTTCATCATTGAATAAAATTGCGTAGCCATTAAAATTCTCTAATATCAAGATAGCTGACATTATGTTAAATATTGGCTTCAGTTCCATAGAGTAATAAATTTTGACCTAAATCCAATCTTTCATGGATAGCTGATTCATAATGAAAAATTACTGGTTTGTCACTTTACCTTGGGAAATTTATTGTGGAAACTAATATAGCACCAGGCAGGCTTTGAAATATGTGGTAAGTAAAACCACAGTTCCCTTCCTAAGCACCCCCAAACAAAGGGAACAGATTCGGTCTGGTACAAGAACATCAGACATACTAACAGCTGCCCCTTCTGTTAGGGGGTATATTCCTCACGTGCTTTTGAATAAATGACCAAAGGAAGTGACTCTCTCAGACAGAGAATGACTTGGGGATAGATCCCCAAACCCGCTCAGCGTGCTGCAGTGGAATTCTTCCAGAGCACTGATGCCTCAGTCCCATGCAAAAGAGAAAGTACCAATGGGTAAAACATATATTGCAGTAAATTTCTCTTTTGAACTTCCCTTTTCCTCTCTACTATTCAGTAAATTGCCCAGAATGAATCACAGCCCACAAAGAGAGGAAGAACATGAAAATGGATGGTTCTGTTTAGTCCCACTACTGTCGAGCCCCACACTGTTACGCAGCACAGCAAGGCCAGGCACGAGCAGAGCTCTGTCTGAGAGCAGCGGGGTTTGCAGCGCTCCGCTGCACAGCAACATCCACTGGCTGCCTCGGAGCCTTCATTTGCAATTAAAACCACAGGTGAGTAAGCAGCCAGACCGCTTAAGCTGCTGTTTACAGCCAGCCACCAACAAAGGTGCATTCTCACCAGCAAAGTGTTTCTCTTACAGCTTTTAATGAGTTACAGAAATTACCAAGACTCCAACAAAACACTTCCATTAGCATGGGCAGGGAAGTCTCCACAAAGAGACACAATCACCTTGCAGCAAAGAGGATGATACAAGCCATTATACTCTAGTTAGGAGAGGGCTGCCCTGGACTTCAGCTGAGTAGTGAGGTTTCCAGTGAGATTTGTAGAAAAAGATCCTTTTGATTGACAGGGGTTTTTTGTGGACCTACAACTGTTCAACTGTTGCAGACTCTTGGGGGAGGTTTAGGTTGGACATTAGGAAAAGGTTCTTCACCCAGAGGGTGGCTGGGCACCGGAGCAGGCTCCCCAGAGAGGTGGTCAGGGCTCCAAGGCTGGCAGAGTGGGATGAGTGTCCGGACAATGCTCTCAGGCACAGGGTGGGATTCCTGGGTTGGATTCAATGATCCCTGTGGGTCCCTTCCAACACAGGCTGTTCTGTGAACATGCCTGAAGGGCTGCTGCTCATTAAAGTAAGCAAACACAAGACGGAGGAATTGGCAAGAAAGTGGGAAATGAGCTCTGTAGATGAACTTCTTCGAGCTGATCCACACAAAGATGTGATACAGGTACAGCATCGAAGAGATTTTATGTTCCAAGTCACAAACCATCAGCACGACAGACGCCAGGAGGGTGGTTTCCTACAAGGACCTTCACTTGCCATGGTGCTAGGGAACAGTGTAAGGAGAGTGGTGTCTCAAGAAAAGCTTTTGATTCACAGGCTTTTGGCACAACTCAAAGGCAGTGTCCACACTGCTGTCAGTACAAAGGTGTGAAGCTGAAGTTACCTCTGAGTTTCGCTGCCTGCGGAGAACAGCGCGGTCCCTCTACAACACGGACACCGTGCATCTGCTGCTGACGGACAGGAAACTCCAACCCACGGCTGGACCAGGCCTTTCTAAGCTTAATGAGGAGCTGAACGTGCACCAGCCACTGACAACCCAAACGCACCCACGCTCCTTAGTCTAGACAAAGGACACCAATAGGAAGTAGAAGGGTCTTTCCTCAAAATCTTCAGCAGCCAGAAAAGCTGTAGCAGCCCAGGAGAAGGTGGTGTGGAAGGGGAATGCAGGCACTGGAATACAGTCAATCCTCTCCTGACAGCACTGTCTGCAGAAGACTGGGTTTCCTCACAAGAAGAGCAATATTGAGAAATTCTGTTTTAAAAGGCAACAAGCAATTCAGTCCTGCAGAACAAATCCTACGAATTTCCCAATTTGAAAGCACATACAACTGCTATTCAAATTATTTTTGAGAAACCACAGCGTTCGAGTTATCAGATAATGATTTTCCTGCAGTGTAATTTTGCTTTTTTGGCTTAAATCTTCCACCATTTTTACAGTAACGTCCATGGATGAAGACCGATGGGTGAGCACTGAACACAAGAGAGGGTAGAGGTCATTCAGCTGCAGCAAGCTCTAGGAGAAAGGACTGAAAAATTCTTTGGCCTCCCAGGGGGCTGGTGAGAAAACTAGAGGAAAAATGATGGACTTTTGCCATGGGCCTTTCAGTAGGGCCAGAACTTTAAACCAGTATCTTCTTTTATAGTAAAACTGTAAAATGCTTCAGACTTTACTGTGCATTCAGCTGAGCCTGCTGGTGACAGCAGCAGGGACTGGGAGATGGGAGTGCTCTGTTCCTCCTCACAAAGGTGCCAATCAGGAGTAGCTCATTTGACACAACTAAATGATAAATCAGTGAGGTACCGTGGATATTAAAATAGTGTGAGCAGTGAATCAGGGCTATTCACTTCTAACATGCTCTCAAACTATCAAAGACAAGCATTTACTTGGAAGACTAAATACACAGTGAGCAATTTCAAAATCTTTTTCAAGGTTGCTCAGCTACAGATTCTTGTCATTCAGTTTTTCTATAGAAGTCATGATTACCCACGGAGAAAAAAGACGGATGTTTTAAAACTACCTTCTGCATAAGAAATATTTGCAACAGAAACAAGTAAATTATGGCTTGGAATCTTAAAATGGCAATAATGTCCTGTAAGATTGGCTTCATGCCTAGATTGCTGGCATTTTAATTCAGAGTTAGATCTCTTAAACAACTCTTCCCCATTTCCAGGGGAAGACATTACAAACCAGTGATCTCATAAAGCTCAGTGATGCCCTAAATACATCAAAGAAATGCACCCTTTCAAAAACCTTCCTGAAACAGGGTGCATTCCCTTTAATTATATTTTTAATACTGTAACAAACTCTGTATATATCTAAGGTATTGTTTCTAGAAGCCACAAAAGAGGAAAATTCTTTGCCTTGGCTCAGGAGGAAGAAATAAAATGTCACTACTTTATCCCCTAGTTATTTAAAAAGTAATACAGTCAGTGCCACTGGCTTCAGCCTAAACCGTGGCATTTCTGGAACATGACACTTCCCCATTCTCAAAACAATAGTTCATCAGCTGCAGATTTCTGTGAAAACCGAGAATTGGCCAAGTAATGGTACTTGGAGGAGTGCAGTGGTTAGAAAGACAGAGCTGAGTCTGTGCTCCTCTGTCCTCGATGGCATTTTAGGCTTAGAACAAACAGCAAATCTAAAAGCTGCCTGCTTGCAGTTCGTATGTTACACTGACACCCTAACACAGTTCTGTTACGGCTGCAGTGCCGAATTAGGAAAGAATAACATTGAAGCTGCTCGTGCAGCCAGCTCAGGCTCAGTCCAGCACTAATGTACACAGCTGCTTGCTTAGCATTGAGTACAATTAAGATAATTAGATGCCATGTTTCCTCTTCAGGGTCTGTCTACCGAAATCATCATAATGAGTCCACTCCAAGGGTCCAACAACCATTTTATATGAAAAACATTATGTATGAAAAAGAGTAGGGCTCAAGTTTTCCTTGCACAGGGGGAGGGTGGGTTTGGTGTTTCTGTTTTGGGTTGGGTTTCTTGGCCCTCCTGATTCTCCTCCCCACTCCCCCCAGCTCATACCTCCGTACCAACAATTTTCTTTAGCCACAGTTGTATTTGACTTTCCCCACCAACACTCTGTCCACACATTTCAGCATCACTGGGAAGCATTAATGATCACTTAAGTACTTTTCTTTCATCTCTGTACATACACAGTAATCTTTATCAAAATATTCACTGAGCTTCTGCTACGCTCATGCTCTTCCCAGGAGGTTTGCAGCAAGGACACGCTCAGCCATTATCCTCTCCCACGCTTGCCCACGCTCCCCCTTTAATGCGCCATAAAACGATAACATTTTCCAAAACAGAGGCTTGGTGAGAACGAGGACTGCTGACCATAAATTTTCCATTCCTTCTGCCCCCCACTCCTTGTGTCATGCGCTGCTCCCAGCATTTCCTTGAGATGCCAATTGCCAGATGATTTCTGCAAGTCTGCAGCCTGCAGACCCACAGGTGATCGGACATGACCAGACAGTAGCATCACGAGACAAAAACAAGAGGAACATCAGGCTGATTTCATTCTCCCACTTCTAAACTTGCAGAGGATCTAGACAGGAGCTATCTGTATTTAAGTGAAAGGATTAATTGGCACAGACACCCAACAGTTTTCCCCTCACCGAATCTCTTCTAAAACCAAAGCTGTCTATGCAAGACAGCGCTGACAGAGCCAGCCTGTGCTCATCACAGCCTTATTTTTGGAGGAAGAATCCCTCAGCTCTGAAATGCCACAATCTCACACATCCCTGAGAAACACCAGTCCCCTGTTTTCTACAGTGCAGCTGTCCCCAGAGATGCAGGGAGGTGGCACAACAGTATCAGCCTAGTTTGGGACACCACAAGGACATTTCTAGCAATTGCAGTTCCCTTCCAAGATGTACACACATCTTCCCTCGGTAAAGAAACTTGTCCAGTTTCTGACCCGCTGGCCAGATCCAGTTTCTAAGGATAATTCATTCATTTGGCCCTCTGCCCACGGAACAGATCAGCTGTGAGCAGGGGGAAGTGTTCTGTCAGCTCTCACCCCAGGGCTGCCCCACCAGTCCCTTCGAGTGCCCAGAGTGACCCGGCGGCAGGGCAGGGGCTGTGTGCCCTTTGGGTCCGTGCCCTGACACCTGCAGCACTCACACGAGAGACTGCATTCCCCACCCATACAGTGAGGTAGGGCCCATCTTCAGCCACAACAGCAAAGTATCTTTTCATTCCTTACAGCCCAGTTTTGACTGCCCAAACATGCACGTGTGGCCATAATGAAAGTTAATCTGAGTCACTGGCAACATACACTGTCCCTGAGATCTCATGTTTCTCCTGACAGTGCCAAAGCTTCGCTGATTTTTTTAGAGTTGGTTCTGCTTCACACACGTAAGGGGAGAGACACATCACTTATTTCATAAATCCATTTCGCCTAAAATGCAAGTACTGAATCTTGAAATGGCCCTTTATAATGAAAGCAGTGCTGGAAACATGGTTTCCAGAACAGAACACAATCTCTGTACACGGTGTAATTACATCCTAGCGTTCTGCAGAATACCAGTGCATGGCTTAAATGCTATTAATTGTAAGCAGTTTTGTTCCACAGGATGTTGTTTGCTGATAACTACTCAATTAGGGTTATTTTGCAATTAGTCTACTCACAGTAAATTTACTTCAACCAGAGTCATCCGTGGTGCAGCAAATTAAAATGCTGTCTGGGCTGCATGTGCAGTGGCTCTTACATGCTCCTTAAACCGTGTATAGCTTGCACAGTGATCCTGTCACACTAACAGATTAAACACACAGGAAAGCAGCAGCAGCCAGTGTCATTTGGAATCCTGAAACCAGCAGAAAAAGACAAATCTGGGGTTCAGTGATCTGTAGATCAAACCCAGTGAGTCCAAAATGCACTGCCAAAACCTTAAAAGCTAAACAAACCATGCATTTACATGTCACTGTGTGCACACACGCATATTGAGCAGATGAAATCCTCTATTTGCTTTGTTACAGCTCCCATGCTTTTAAAATTCTGTAGAGGATGCTTTCATTTCCGTGCCTTGAAGAACAGCTCTGCTCCACCCCACAAGCATTTGGCATCTTAGTGGCTTATCCTCTCCCTTCCTGCGAATCACACCTCTTTCTGCTGAGTGCTTTGAAGTTGTCAGATAAAAACATTTCAGACATTCAGACTGCTATTACCTGTGTGTTATTCGGTAAGCAGAGCTCCAGAGCCCTTTTCTCTCAGTTTGAAAACCAACAGGTTGTGTTTTCTAAAATAAAATGGGAAATTTTCTTCCCAGCAGCCTCTAAGAAGCTGAAAGCATTTGCTTCAGTGTGCCAGAGCAGCATTATCAACCAGGGAGAAGGCAGTCTGATCTGCAAAACCTCTTTCAGTGCTGATAAATTATTTTGAATGAGGGCAGCTTGATTATTTTCCTACTTTATTATAAGTTGGGTTTACCCCACAGGGATGAAGGTAGTGGAAAACCTGCTTGACTGAAAAACTAAGAAAAGACAACAGAAAAGCCCAGGGGAAATAAATCAGGATCACTTGAGGCTCTTTGCTTTCCTAGGGACTTTTCATCTGTTAAAACTACGTCTTAGAAAACACTTCCCAAAAAACCCTGCTGTGTACCTTTGGTCTATCTGGGGCCACAGATCTGGGTCAAGAATAAACGCAGCTGGGTAATTAATGGTAAGGATCAGGCCCGAGTCTCCCTGGGGACAGGGCAGCCAAGGGAGCTGGCCCAGAGGAGGCCGGGTGCAGCCACCCCCGGGACGGTGCCTGCAGTGACCGAGCAGGAACCGTGCTCTGTGCCCACCCAGCAGCCCTGCAAGGCAAGGGTGCAGAGCTGCAAACGACCGCGATCCACGTGGAAGTGAGAAACAGAGACCTCGGGGACTGAATCCAGCCCCTGGGTCAGCAGCTGGGCTTCTTCCACCTCAGGAGGACAGTAAGCAGAAATCACAACTTCAGCATCATGCTGAAATGTGGAGTGGCACTGCTGCCCACTGCTGCTGGGCCAGCCTAGGAGTGCACTCCTGCCCGCAGTGAATAGGGGCTCTGCGGGGGTAACGTGGCACAGATCAGGTCCCTCGTGCTTTGTCCAAGGGGATTTTAGCCAGGCACGGAGTGGTGGGTATGTTAGAGCCAAGAACTCTCATTGAAACTTCTGCTTCTTCCCAGTACCTGCGCACAAGAGGAGGACCATGCACGATGATGGACAAAGAAGGGAGGCAGCGGGTCCGCAGCCACCGCCAGCTTTGGCGAGCAGGGGACAGCGTGGCACACCAGGGCAACCGGTGTCTGTGGTCTGGCCTGAACAGGACGAGGCCAGAGACGGCCCCAGCACAGAAACATCTGCCACGCTGTCCACAGGTTGCTGATCTCCTGAGAAGAAAGGAACTCCCTAGAGGATGTCTCCCTGTATATTCTCCTCCACCTGCACAGGACTGGATTTGCTATTTCCTCATCTAACCTTGTGCTGAATCTACACTTCCCCTCTTATATTTGCTGAATGCATTTTCCCCAAAACACACTTCTGCCCATTGCCCTGATCTCAGCCGTGACTGGGTAAGGCTGCACCTAAAGCCTTTGACACCAATCTCCTGTGCCATAGCATTTGTGCCGTGTTTTTAGGACCAGCTTGCAGGGAAATGCCAGCTCACCTGCTCTGCAAGGCAGGTAACTGGTGAAGGTGCCGTGTCCTGTTCCAGCAGCAATGCCCTCAGAGGGACTGCAGCCCTCACAGAAACACCACCTGCACGTCAGAGAGGGAATATCGTGCTCTTGGCTTTAACAATCCTTTCTTTTATCACTGAAGACCCTTATAATCAACTTCCTTTGCCTGCTGCCTTTGGAAACAATAAAATACTTAAAAAAGAAACAGCTTGTATGATCCTATTCTCATTGATAACCACTGAAGTGAATGTATCACTTAACATTTATGACAATCCAGCTGGATGGAGTTCTGTCCATGATTGATAGCTATACTTAGCAACATCATGGTTTTGATCAGCTGAGACAAGATCCAAGGGGATTAAACGCTGGATGACATCTCAGTGGAAACCACAGCACTGGGAACACGTTTATATGCTGGGATAATGGATGAATGTGCTGCTCCAATGCATAAATATTTATACTTCACAGTTTTGCTGGGAACAGACAGGAAACCTTTGTTCAAACCAAACTGAAGGGAACAACACTCACATGCTGGATACACAGACTCAGACCCCAGATGTCTGACAGTTGCTGAAAAACACCAGATCGCTTTTTTAATACATAAAGTGCCAGGGCCTCTACCCACATCTCCCCCTACCAGCAATCCTAACAATGGGGGGTCTTACATCCCCAAAAGCTGGTGTCCAGTACTTCACAAACATCGCCTAACCAAGCTCAGCTCCTCTCAAGGACCTCCAGAGTTGATGAAGTCACCTTTCACGAGGGATGGAGTCACTCTGGGAGTGAAGAACAGCAGTATTTATGTTCTACAGTGGGAGGAGAGGTACGGGACCACAACACACTGAAACTCAGACATGTCTTTAACAGGGCTGTAAAACTCAAGGGACCTACCAAGTTATATACACATAATAAGGCCTTCCAGTAGGCACTGGGCACTTCCAGTTTTGGGGTTCCCTCATGTCTGTCCTGACAGCTCTGTATTCAAACATTTGGGAAATGACTTCAGAGTCTGGATCTCCTCCGCAGGTTTGGTGACCCCCTCTGCTCGTGCCTTGCTGCTTCCTGCACTGGAGACTCGTGTCCCACTCCAAATGCTGCTGCACTGCCACTTCCCCACAGCAAAGCTCCCAAATCTGCTCTGGAGCAACCTCCTATGGAACACTGGGTGTCCAGACTTTCTGCCAAGGAAATCTGGCAGCTGAAGTGGTTAACTTCAGCTGTCAGCATGGGCAGGAGGAAATAACCCTGAGGCAAAGAAAAGTCAACATTTTCCACGTGTATCCATCTGGCTAGGTTAACATCTCTCTCAATTATTCTTTTTAAACAAGTGTCACCGCTTAAAATAAAAATCTAAATGAAACTCTAGCTCAGCAAACCTAAAAATTTTAGACACGGTCTTTTTACACCTAATTTTTTAATGTGGTATATATCCATACCACATGAGTTTTTTCCTAAACTAATCATATTTGGACAATTTCTTCGTTTTTCTAGTCATATTTGTAGCTCCCAGTTTTCCTGAGAATTTTCCTATGACATTACAATGGAAGCATTTATACCAATGTGCTATGTACAAACGTGCTGAAAGGCTTCAAGTGGAAAATGTTCCTGGTTCTAAGACCACGCTATTACCCTGACTGCAGGGCATAAGAGATAAATCTTGTATTTAAAAAAGAAGCAACAAATATTCCTTGAGAAACCTGTTTTTAAGGACGGCGGTTGTTCAAAACTTCTGGGAAGTCACCCTGCATGCCTGGATTACCCAGCAGGGCACGGCAGCACAGGAGTGTGCACGGTTGCACAGCTGCAGAGTTTGGCAATGCACCTTCCAGCTCTGGCCAGGACATCCCTTGCCTGGTTGTGTATGGGACACATTTACCTACACAAGATTTACAGCACTGATCCCACTACTGAGACACGCCCCTGACCCCGTAAGTGTGGGGCAGTGTCTGCAAGGTGCTGACCTCCATCGGCTTTCTCCAGCCCAGAGCTGACTGCCCTGCCCCCAGGGAAGAAGGGGCAAGGAGAGGGAAGGAACAGCAAGGGCGTGCTTGT
Organism: Gymnorhina tibicen; assembly: GCA_013399875.1. Taxonomy (NCBI): domain Eukaryota; kingdom Metazoa; phylum Chordata; class Aves; order Passeriformes; family Artamidae; genus Gymnorhina; species Gymnorhina tibicen. The sequence continues at coordinate 753,906 of VXAZ01010260.1, forward strand.
CACAGTGGATGCCACCAGCGGCACCTCAGCGGTGCCCAGGGGTGCTCGCTGATGCTCACCCTGTTACTGATGTCTGCTTCTGCTCAGTTATCAACTCCCTGCTGTTCTCCTCCCTTCCCCTTGTGCTGCCTTTACTCTTCCCACTGAACACCATGTCTTCTGCCCGCTCATTAATTCTTTGTCTCCAGTGTCTGCCCACCCAGCTGAACAATTTGGAATATTACCATGATAAGAAAGGGAGAAAAAACACCAAAAGAGACATGGTAAAAAACCAGAACAAAACAGTTCTGGGGTGGGGAATGGGGGTGCTCAGACCATTCATCCTGGCAAGATGCACCATCTAAATTAAAAGCCTAAGAATCTTGTCACAGGGAGATGTGCTTTTTTAGATACATTCCCTGGGGCAGCTCCTCTTTTTCACTGTCTGTACAGGGAATTTAACCTCGGAATCTCTGTAATAGCAACACTACCCTTCTCTCTACCCCACTGAGATCACGCTGCAGTAACCACTGCTTTGTGATGGTGTAGTGAACAAGCCATTAGAGGATGTTCCCAATGAAAGGAACTAAACACCCCCTGGGGTTCCCATGGATCCCCATGTTCATCCTACGGTCTCAAAGCAAGACCTATTCCCTAGTTTATAAATTCCCTCTGCACCTTCAGCTTGGCCAAAGACGTGGCACATCCTCCTGTGCACGGGCCAGGCCCAGGGTGGGGACTCTGGGCTGTTGTACAAACAAATGCTGCTGTGGCTAACGCTGCTCCTTGATCGATACCCACCGTGATCAACTGATCAATGCTATTTCTTTTTAAAAGGCACTTTACTCTACGGAGAGCTTACAGCTGGATGAACGGTGGCACATGAAGCACTCTTTGAAAAGTAGAAAAAGGTCAGCTCGGACATGCAAACTGACAGCAAGCTGAGAGGTAACTTGTGATTTGAGGGCATGGAGAAACCAGAACAACAAATCAAAGCTTGGCTTAGGCCAGCAGAGGTAACTGACTCTCCAGCAGTGATTTTGAAAATAACTTTTGCTGATTCAAGAACATTAAAAATAGAAGTCAGCCACAAAACTGGATTTTCCCTGTGCTTTTGGAATTTCTTTTACTATACTTCTGACAATTACCCAGGTTATCAAAATGCTTAGGACTCCACTGTGACAGAAAAATAGCCATACGGCCATAACAGCAATGCTACTCACGTACTGGTTAGCATAAAGCTCCAAAATTCACCGTGGCTGTTCTCTGATTACCAAAAAAGCACACAACTCCTGCACAGCATGACAAGATTTTGACTATGCTTCTCTGTGCCCATAGATTAAGAACTAAAAGAAACAGGAGTTTCTGAATATCTAGATCACATTGTGCAATAAAAATCTGGTGGAGGTGAACTCTACAGGAATCCACCAAGGATCTTGTGACATCCATATGATTCCCTGTTAAGAACATCCTCAAAGCCTCCCTTGTTTGCCCGGACCGAGTCCATGACGCGTTCCTGCAATAAAGCCATTTTTGTCATCGCAAGGCCGTTCCAATCACACAGAACGCTCCCCCCAGACAGCGTGGTATTTCTCCTTCTGCATCTCCCCACTTACCCTCCAGGGCACAGAAGCGCGTCACCTGCTCCGGCATCAGCTTCCCCAGCTTGTGCTGGCAGTACACGTCGGCGATCTCCTGGCGGCACGGCTTGGACTTGGCGCGGGCCATGGCCGAGATGGCCTCCTTGCCCGTCACCTCGCACGCGGGCGGCCGCTCGTACCTCAGCTCCGGGGAGCTGGTCTCGAGCTTTTTTAAAAGGTGCTGCTTGGGAGGCCTGTCAATCTCCTTCAGGTTGTTGCTGTTGCTGCTGTTGCTGTTCTTCCCAGGGCGATCGCTGAACTGCACCACCTCGTTGGAGTTCTTCCCCAGCAGCAAGTTCTCCTTCAGCTTTTCCTCTTCCAGTTTCTTTCTCAAGTGCTCCTTTTGTTTGCTAAGGGGTTTTTTCACCAGCTCAGTCTGGTGCTTTTGCCTCTGAGTCCTGGGAGCAAAGTTACTGTTATCAATAGTTTCAAAGTCCTTGGGGACCGAATTTTCATTATTGCTGTCTGTTCGCATTTTCTCTTTCGGTCGGTGGGAAAAATAGCCATCCTATAAATGGGGAGAAAAATTACACTCATCTTACTAAAGCAGTCACATCCCATGCATTACAAGCATTTCTTACATGAAAACATAGATCAGCTACAATTCAGCGTGCTGCAGCACATCCCTGTGCCGGGGTTCGCAGCAGACAGAAGCTGAGAGGCCTCTGGGGTGCCCAAGCCACCTGCACTGGCACCTCTTCCTCACCGGGCCAGAGTCCAAGCCCTATCTCAGATGGAGCAGGAAGGTTTTACACAGGTTTGTGAGCAGTGATTAACCCGACACTTCCCCCTGACACCATTAAATATCCATGAGAAAACAGACACAGGTTTCAAGGGAGCAAAAGCAGGTCCTTCAATGCTTTCCTTCACTCCTCGTGATTAACAACCAGAGTTTGGTATCCCAGAACTGCCTCGTTGCTCGGCAGAAAGCACCACCCGAACATAGCCTGAGCTTGCTTTCAGTGAAGTAACTTTGCTACAAACCAAATCCCTCCTAATTTTGCCTTTTTTTTTTTTTTTGAATTTCCACATGTTAGACCCCTCCCTGAGAGGGTCAGAGCCAGGCTCAGGTGTCAGCTCTTAACCACCATGTTCTTCCTCTCGATGCTCTTAGCTAAATACACAGCCCATAACGCTGCAACATTCAGAATCTATCATATAAAGGAAAAGGAATAGACCATGTAAAATATTTGTCTGCATCGGGGTGGGTGAGGTTGAGCTGCCTTTGCTCCCACTGTGGAAACTTGTGGGGGACTCAGTTTTTAGACCCATGGACATAGAGATATCTGTTTGCAAAAGTGACTGGTAGCAGATAAAATCGATGAGGAATTGTTATTAAAACATCTGAAGACAGGAGTAAAAATATTGATAGACTTTTTGAGTCTGTCCTCTTTCCTTTCCCCTTGTGGAACACCTGACCAAAAATCAGAGGCTGGGAAATGACAGCATCACTAATGATGACTGATGGGAGCATCTTTTAGCACCTATCAACAACATTTTGTATTCAAAACATTTTATTGGCATCAGCTAATTGTTTCTCACACCTCTTCTGGGAGGAACTATTTAACAGTCAGGGTTTGCAGAGAAAGGAGAGGGAGATAATGACTTATCCCAGGCCATGCAGGCAGTCAGTATCAGTTTGACCTCTGCAGCTCAGCAATGAGAAATGTTTGAATAGTTTATTCATTAGAAGAGGTTGTTTAGTGAGTGAATAGAGTGATTCTCTCTCCATGAAAATGTCTAGTTTGCAACTAGCTCTAGCTGTCTGACAGAGAGGAATGCAAAGGAGTTTCAAAAAAACCCAACATCGGGCAACAACTCACAAACCAAAATCCTAACATTTTTCCAACAAACAAAGTATTTCTAGTTTGGGGAGAAATATTTTTAATAAATGAAATTCTAACGTTTAAAGGCAAGCACGAAATCAATTTCTTTTCTCGGTCTTACTTCTTAAAGGAAAAGAACAGCATTTCTATAGAAACCCAGGTTTGTTTAAGTAGAAAAAGAATCGGAGCTCGTCCAATCACTCCATGCCCTTGCAAAAAGTCCCTCTCCAGCTCTCTTGCAGCTGCTTCAGGGACTGGAAGATGCTATAAAGGAACCTCTGCAGACTTTGTAGCACCATTTTTCCAAGATGAAGTGTGACACCGTGGATGTCTGTCACAGAACACGGGCCTGAGAGAAGGACTTCCACAAGCAGAAATGTTCTGTCCTAACTTTATCTGGTTCTCAGAAGACACAAGGAGAGGTTAACTGCTGAGTACTCAAGGCAAGAGCCCTGGCAGGGAAGTTTTAATGACTGTGGGGCCTCTTCTGAGCGTGTGCACGCTGCAGTTCAGCAATAACAAGCAAATACTCCAAGACTGGGAAAGAACAGTCTGTACCCAGGAGTGTGCATGAGATCACTGCCAATTACACACTGATTGCCATTGATGCTAAAAATAATACTATAATATTAATGCAAAAATAACGTTTTAAGCTCAGAGCCATTTTATGTAACGAGAGAATTTGAATTCTGCCCAAAATTCTGCTCCCTGTTGAACACACAGATTTGAATTCTCCAAACTCCACCTCTGGTGTGTTTTCCTGAAGTCTGTCAGACACAGCTCTTTGGTGTATTAGCCCCTGCATCTGCAGTGACTGAGGGTCTGGGCCTTAGGTACTCCGAGCCTGATTGAATTCCAAGTCCCATCCATCTCGGGAGGGACAGCCTGGGTTTCTGCAGAGACTTTGCAATCTGCTGAGGAAACCACGGAATAAATTGCTGCTGTCACCTACTACAAACCCAACAGCAGCTGCTGCTCGCCGTACCTAGCACAAATACAGAGAATTTGGAAGAACTCACAGCTGTCTGTAATGACAAATGGATTTTAATGACAGCCTGTTAACACTCTCAGGGGCTTCTGCAAGCAGCACCCACAGCAGTCCGGCCAGACCCCAGGTGAGCTCACACACCTGCAGGCTGCCTCTCTTCTCGTGTTTTGCTTGCATCTGGCGCCTCTGTTTGCGTCCAAGCTAAGCACGTTCAAGCACAAACACGCATTTGGGGTTGCCCAGGTCACAAATTCTCCCATAATCTTTCAGGTACAGTTCTGTATCCTGCGTGCCAAAGGCAGGAGGTTAAAGATAAAGACTCTGGCTCCAGTACCGGGCCCGGGAAAATTCCAACAAGGCAGCCCTTCCTCAGTGGGTATCCCACTGCAGGATATGCTGCACGGGCACCAGGTACAACTCCCACTGCCCCTGAAGGAGCCCCTCTGCCACCAGCCTGCATCAGGCAGCATGACTGGTAATGTCTGCAATACACAAAAAGCCAGCACTAGACCGGTTTCAATTCTGCTTTCAGAGAGAGAACCTAACGTGCATTTAAATCAGCAGAGCCCCAGACGGCAGCAGACTGGGGTGCACCAGCTCTGCAGACTGCAAGGGCACACAGACTGTGCCTGAGGGATCCAGCTCGGGGCCCGAAGCCAAGGGAGAGCCCACACCGTGCCCACAGGCACTGCTCCAGCATCACCTGCCCCGCACCTGCGGAGGCACAGTGCTGCTGGAAGGCTCCTTTGGGAAGGGCTTTGTAGGGAACGTTAAAGACAACCCTAATCAGTTCACAAAGGTACACAATAGGAGCTTGCATTTATCTGCCAGAGGTGTTCGTTGCATTGTGCAGAGCACTTCCTCCTGACAATAAGAAAATGCTCCCTTCTTAGGAAAAGTTATTCATTGTACGATTTCTTTATCAACAAAGTCCTATAAATACTACACAGATGGATGGACCATGTGCCACCAAGCCCTGAATGGCAAATGTTCCCGGTTAGGTTTATCTGACAACTCATTTTCTCCCCAGCACGGAAGGATTTGCTGTCTTTTTGTACCGAGAACATATTCTCATGTTCTTCCTCTGGCAAAGCTTGGTACCTCAAAGCCACAGCAAAGCAAACCAGAAATACGCATATGCACACACGGAGCAACAACAAAACACAGTCTTCCTCTAAACACAAAGTGCTGGACGTGCTGGCCTTGAGGACCAGCTATAAATCAAAACACCTGTACTATAAAAAAATACATGTTTTTCCTCCTTTCACACAGCAAAGCACACAGTTATTGACCTCATGTAAAACGTGCAATGCCTGGGCAGTCATGCAGGATCACACACAGCTGAGGCCCCCACAGCTGGGCAGGCACTTGCTGCTTTGCTGGGGTGAGCTGTTCAGGATCCAAACCAGCTCTCAGCTCCCAGAGGTGGGGAACAGCTTCAAAATCTGCATCCCATGTCAAAGCCTCCGAGACCTGGTCAGCTTTCACAGGACCATCTACTTTACCTGTCCTGTGACTGAGAAGAATTTAAACAGAACCATGAAAAGATAATTAAAGCAAGTTTCTGTTCAATATTAATCACAGCTGTGACATATTATTTTGTAGTGCTTGTTAATTATTTCAATAATGACACCTTCCAATTGCCAGAGGAGTCAGAGGATGGCATCTTTACAATTAAATCTTTTTTTTCGGCTCTTATGTTTGTGCATTTGAGGGCTGTTTCTTAGCTGAAATCGAAACCTTTTGCCTTCAGAACAACAAACTTTACGCTGTGGTCACCCCACTGTCCCCTGTCCTACCACACTCACATCTTTCAAACTGTAAAAGCACCACTGCTCTGCCTGAAGCCCTCATGCAGCCCCATGGACGCAGAGCAGACATCCCATTGTGCCATCAAAACAAACAAGAAATTGGGAACTTTAATTGAAGATGTGGTTGATGTGCCATGAGACCCTTGGAAAAGGAGTGCGTTTGGCAGGTTTGAACAGAAGTGTGGCCAAAGACAGCAGATGGAGGAAAGGCAGCAGATGTTAACGTAGTTATATTTTTCCATATGTTTTTCTGTTTTGCTGTAATAAGTACATTGTACTTTAATTGTCACTGGCTGAAGACTTGGGAGAAACATTTTGTGAGAAATATATTACGTTACTTTATGCCTTTCATTAGAGAGGGAGATGCAAAAGGTGAAAATAGGTTTATTGACTTGCAAGCTGGCAAAGATAAAAGATGTAATTGCTTCAAACACAGTGCTTTCTGTTATGGAAAAAGGAAAATGAGACAAAGCAAAAGGGTTAAAAGGGGGATTCTGATACTTGAAAAATCATGAGTCCTTCAGGTTCAGCACTAAGAGATACAGGCACAGCCAGCCCAAAACTATTGCAACACTTGGCATTTCAAACTGCAGAGTAACAGATGGACCACCACTGAGTGCACAGGGGACCCCTCAGTGGAACATCTGCACTGCTAAGTGATTGTTTGGAGGATTACTTTTCCCTTCCTTTCCAAAACTGTTAATCCATCCTTTTATTTTTCCTTACCATCAATTTCAGCAGTGTGATCCAAACACTAGAAACAACATCATAAAAACATCATTAATAGAAGTTGCTTTTATCCCTTCTGACATACATACATTAAGGGAAGATGTTCTGGTTTGAAATCGAATGAAAACAGCTTCAAAACTTTGGCTGCTTTCCTCAAAAGAGTTTTTCTGGTTTTTACTAACATATGACTTACTTTGAGAGTGATTTAGATTAGGGAGTAAAATAATATCGCATCCCTCAAGAGACCAAACAGATTTTCACATTTGTTCCAGCTTAGCACAGTAACTGTACAAAAAGTCATACTGTATCAACAGTAATTTTAGATGTTCATCCGGTTATTAAAAAGTTTGGAATACTGCTAGAGGGAGCTGTGAAAGCACATATCCATAGTACTTCCAAAACCAACCACTTTGTTTTCTGCTAATTTAAACTTCTCGGGAAAGTTTGGACTTTGACAGCACACACCAGTCAAACTTACTCAATCCATAGCAGAACCTGATTTAAAACCAGTAACTGCCCCCACTTGACGCATTCTGTTCCCTTTCAAAGGACGCTGCAGCTCAGACTCCAGACTCGGGCACAAGCCCTTCTTTTGGCACAGGTCCCTCCACGGAGACTGGCCAGCAGCACAGCAGCACGCGCGGGGCTGGGCAAGTTCTGCTCTCCGTGCGCACACATTCGCAGCTCCACCCGTGCCGTGCAGCAGGGGCAGCTCTGCCTGGCTGCGCGCAGCGGAACCCGGCCCCGCGCGACACAACTGCTCCCTTCCCGGGCAGGCAAGCCCTCAGGAGAGCGCTCAGCCCAGCATCCATCCATCCATCCATCCACCCATCCATCATGGAACACTAACCCGTGTTATGAAGCCTCCTGGGTCCACCTCAGCACAACCACATCTTTGAACAGAATTCCCCACAAAACTAGGAAAGAGATGAAGGAGGACTGGCCTGACAGTGCAAAATGCAGCTTCTGAGGAAGCTCAGAAAAACCCTGGAGGTTTATTTCCCTACAGCTTCTCCCCAGGAGAAGGGGGATCTTACAGTCCTTCCAACAGAGAGTTCAGACATAAAGGAGCTTAGGAGGAAGTCAGTCTTCTCTCAAGGGAAAGGCATTTAAGTGACTTTTTATTATAATGTTTACACTTCGTGATCCTTGAACAGGACCCTCAGTTGCAAAGACATGGTAGAGCAGCAGCAGACACTAATTAATGCCCCACAACGTCTTAACAGGAGTTCAGCAGGTAAGGTCAAGAACTGATAAATCTGCGTGGTCATTTTTCCTGATGGCTGTTCCGATACTGAAAGGAAAATGAGAGATGTTCTGTGTTTTTATTTCTCACCAAATTGTACTGCTTCGTTATTTGACAAAGGTGCCCCGAAGAGATGTTATGTAAGTAAATAACACAAAGCAAGAACAGGGGTAAAGCTCAATCATTTATATGTTTAACACACAGACATGATAACCACACTGAAAACCCATTACCAGCCAACCTTTCATTCTTACTTTCTTACCTTCCCCTCCCAATGACCTGCCCCGTAAAAAAACAACATGGTTAATCTGAACCGAATTCCCCTGCTTTCATCTCTATTTCTTTCATCCAGAATTCAGCCAATATAGATTTTACATCTTTCAGAGCAGTAGTAAACACTTGAAATTGCTTCCTGGTGACTTGTTATTAACTAGATTCCAACTAAATTCATCAGGAGGCCCATTCCAACTCCAATCTAAACAATCTTGAGCAGCCCAGGGTGAATTGCTGAGACACACAATAGATCTCTGGCAGCTATAGAAATTAAACGTAATCAAAATATGGATGGTAGAAACCAAAGATGCCCTCACAGAGAAATGAAAACATCCTTGTAAAATACGGTCAGTTTAGCAGGAACGTACTCAGCCTTAATTAGGTAGAAAATCTATTTAGATGATTACAATGCAAAGAATAATAATGAACTTCAGGATTACATTTTGTTACTTGGAGGGGAAAAAACAACACAAATAAATGGGAAGTAATTGGACCTTATTTAATAGTCTCAGACTATCAGCTTGAACAACTATAATCAGTAAAGTCCCTGCAGTGATCTTCTACTGATAAATGTTGTTAAATCAGAATTACAATACAACAAGCATGAAGAGCAAAGCCTGTTAATATAAGCAACACTAAAAGAAGCAGATTCATTCACATCTTTTTTCCCCAGCATCACAAGGAGTCTTTGAACCAAGCACGTAGAAATGAAAGGCCTCCATGTTTGCTCTCGTTTTGGGTGAGACTGAAATATTAACACTTCCACACATGTGGTAACTGCAGGGGGACTGCAGAGGAGCAGCAGTTACCGCTGCTGGATCTGTGCATGTGCTGGATACTGGTTTGCATCTTCACAGAAAGTTCTTCTGCAGGACCAGGAGTTACATTCATAAAACAAAACCTGAAAAAGCCAGAGGATTATTATGGGCTCTGGCACCCACCTCCTCAGCTACCCTGTCAGCAGTTCAGCCTTCCTGAAAACTCAGCCTGGGACCTGGCCTCAGCAAGGCTGGTGTATGTGGTACTGCATTCTCAGTTCTTGCAAATTCATTCAGAGCTATACAAATGAGCAGTTTTAACAACATGATGAAAGGCTGACAGAGTTCTGGGGTTGAAAGATAGAGCAAAATAGAATTTCTGACACCAAAACCGATGCACCTTAAGTTCAAAAACTTGTCATTTTACTGGCTCCAGCAAAGATCATGAAGAATAGATGCATTAGGAAAAGACATCAAAAAGTTTTCTAGGAAACTGCCCTCCTCCCTTGCTTGAATAGATGCTCATTTTGGAGACCAAACCCTTTTTCTGTACCGTACTAAACATACTGACTGCATTTGAGCCAAACACCAGATTCTACAGCGCCCAACTTTCTTCAGCCACAGAGCAGCTCTCCTCTCACGCTGTAAGCACAGTGCAGGCAGAACAGTTATTTGTAATTACACTGCATTTCACAATGGCTGTATTTCCATAACTCCTCACTTACAGTTCTGTCAGAAACAAGGACTCCCTCCCCGCACAGCCAGGGATCGTATCCCGGCATATCCATCCTCAACTGCCAGAAGCAGATGGGCAGCACAGCACAATGTTAACTTAGGCACTGCTCATGGACTGTGCCACGCAGAAAAATCCAATCACAATATACTCCATTGTTTTAATGAACATCATTATGTTAGAGCATAAAAAAATGGAAGGCAGAGAAACAGTGATGAAAAATGGGTCCTGTCTATCAAGAAATTCTTGCTTGTGTCTTCCTCATACCTTTCTATTCTAAACCAGAAAAATAATGTCAAGTGAGCTGGAAACTTTAAATTTGCATCTCCAAATAGATATTGTGTGCATTTCATCAGATTTATCAGAGATTTTGGTAAGTTGTCTTCTATAGCATCAGCACTAGTCCAGAACATGCTGTGAGGGAATACCACTGGCAATACTCAACAGTGGCGTTATTTCCACTTAATTGGAATTAAATGGGCAGTGGAAGGATGACTGCAGGATGAGATTACCACCTTCGGCTTTCTAAACAGCTGCTCTTTAGATTTTTTTTCTTGATTTTGCAGCACTCATCAAGTCCCACCAAGCACTGTGATAGGGTGAAAGGAAAAGACTCGTTTCAGTTCCAGGGACAAGCTGCCAGTGACTCCACATGTTCAGTGGTGTTTTCTCTCATGGAATCAATGGGAAATTCAATCACAGGTTTCCTCCTCTGTTTTTATATCTCAAACCTGGTGTGCAGGACAGGAGTTAGTCTTTTATACACAGGAGAGCTCTCTTTTACAAGCATATTTAATAATCTCCAGCAACCTTGGTGCACGTACTACTACTGTAATTCTTTAGAAAGAATCTGTTTTGAGAATTTGCTGATTGCTGGAACACAGTTTCATTTGCAGAGACAGCACAATGATAGCTCACACATCACGCTATGTATAGCTTTCAAAACATGTATTTCTCATTAGTAATTTTACTATGCCAACCATTCCAAATATCAAAGTGACACCTGACAATTATAATGCTAGATGTTCACCAACATAATAATAACGCTTCAGCAGAGTGATATTTGCAAGGTTTGAAAGGAAGAAAATCTCTACCTAAAATCTCGCGTAGGATGCATAAACTGCAGAGATGAGGGCACTGCCAGAAATCAGCCTAAGGGAACTGTTGGTATTACAGATTTGAAGCTAACAGCTTCTAATCCATGGTTTCTAAGGATGGATGTATCCACATGAAGGAATACCAAGGAGAGACACGCACACGCACACTGTGCCCCTTTAGCGATGGGGGCAGACTAAGTACTGGCATTTCGCAGGCTTTGGCCCTTTGGTTGGTGCTTTCTGTATGTCCGAGAGAAGCCTCTCGGTATCCCGTTTTGTCTGATGAGCTGCTCTCTCTCAGTGCCCCGGTGCTGCTGCGGAGGACGCGAATTCAGCAGGTCCCGCGCCCCCGGTCCCCGCGCAGCTGCGGCAGCAGATCCCTTCCCACGGAACCGCCTGGAAAACACGGCCGCCTCGACGCTGCCCTGCAGAAGCCCCTTGTGGTGACAGGTTGCACAGAACTCCCCGTGTGAAGGCCGGGCTGTGTCGGGAGAAGCAGCACGGGAAAGACGCCGAACCACGGCCTGGAGCCAGCCCGCCGCGAAGGAGGGCGCGGAAGCGCCTGCTCGAGCTGGGCTGCCCGGAATCCCAATGCGGGCCGGCAAAGAGCCCAGCGGCACTCAGGAAGGGGGAAACAAGGCTGCGACACGGCAGAAACAAACGGCCGGAGATGAGCGCTCCCAGCAGGAACCGCACTGGGATTCCGAGCGCGGTGCCCCGCGGTGGCCGGGGCAGCGCCGCCGCGCACGGCCAGCGGATCTCACAGTGCTGCCCTTTCTTCTTCTTTGTGAGCAGGAAACTGTGCCCGCCGAGCAGATTTGAAGAAATGTGATGCGAGCCGAAGCCTGCTGTAAATCCGCATGTGAAGGGATGCATTTCGCAGGCGATGAAAGCCGAGAACGAGCTGTCGCCTTCACTTAGTTTAATTCCCGCGTGTCCTTTTGAGCAGCAAAAGCCTTCATCAAGAAGAAACAACGAGCGTCTCTGTCTATGACCCAGATTCTCAGTTTATGCCCAAATAAATTTTACATTCTTCTGAAAGTAAAGACTTTGAATGACTGTTAAAATGTACATGGGCTATTACTGGCTCCTCGAATTGCTCAAGGAACTTAAAAAAGAGCAGACTTAGGAATCTATTAGGCAACATTTTCTCTTTGCGTTGAAATCTCCAAGATAATGAATGTCTTGGAAAGAGCAACAAGATTGTTATCATCCTTAACTCTCTGACAGAAGGCATGAGCTGGGCTTCTTCCAGTAAAGAAGTGGTTTGTGTTAATTTTACAGACGTGATTAAAATAAGTAAAGAGGCACTTGAATTATTTTTTCCTTTGCAGTTAGTGAATAAATGTGGGCTAGTTGGCCAAAAGTCCCCACTGACACAGAATATTGCTGCAAGACAGTAGTGGTTGAAAAACCCCTGTTCATCTTATCTGCCATCAATTGTCCACAGAGAGAGGGAATGACAATTGCAATGTTACACAACATCTATAAATACAAATTCCTCTGTTCTCTACAGTCAACAAGACTGTTCCCACGCATAAGGGTATTACTTCCGTGCTGGTTTTACAGATAAGGTGGAATTCTGGCAGTGCCCACCCAGAAGTCAATGGACAGGAGAAAGTCTTTCACTCCTGGCGAGCCACGTCAGCCCCACACGGATCCAAGCCCGTTCCAGCACAGTCCTGCTCACAAAATAATGCATAGTGTTCGCTGCGGGGCAGGGGCTGAGCTCAGAGCAAATCTAGATGATGAACAATTGCTTGCCATGCTAATTATTCTGTGCAATGCCCATCTTCTAATGCAATCTCCTGTAAAGAACCAATAATTTTTTACAGTATAATTCCATTTATGTTGTGAACTGGCTGGCAGTGAAACTTCTGAAGCTTTAACGTATCTACCTTTACAATTGTCTCCAAGTATGTACAAAGCAACAGGCTGCTGAGCAAGGAACAAAGAAAAGGATAATATTGCACGGGGCAGGAAAGTACATTTACTTTCACTGCTGTTCCAGGCATTTGGAGGGGCAGAGAAGGGGAGAATGGCGAAATAAAGAATATCCAACACCAGAAAAAAACATGCATGAAATAAATGCATGAATATAAAAATAGAGTCTGAGCAAGGAAATGGCCTCCCCACTGCACTTAGGAGTAAAACTGCAGATGCACAGCTCAGTGCACAGGAAAAGGGCAGAGCCAAGAGTGCAAACTGAAGGGCAGCTATCTCACATGAAAAACGTCACCGACAAGTATTTGTAGGAAATTGTTTAACACCAGCCCTCTTGACTGTCAGCCTGAAGTTCATTAAGTGAAAAGAAAACGTCTTGAAAAAGCATTTAATTACTCATGGAATGTTTTAATTGCTATTACAAAGCAGCTGTTTTTAATTACAGATCACATTAATACAAATATGATCTGATCCTGGTCATTAGGATTAACTGTAGTGATCTTGTTCACCAACAATAGTATCTTTGTATTTAAAGTAAAATGTCATTAAAAAGCCATGGGAACTTCATCACTAATGTGCAAGCAGATAATTTCCTCCCGCAGATACTGAACTGAGACCAATCATGCAAGATTTTCCAGTATGTAAAATAACTGTCACTTTTCATTACAAAGAATACGAAGCAAAAGGAACACTGAAACAACAAGGCTGAAACAATTTTCCAGATTTAGAAAAACTCATGCCACGCTTTTTCTAAGAGCATTTTTTCAAGGGCTAAGTTTTCCCAGGAATCCTGAAAACAAGCTGTAATGTTCCTTTGTTCAGAGGTCAGTTCTGGGTTGGTAAGTAAGCCCACAGGAGGCCAACTATTCAGCCTACCTCTCATGCAGACGATGGTACCACCTCAAGTGTATGGCAGGCATTATTTATTTGAGAAAAACTGATTGAAGATCAGTGGAATCTCCAGCAGTTGAAGATTTTAGTTCTTGATAGTACAAAAATGATCAAGCAGACCTAATGAGAAAATGTACAAAGGGCAGAGTAATGCCTGGCTCAGGAAGGGGAACTGCAGGGGAAGAAATCCAATCCCCAGCAATAACTTATGTCCAGCAAGTGCCGACTGGCATCAGCACACGTGGGTGTGAAGGTGGACAGTCAGCTTTCAGAAATGTTAAACAAAGGGCCCAGACCTCCAGGACCCTGGGCATTTTACAAAAACTGAGAGAGAAGTAAGGAAAACAAAGCAGCTTTCTACAACGTAAGTGTAAATGTATTGGCAGCAGAAGTTTTACACCTTACTCAGGACATCCATGGTATAAACAGTGAGAAAGAATGAGTTGGATCAATATTTAGATTACTCTCAAGAAAATATGGGCATTTTGAAGACATGAACTCTGGATTAAGTGTATTTAACACTTATTTAGCCTCAATCTCCTTCGGACTATAATTTCTGACCTCATCTTGAACCTTGCTGCTGGGCACCCATGCTGTCCATGGCAAATACAATGTGTTTTATGTTTGTGTTTTAATCTTATCTCTCAGCTTCTGCTTTGGTGTTCAATAGTTCACCTTTTGTCTGATTGCTGCCCTTGCTTAGGTTCCAGCCTTTGCAGAGCTGCAAACCTGTCAGACAAGGAACAAAAAACTCGTTTCTAAAGAGATAAGGAAACATAAAAACAGCCATGGGTCAGGTTCCTCCTGAAGTTAGGACAGCAGGTTTTGTGAAGTGCTGCCAAGATGAGTCAGGCTTCCTCCTCTGCTGCCTTGCTGGTGAAAGCACATGAAATGTCCCAAAACTTTTCAACCTTAAAGCTCTAATACAGCTTCAGGCAGGGACCAAGGACTGCACTGTTTCTCCACCCCACCCATCCTCACTCTCCATCCCCCTCAGCGACGCTGCCTCTTGCACTGCTGGACTGGCACAGCTCTATCAACACGGCCTGGCTCAGGAGCCCTGACTGGACAGAGCCACCAGTATTTCCCAGTTCTTTGTCAGCAACGAAAGTCATCAAACAGAACTTCAAAGCCTCTCCCTGGTAACCCCTGAGGCCAGCACCTTACCTCTTCTTTCTCAGTGACACAACGGATTGGGATCAACAGTTTGCTTTCTTCTTCTCTTACTATTCTTTCCAAAGTTCCAGACAAAATTACATTTTCTCAATGAGTTTAGTAGTTTAGAGCTAAAGGCTTATTAGTCAATAGGAGAAGATCTGAGCCTAACTGAAAACACGGGTCTGACATTTTTAGCAGTTAACTCCCCAGGACATTGCTGCATTTCCATTGCTGTCAAAGTGCTGGAACAAGCTTCAAGATTGCACCATGCAAAGCTGAACAGGGACAGGCTGAGGGCTCCTTGGGTTTTCCAGATACAAGGGCCCCACGCTGCAGTGTGCCCCAGAGACACCCACGGGAACAGCAGAGCCTCCTCTCCCAGCTACAGCCACACCAAATGAATCTGCAGGTGTTGCTCCACGGGGCACAGACCCACCCAGCTGGCACAAGAGCAGGTTGAAGCGGTTCTGCAGCCACGGCCATCGTGGCCATGACATTGTTGGTGGGGGCAAAATGAAATGGAAGTCACTGGAAAGGCGACCGTGTCCTAAGCCGAAGTCAATCAGCAAGCCTTGCACGCTGTGGCACTGCCGAGCCAGCACACCACAGCTCCGGGGATTTGACAAGGTCTGCCGTGCATCTGTTACCACCACAGCCCAGGGCTGGGCAGCCCCTAATGTTCACAGGAACACGGATTTTCTCCTGTTACAAATAAAATGGTTCAAGGTTATGCTCCCTGCACGGTAACACTGTCTCAATGTTCGTGTTGAACATCTTTCACGTGGTTTTATTACCCCTACTCCCTCCTACATATGCGATGGTGGTCTTGGAAAGACAAGAAAGAGGCATTCAAAAATGCATGCAGACTGTGTATATTGTTCAACAGGAAGATTTTCATGTGTGTAAAATCAATAGTTAACCAAGCAATTCACAGTCAGGATAAAGCTACTCCAATACAAAAACTTTTTGTCCCTCTAAAATCTGGCTTATGTTATCACAGAAAACAAATAAAAATGGATTCCTTGATCCTTTTCCAGACATTTCAATCAAATTTTTGACTCCCTGCAAGTCTCTGACTGTCCCGCTGGTAATGCCCTTCAGCCAGGAGACTGGGCATGGAAGAGCACTGAGTGTTTTCACAACTTTCTGCCTCCCTTTAATTCACCATCTCTAACATCAACAGTCCCAAGTCTCTCCTCAATTATCACTCCTCCAACAGGCTCGTATTGACACTGGAGATCTTCCTCCTACTTTTCAAGTACCATTAAAGTCCTTATGAAGATGCACACAAAATGGAAATATTTATAAAACTGTGAAACTGAAATATGCTACATATGCTGAAGACTAAAGTAAAAACAGCAGATGCCGTTATTATGCATACTTATTACATATTTACATTTTATATATAATTTACATATTACACACTTCCTGATTTTTTTCAAATATCAACACACGTATCAAATAGCTTTTTAAACACAGCCTGGAAAAAGCCTGTTTGTCTTCTCTGCAACCTCATAAATTTGCAACATCTCTTATGAAGATCTATTTCGCAACAAAGTAAGCAAAGGAGTGGATGGAAGGAAAAAACCCTTTTTGACAGGCGTCCTCTTTGCTGATCCAGTTAAAGGAAGATGGATATTCAGACAAGTGGTTAAAATGTAAAAAAAATTCTGTTTTGCAATGGCACCAGATAAAGCTGCTGATGTGGCACCTTCCCAGTGCTAAGAATTACAAGGTTTGTGATTGGAAGCTCTTCCTGCCCCAGTGAAATTTGAGGTGCTAGGGCACAGAGAGACAACTCCTGCTGTTTGTTCAGAAAAGGTTAAGGGAACAAAGGAAAAATCAGCGCGTTTGCTTCATCTCTGACACTCACTCAATCCAGGGTGACTCATGGCTGCTGACAAAGCCTGGGCTCCTGAGGAAGCCTAAGGCTTTTTGGTCTCATTTTTTTAATTTTGAAGTGAGAATAGCTGTAATTATCATGCAGCTGACACTCATCCCACTAAAACTAGTATGTGCATAAAACAGCTAATAAAACAAATAAATCAGAGCCAGATGAGAGCTGGGTATGGGACCGGTTCTGGGCAGCCTGCACAGCCCAGCAGCAGCCTGGGAGGCAACCAGTTCCCACTGGCTCTCCAGCAGCTCACTCCCAGGCAGAAGGCGTTTCCTTCAGCCGCAGGGAACTGCTCTGGACACAGACACAGGTCACTGAGGCGTACGGACGTGGGGGCACAGCACTGTGTAAGGAGAACAACCACGAAGCAGTGCAAACACAGCTGAGCAGGGCTGACCCACAGTACTGTGAGAATTCAGAAATCAGTGATAATAGTCAGGTGAGAGAGTTGTCCAGACCTGCAAGTGAAACAGAAGGCATTTTCCATGGGAAAACTACAGCTCATCTAAAGCAAAAGAGGAGGCAGCAAATGCAATTTGCAGATTCAGCAAGTTCAGAGGGAGAAAACAAGGATGATTTATCTCCTTGCTGCAGTGTGTGGCCAGCTTTCACTAAAACACAACGTGTCTAATGCTTATACAGCATCTTCCATCCCAAACACTCCACGACACACAGCTTCACTGAAATACTGGACATTTCAGTACCAGCACAAGCAGCGAGTAATTGCCACCAAAACATTAACACAAAGTATCTTCCTGAACTGCTTCAGAACGCTGTGGGCAAAGAAGATATCTTAGTATCAAAACAGGACTCCTTTAACCAACATTCCCTTTTTAAAAAACCTAAACAAAATCTCATTTGGGCTGACAGTTCATTTTACATAAGGGAGGCTTCAGAACCAACTCACAAAGTCTATAGACGAGAACGTGTGCCAATATTAAATTTAGGTAAGTCATGAAGTCTTTCTGACAGAGTCCTGGCAGCTGCCAGTTTGTGTTTCACTGGTTTTATAGGTCAAATAATAGACATTCTGATGTCAGACATTTGAGTACATGATCATTAAGCAATACTTTAGCAAATCCAGAAGAGCTTAGAAGCTACCCATATGGTCCACAGCTGATTTTAGCCACCAGTAAAGCAACTGTATGTTGCTATAATAAGAGATGCAACTGCTGCACTCAGATGACACCATTAATTTAGAAACTACTGAGCAGCAAGCAGGCCCTGCTATCCTGATTGTTCATCTGCAGCAAAGTGAGTCAAGTGAGTGCACCTGTCAAGTGAGCCACACTGGTTACTCAGTGACATACAAACTGGGACCACGCAGCTTTTCAACAGCTCCTGGCCGTCCCCGAATTGCTGTGGTCTGGACTGCTGCTCAGTGCCACGGGAAGAGACACAACACCAACACACCTGCACACAAAGACGTGACAGCAGGTAGAAACGCAAGAGAAAAGAAAACAGGGAGACTGTGCTTGTCTCAGGGCCTCAAGAAGACAAGTGCGGATGAGTTTGAAGTCTCTACAGCTGCCATCCAACAAAGGGTAAGCGTCACTCTGTACTGCAGCTTCCGTGCCTCGCTGCCGGCACCGCCCGGCCCCAGAGCAGCGGAGATGGGACAGCTGCACACACACACACACACACACACACACAGGTTACGTGCGCAGCAAAGGGGACAAAAGCTCTCACTGCCGGCCGGGCGGCCGTGGAGAGGCTGTCTGCAGCCACCGTGCCAGCTCCCTGCACACCCGAGCCGTGCGGGGGCTGCTGCCCGCGGCGCTCCCCGGCCAGGCCCCCCAGCCCCAGCTCCCCCAGCCCCCCCAGCCCCTCCA